>VWZG01011923.1:1767863-1876949 GCA_013396735.1 Grallaria varia | reverse complement strand
AGAAGAGCAGGCTCACCTTACCACGGTGAGCATGTTCAGGGTTAATAAAGCTGACAACTTCTCCCATAAGAAAAAAAAGACCAAAAACATGACAGTGGACCTTGGGCATGGATAAAGAACAATCATGTTATTGAGATNAGGAAGGGAATTTCTGAGAAGAGCAGGCTCACCTTACCACGGTGAGCATGTTCAGGGTTAATAAAGCTGACAACTTCTCCCATAAGAAAAAAAAGACCAAAAACATGACAGTGGACCTTGGGCATGGATAAAGAACAATCATGTTATTGAGATGCTGACAGTGGAAGAAGCCCATAAGATGACTTCCATCCCTGAGCCACACAGGTTCACCTGCTGCAACACTCTTAAAACCCAAAGTCCGTAACAAGGAAGCTCTGTTTAAACTCAAAAAGAAGGTTTTTTTTTAATCGAATTGAGATCATATGTGAAGGTATTTACTCCATACAGGAGGTACTACAGGGAAGTGAGGGAAGCAGCTATATGCCTCAACAGGCTCTCCAATGCTTCAGCACAAAAAAGGCACTAGAAGAAAAATAATGATAAACAAGTCATGCTCTATGGCCTTGCTGTCATGAAAAATGGAAGGTGCAGAAGCTGCCAAATATAAAGCACTCCAAAGCATTCCCCTCTCAATGGACAAAGATGGTCTGGGATTAAGGCAGACAACACAGTACTCAGAGGTTCCCCAAAATGAAAAAGCAACCCCTTGCTCACATGACTCCAACAGTGTGAAGAAGTGCCACCACGGCTGACTGAGCAGCGGTTTGGCAGAGGACATTGTGTGTGCACAAACACCTGCCAGATCACAACACTTGTATCTCAGACCTGGCTCAAACAATGTAACAGGTATTACGACTGCAAACACAGGGACTGACCGGGAAGTTCCCAAGTAGGAACACTCTCTCCTCCTGTAAATGGGAGCCTCGGGCAGCCAACAGCCTATGGAGAATGAGAAACTCTCCCTCACAGGAGAGATCTTGCCGAGCAGAAGGGTGTTGGTGTCATCTTTCTTCTCTGAAGGCATCAGTCCTGAGCTCCTAACAGCATGCTAACGGCATGAACCTGAATCAGAGGAGGTTTAGGTTGGATATCAGGAAAAAGTTTTTCACCCAGAGGGTGACTGGGCACTGGAACAGGCTCCCCAGGGAAGAGGGAACAGCACCAAGTCTGTCTGAGTTCAAGAAGTGTTTGGACAATGCTTTCGGGCACATGCTGTGACTCTTGGGGTGTCCTGTGCAGGGCCAGGGGTCAGACTTCGATGACGCAGAAGGGTCCCTTCCAATTCAGCATATTCTATGATCCTATGACTCCTGCTGACTTCCCAGGTCAGAAAGAGCTGGGATACTCTACACAGCACAGAGGCCAAATGCTTCTCAGCCTTTGTGTTTGCAGAAAATCAGCCCAAGACCAACCAGCAATGGCTCTTGGCTCCCACCGAGTACAGGCACAGTGCCTTGTGCTGCCTTGCACTGCAGTTCGACTGCACTTGTCACTGTGAGGGACAAGATCTCAGCTCTGTATGTGTCAGCACCTTGCACTGAGCTCCTGCAGGCACTTAGAAAGCAGCCTTTTGCCTTAAAAAAAAGTCTCGTCAGTAAATCACTACCTATCCTCAGCTTTGAGCACAGCTTAGAGCTGTAGGGCAGTTAGGTCGGGCCGGGGAACCACAAGGTCAGACCTAGCCACCCCTCTCGCACAAGCACACAACTCCCCTTTTATGTGTAAGAGTCAGGTATGACTTGGGGCTCTGCCCTTAGGGTATCCAAAGACTGCACACTCCTGTGGCTGCTGGTATTTCTGAAAAGGATTCAGTGCTGGCACTACCCGGCACATTTCAGAAGAGAGAAACAGTAGCAGAGAGGAGTTTGTACCTTTCCTCTCTTTCTAAAGCTGTTTCATGGAGGCCTCAAAGACACGACATTACTTTGAGACTTTGCTTTGGATTTCTTGACTCAGATTTGTTCTATTTCTAACCCTACCCTTACATAAATGCAGAGTTTTCACAGTGAAATTCTTTTCCAAACTAGCAAGATATTTTAGGGTTATATAAGACATGACATCATAAGTTCAGAAACAAAGCCCTCCGATTTTTAGTTATGTTCAAACAGCAATCTGCAAGAAAATTGAAGAGACCATGATCTTGGCTGGAGAAAACCAAAGGACCTCCCTTTCACCATCAGTTGCAGCACCCTTCACAAGTCTTTCCAAACTGACCGCTGTGCAGCCTGACTAATTTGGAGTTACTTATGCAACGTCAGCACAGCTCCAAGCACAAAGCTTGTCTACCAAAATCTAGCACTCAGCACTAGGATAATGTATTCACATCTGGGCACTGCAGTGTCAGGCAGGTATTAGCAGTGCAGAAAGTTTCAAAAGAGGGTGCAGTCTATGATGGATAGAGCAAAGGCAAGGGAAAGAAAGCATCGCATCCAGTCATGGCCAGGGGCATGACCAGGTAGTAAAGAAATGTGTGCTTTCCGATGTCCCCCCTCAGATCCATACTTTTCCCTCTTCAACATTGTTATTATCCTTATGGAGGTCATAAACATATAATGGGATCGATTTTAGGTCCAGACTTCTAGCACTGTGATAATTAGGGCCTCTTAACATTGCTATTCATCTCCACTGTTCAAATGCTAATAATAAAACTAATAAACCCCTTCTGAGGAAGGGAAAGGGAAAGGCAAAAGGCAAAAACTTTGGGACTTAAACAAAATTACTGAATTTTAAAGGAAGCTCATTCCATATAACAAAGTATAACACCCGTAACTAATCAGAGATGTAAACAGGTTTAACTCTAAAAGATAGAAAATTAAATAATTTGTTTCCTATGGGTATATAATGAGATAGTTACCATGTTCCCATGAGAGAGATAAGCAGATATTAAAAGGTCTTTCCAATACCTGTAATGGCTAAGGGCAACAGCTAATTCAATAGATTCGATCAAAATCACCACTTCTTTCTCTGCTTCTGATTTATTACTTTGGCTGTAGTTAGTCATCACTCATTTTAGTTTGCTTTTCAGCAGTCATAAATTATGCCTCATAAATAAAAAGATACAATCAGGGAAATCATATCAAGTCATCTACAGCCCTGGAGTATATTTCCCCCGGTACTCACACTAATGTCTTTTTAAAGGATAGTTTGCCATGGTTTTGAATATGTCAGAATCACAATTTACCAAGAAGGGTCCTGCAAGAGTGGTGCTGTAAGAGCCTCACTGGCAATTTTGGAAGCAAACAAATCCAGTCTAATATCCATATTTAATTTAATGAACAAAAATCAAGGGTTTTGTTGCATCAACACACTTGAATTTAAAATTGTGTTGATAAGAGGAGTGCCTGAAGTGGCACTTAATGAACAAAAATGGCGTTTCTCCCTCCCGTGTACCTTCTACTAGGGAAAAGGAAGCATCTAATTCTGCAAAAGGGTATTTGGAGTAGATATCATCATTATTTCAGTGAAACAATATAGCTATGTCTGCTTTACTTTCTAAAAGCTGAGGTCAAGCTTGGTAGCCTAATGCATTATGTAGTATGAGAAACTGTCTTTAATTGGAAGCAGGAAGCACAGTGAACCTCATAAGAAAAAACAGTCTTCCAAACAAAATAACAAGCATGGAGTGCAAGAAAGTACAACCTTCTTTTTTTTTGGTTTTTTTTTTTTTGTTTGTTTATGTCACTACTTTGTAGTGCATCTTTCTGTCAGAGAGGTGGGAAGAAATGGGGAATTTCTTCGTCGTTTAACGAAGTGGAGCCAGATATGAGGGATATTACAAATAGGTGACTATCCATCACTGGTCATCCAGAAAAATAGTTTCACCCTATTGTAAACTGCATAAGTCACTGAGCTGTTTGTCAGTAACTAAGCAGCACAAACTGGAGCCCAGCCAACAATTTGACAGACAGGCTGGTAAACGAAGTGTCCTTCATATCATTTCTGAAAAGTGACTAATTGGTATAACAGACTCTACGCTCCATGCAATTGGTCCTTCCTTNATTGTAATTTTCTGTCTTTTACATGTTCTGTGCCTGCCAAATAGAAATAAGGATGTGTCCTAAACCAGGAAGACATTAAGCCATTAATCTAAAGAAGCAGTTTTAAGAGCACAATTAAGTGCAGTTGTGGAGGAGTGATACTGCATTTGCATGGAAATCACACCATACTGTGACAGCTCTGCTTTGCACTAAATGCCACAAGTCTCTGTTCAAAAGGGCCTTCCCTTAGCTGAGAAAAACAGGGCTAACTCTATAGGTTGCTATATGGTAATGCTGCACACCAGGCTCAATGATTCCTGAGAAGGGCCTACACATTCAGAAGTATTCCAGGGATCAAAAGATTCTTGCACTCATCAGGCCTCATGAGTTTTAAAACTTGTTTCAGTCAGAATTTTTTTTTAGGAAATCATGCAATTGCATATGTTTAATATAGTTATCATGCAGCATTCCAACAAATATCTAAGAGGCCAAGTGCCCTAGCAAATGCAAGTATCTAAATGTACAAGTAGACCGATAGAGGGAATTTCAAAGGTCTAAGTGACTATTTTTGAGTGTGGAACAGTAGGCACTGTATACCACTTAAAAACCCGCTGAAACCTAGCAGGTGCTAATATGCTTATGCCCTTAAAGAATCAATGTGCTTCCTTGAAGAACAGTGACCTAAGCATTTAGGGGCATAGTCCCTTTGGCCAGCATGAGCTTCTAAAATCACTTCATCATTTCTGAAAGTGCAGCCCTTGCATCTAGTCTTTTAAGACTTAATATTTGGCAGAAATTTCTGGAAAAACAAACAAACAAGCCAACAAAACCCGATCAAAAACCTCCCCAAAGCCCCCAGATTCCAAAATCCTGATTTCAGGTCCAAAGAAGTTGTCAGAGCATTGAACTAAACCTCAATGCCTCAAAAAATGTTGGGGAGTCCCATCACAGCACTTCGTTTTTATCTGCATTCTGCGAGAGGAAATTAAGTTGCATTTAAAGTTTTAGGCCCAGCAAACAAGCTTCAAATGCAGAGACAGGAGAATCAATATCCAGTTTAAGTGAAATATAAATCTGGGTTTCATCAGCATAATAGTAAAAGCCAAGCCCTATACTTATGAATAACTCGTCTCACAGGCAAGATATAAATTGTCAACAATGGAGGAGCTCAGAATAGATCCCAGAGGACTGCTGCAAGTGACTTAAACAGAAGACAAACACATGCATTGAAAAACCTCTCATGATGAAATAAATGGCCACTGGTGACAAAAACCCAAAATGATTTAGAGTTCCAGTCAAATGCTCTGCCTGGTTATGGAGCAGTACCAAGATAAAAAGCAAAGTCTTGAATACAGCACAGTCAGCCACAGGAATCTGGTCAAGAGGTTTCTTTTGCTTTTTATCCAGCACTGACAGATCATTAAAAACTTTGGTTCAAGGAATTCTCTGTGGTATCAACTTCCTGAAAAACAGTTCATGACCGAGATAATTGATAGTCCAATTGAGAATAGTCCACAGCCAATGTCTACAACTTCCAGCTTGGAGAGGTTTTTCTTCATCTAAGAAAGATTCCTAAGTAAGAAGTAGGGTTTGGGTCTGCTATAACGCTTGCTATCTACTCAGCCCCATCTGCACTTAAGTTCAAACTCATCACAGATCCTGTCTAAAGCAGCAAGGAAATCTGGTCTAACAATAGATCTGCCCACACAGGCTGTGCAATCTCCATCATTGCAGATGTAGATGCCAGGATGAAGAACTTGTTCCAAAACTCACCTGGACACAGTCTTGAGCAGCCTGCTCTATCTGGACCTGCTTCAAGCAGGGAGTTAGGCTAGATGCCTTCAGGGTGTCCCTTCCAACCTACATGACTCGATGAGTCTGTGACACATGTACATACAGAAGCTGCACAGACAAGTGTGATAAAGCAAGATTTTAGATTTAAATTCTTTATGGTATCTAGCTACTAAAAAGGATGAAACAGTAGCAGTGGAGCAGAGCTGCCAAAGAACCTGAACTGTAGGATGCACTCTCATCAAATTTTCAGATTGTATGGATTTCAGCAAGACAGATGTAAAGTCCTGCTCCTGGGAAGGAATAGCTTCTTGAAGCATTACATGGTCTGCAAGGAGGGAGCTGACCAAGTAGGGAGCACCTCTGCTTGAAAGGACCTAGAGGTCTTAGTAGATAGAAGGCTGAACACGAGCCAACAGTATAATCTGGCAGCAAAAGCAGCCAGCATCGTGAGCTGTTTAACAAGAGCACAGCCAGACAATTAAAGGAAGTGATTACATGCCTTTACTCAGTATTTGTTTTGTTTTGGCTCCCAAATACAAGAAAGATATGGATAAATTGGAGTGAAGGCCACCAAGGTAATCAGGGGGTTGGAAAACTTTGCCTCTAAGGAGAAGATGTGGGACACTGGCTTGCTCAGCCTGGAGGACAGATGGCTTTGGATGGACTTGGTTGCAGTTCCCCAGCACCCACCCACAGGCTAGCAAGAGGGTGGGTTGAGGTTCTCTCCTATGGTGTGTGGTGGGAGGAGACAAGAGAAAGTAAGTATAAGTTCAAGCAAAAAGGGTTCAGACTGAAAGTAACAAAAAAACTTTTTCACAATGAGGACAGTCAAGCAGTGGAACAGACTGCCCGGGAGGTTAAACAATCTCTCTCCCTGAAGATTTTCAAGATGCAAGCGGATAAAGCAACCTCATTTAACCTCTTAACTGACCCTGCTTTGGGCAGAAAGTTGGGCTGGATGGCCTCCTGAGAGCTGTTCCAACCTGAATTAGCTTGTGATCCTATAAAACAAACGAGGCTGTAAAAGAAAGATTGCCACCACCTTGCTCAAGAGATGAAATACACTGTTTTATATATATTAAAACAAATGCATTCTTAAACAATGTAACTTTCTGGGTTTTTTGAGGAAAATGGTTGTAAAGACTTTGAGCATTGCCAAATTTATCTTCAAGACATATCAATACAAACAAGATCAGTAGTGAGGCTTGCTGACATTCTGTTCAGTGGCAAATAAGCATGCCTATTCATAGACAACATCAAATTCAAAAATCAACTTTATCCTGCTGTGATAGTATGTCCATTATTTTTAGAAATAACAAATTCAAGGCTGGTTTGTTTTTTGGTTTTGTTTTGGTTTTGTTTTGGTTTTTTTTGGTGAGGCTCTAAACTTCACTAACTCATATAAAAATTTGGGAGAGATGGTTATAAATAGGAAAGTTCTTTGTCCATAGTCTGAAATCAAGTAAAGCCCTATATTATTAGTAGTAATGTATGATAAAAAAATGTTACTACAATTTGTAACTTTGACACAGAAAACAGTTACAGGTGAAAGAATGGCAGAATTGGTCTCAGGCTCATAAGAAAAACAATAGTAAAAATACCTATGTGCATGAGAAGTAACACCAACCACCACCAGCACATTCACTTTTGAACCACTCACAAAATCTGCTTGTGATTCCAAAGCCTAATTTAAAGAGAAAACAACCCTGGTCCCTCTTGATGTAAAGTGCTCTGAAATCATAAAGTAAAAAAAGAATAATCTTAATAGATTGGGGGAATATGGAAAAAGGAAAGAAAAAGTAATGAAAAAAAGCTCCTTTTTAAGAATTTCACATTCCTTGCATAACATTAGAGATTTGTAGAAGCTCTGGAGGATACACAAACATTTACAACTAAGGTAAAGAAAAACAAATGCTGAATGAATAAATAGCATGTACAAAATTATTTTCAGCTTCTCAGCTCTTTAAAACACATTAACAATGATCATTCAGGTTTCACAAGACTATTAACATTAGAACTGAGATGCGTATGTTCATTGTAAGTGTAAAGCTCCCGAAGTGTACCGAAACCACAATCAGAGCTGCCAAATAGCTTCAATTCCCACCTGATACTCGTACTCTGTGTAAGGCAGCAACTTGTCATCTTTGAAGGAGGTTGAAGAACCATTGTAAACAAGCGTGAGGTCTAAATTTATGTGCGCTTGAGTTGTTCGCCTCCTGTAAAGTTCATAGTATAAAATCTTCCCGTTTGGCTGCTTTGGGCCAGTCCACAGGATGGAAGCAGTCGACTGGACGCCTCCGGCTGCTGTCTGTATGTCGATGAGAGGGGCAGGCTGCACCGCCGGCGGCGCCTCCAGCGTCTGTGCCGATGCCCACTCACTGGAGGCACAGCCCAGCTCTGTGCAAGCTTGGAGCTGCACTTCATACCTTTGGGAACACAAATCGGGAACAAAGTCATTAAAACAATGCAAATACAAATATAAGCTGTGTGTGAGGGCTGGTGAGTTTCTTAATTTCTCCTGGTCTTTGGAATTCTTAATAGGAACACCATTTGTATGAACACACAGATTACACACTGTGCCTTGTGTAACAAAGAGGAAGAACACTTTCTTCTGAGGTTTTATTTGGTTGTGGTGGTTGGTTTGTTTTGGGTTTTTTTTTTTGTTGTTTTGGTTTTTTTCAGAGCAGAGTTAACATCTGCAGGAGTCAAGCGATCAAAATCACTTTGATTTTGATGATATAGATCAAAATGATGATTCATTGTAGGAAATAATTTGGATGTCATTTGAGAGCTGTAGAGCTTCCCTCTATTACTCTTCTCTCTTTGGATTTAGATTAGTTATATGTAAACAGTAGACAAACTTATCAACCATGTAACACACACAAATTATGCCTACACAAATACATAAGGAAAGGTCAGGTAAATAATCAAGAATTAGTGGGGAAGACATTACTTCAGTATCAAGTGTGCTTCTGTAGCAGAGTCTGGTATCCTCTCTTAAGTTTTAGCTTTCACTTAATCACAAGTCACTTGTTTTCAGCTCAAGGGTACCAACACGTTCCTGGTGTGACTCCTTTAATCTCAGCTCAGCCACACCTTGAATGGGTGAGCTAACAGGACTTTGGTCTCCTCACCCCGAATTTTGTCAACTAACGCCTATTTATCCGCAAATTCAGACACCTTGCAAAAGATACACCAGTACAAGGTTGCATATTTTGGAGTCTATAGCAGAGTGCTGAATGACCCCTTCTATTAATTACAACTCAAGTCAACACTATGTACTTCATCAAGATGGTAGACAGCTGGCATTACCATAAAATTTTAAAAAATCCTGGTTTTATCCTTTGCTTTTTAGAAACAAAACCCTGTGGGTCTGACTCTGTTCAACCAAGATGGCTGAGATGTCTGCCACTGAAACTCCCCACAGCATTTATTCAACAAATGAGTTCTTCCAGACTTACCTCCTGTAGGGCTGTAGCTGTGCCACTATGTATGAGCGTCTCAGAAAGGAAACATGAGAGGCATCAAAGTCAAAAGTTCTCCTTTCTGTTTCAGCAGGTTTGTGGATTGAGACTGTGTAGTTTATAATGTCACCGTTTACTTTGATAGGGGGATCCCAGGCCACCAAAATCTCACTTGAGGACCATGCCTGCAACCTAGGAGGCAACATCCCAGATGGAGCAGAGGGGTTGGTTTTTATCTGAGCTGATGGGCTGGTCACGCTCCCTTGACTGTTATTTGCAGTGACAGTGTAGCTGTACTCCATGCCAGGCATTAGGGTGAAATCAAGGTACCGAGTTTCCAGACCTGAGTAAACAAGTACACCATCCCTTCTTAGCTCATAGCTTGTGATTTTACCATTGGGCTTATCTGGAAGTTTCCATGTGATTTCAATTGACTCTGAGCCCATGACAAGCAGCCTGGGAGCTTCCATATTTAATGGTGGAGCCTCCATGGTCATCACGGACTGGGACATACTAGATGTGCAGCCCCCAGCAGTGCAGGCAACCAATGCAAAATCATACCGTGTGTAAGGCTGTAGATTAGAAACCAACATTTGCAAACGTTTGCCAGGATAATACTCCTCATTTTTTAATTTCAATATGTACTTGGTGATATCTCCGTTTTGTATTTGGGGAGGTGCCCAAGATGCATTGACTTGAGTGGCACTGACAGCCTGCAGAGATGGTGGGTCCACTGAGGCAGGAGCTGCTTCCAGGGTCCGTATGGTAGCTGGGTCACTGGTAGAGCAGCCGCCCATCGTACAGGCCACGATCGCATAGCTGTACACGGTATAGGGCAGTAAGTCTTCATCCGTGTAGCTGAGAGTGGCAGCGTCAAAGCTGAACGGGTAGAGAACATCGTTCTTTAGCAGCCTGTATGACTGAAGAATGCCATTGGGATGTGCCGGGGGTGCCCACGAAATGAGCACTTTATGGGGGTTGGATGACACCACGGATAACCTAGGGATGGCAAGACCTTTTGGGGCGGTTTGACTGGTCTTTGCTGCCGTCCAGGAGCTGTCAGCGTACCCTGCTGCATTCCAGGTGCGTATTTTATATTCGTACCTTGTCCATGGCTGTAAACCTTTATCATTATATATGAATGTATTACTTTCAGTGTTATATTCTGTGAAAACAATTTTCTTGTCTTCTGTTGTTGCTCTGTACCCTGCAGCATTTTCTTTTGTGCATCTGTGAATAACTTCATAGCGAATTATTTTTCCATTTGGATTAATTGGCTGCAGCCAGCTCAGTTCAACATTGGTGGCATTCACTGCCTGGATTACGGGTGCCATCTGAGACACTGGGGGTGCTTCATCTGTCCGGACTGGCTGGGGTGCAGAACGAGTGCAGCCTGCTGCATTGCAAGCCTCCAGTGCGAGTGTGTAGACGGTGTAAGGCTCGAGGCGCCTGAAGAGGAACTGGCGAGACAAACCACTGTACTCCAGGTTGTCATCACTGAAAATATTGTAGGTCTGGTGCATAAAGAGAGAAAGAAAAAAAAAAAAAAAAGAGCCAGACAGGGAAGGAAGGACAGAAGCCAGGATAAAAGCGGAAAAAAAAAAAAATCAACAATTTTTGTCAATAACCAGTAGATGAGACTCCTTATTCTTTGCAATAGGGTAAGGACTATTAACCAGTGATTCAGAAACTTACTTTCTTGCTAGTAACAATCAGCACAAAAACAGATCATTGATACAAAAGGAATGTTTTGATCCAATTTTCATGATTTTTTTCATTTTGAATACAGTAATAAATCACTGAATGACAGTTTTCATATTTGATTGTTATCAAGTTTCATTGTGAGGCTCGCATAGGTTAGCAGAAAGTTTCTCACAGACTTGTTTTAAAGGAAATCACTTCAGGAAAAAAAACCTCCAAATAAACCCCTCCAGTTGCAAATCTTGCAGTTAAAAATTTACACTCCGTTGAAACCACTGAGTTAAAAGAAGACCCAAATTTCAGAACAACAACATTCTGCCAGACCCAGGTTTTCTAGAAATACATTTTGGTGGTGTCTAATCTACGATTATGAGCTTTCATGTGTAGCTTTCTATGTATGAAATTAACAATTTCGTTCAGCGTAAATGAACATTTTTAGTCATGGGGTAACACAAGAACCTTAAATACTTATTTTAACGTAATGAAAGTAGAAGAAACTCACCGAGTACCTTGTGCTTACATAAGACTTCTGTCTTATTTTAAACTATACTGCATTTGAATGAGTCCTTTTCATTTGATATTCAGCGTTTCCCTTCTCCTTTTTGATTAAGTGAAATGTCAAGATGAAGATTACCTTTATCACGCCATTGGGTTGGGAGGGCTCTGACCATTTTAGTAGCAGAGCCCTGCCATTTTCTTTCCTTTCCACAGTGAAGTTGCTCAGGCCACTGGGTGAAGCTTCCAAAGTGCGCACAGATGTCCAGGGGCTTGAAACCTGCCCCGCATTGTTTACAGCTATGACATGAATATGATATGTTGTGAAAGGTTTCAATCCAAATAAATGAGCCTGATGCTTTGTTCCCTGAAGCAAAAATACAGATGTTTGAGTTAGTTAAAAAAGTAATCAGCATCTGTGGTTTATGTCACTTGGAAAATGAGGCCTCAGCTCTGGGTCACTTCTGACCGCTTTGCAGAATACCCCATCTGGTTACCAGGATATTTTTTTTTGGGGTGATTTTCCATGATTGAACCTCAAAAAGAAATTCTAAGGCTTTAAAAAAATTATCTATCATTATGCTAAAGCTTTTGGAGCTGACTCCTTGGGAGCCCTCACAGAGCTGAGACTGCTGGGGCAGAGGGATCTTCAGCACAAACTCTGACCTAGGCAGGAAGGCGATACAGCCCCGGTATTGTTTTGAACAGTCACAAAAGGCACGGTTACTTGCAAACGAGTTCCAGTAGGAGACTGTGCAGGTTTGCCTGATCAGAGGAGTGAGGAAGAAAGGAGTTAGCTGATCACCAGTATATTTAATCTCATTTTAAGTTGTGTTTTTGCATAAGCTACATAGATCTCAAGAAGGGGAGTGCAGAAATTCTGCTGCCTTCATGCACCAGAAAAAGCTGAAGTCAATTTCCCGGTTTCAGTAAGTCATATTAAGTTGTTAAACGCTAACACTTCCAATTGTTTAATATTTAAACATTTGTTAAGCTATCAGACTCAGAAACAAATTTTAAAGAAATATTAATTTCTTTTTTTAAATATTAAAAGTTAGATCATAAATATTTAAATAGTTATTTCCTCACAACAATGAGTTAGTCTTTTAGATAAATATAGCACAGCATTTGAATGACCATTATGCATATTAAATCTGAAGATGCCACAAGTACAGATTATAAACATACTTTTCTGATAAATGATTCCTTTTTCTGTTAAACAGGGCAAACACTAGCAAGATTAATAATGCAAAAAAGTATAAATCTTTGTTAGGAATTCCCAGTCATCACTGCCAAAAAAGCATAAGCTCAAATGCAAATAGCAATCACCTCGAACAGATTATATATAAAAAAAGCACTGGCTGCCGTGGGACATTTAGAGATATCTTTTGTCATAAGAAACATGGAAAGCATGTGGGCTATAAAGCAAAAACATATGTATATTGTCAATAGCAGCACCTGTTCAATTACAGTTTATTTCAGTATGGAGAATTCCGTTCAGCCCCTAGATGGCAATACTATCAAACACTTTTTGTAACATGAGTACTTAATGATTAACAACGTGCGTTCAGTCATCCAACATACTCAAGGCAGCCATTAAAAAAATAACAAACCTGATTTCATTATAGATTCTTTTAATAAGCATTTATGGCTTAGATCCTTGAAAGTAGAAGCATTCAAACTGCCATAGCCAAAAAAACCCAAAAACAACATACAGTCAAACGCAAAATTATGAACTGCAGGTTAAAGAACAGTGCTCAGATCGAGGTTCCTGCTTAGCATAAAAACCTAGCATTAGAAATTATGTTGGCACAAAACATGATTAAAATTAGCTTTACAAGTGGATGCAGTCTGTATTAATAGTTTTTATGAGGACAGTTATCTATTAGATTTTCAAAGCAGAACTTTTAAAAGCCTAAAATTTACATTCCGTGGTTCGGGGGTGGGAATGGGAGGAAAGGAGTACACAACATTAAATTACTGCTCCTGAGCCACTACACAGAGGCTCTCTGAAGGGACAAACACATTATTACAAACACCAGACAAAAGGCAATGGCTCTGTTTTCTAATGAGCGGCATCATCAGGGTGGGGTTTTGTGACAGCAATGCTACAAAACACTAGATTTCTGATTTTAAACAGCAAACCGGCATATTTTTCATCACCTCTACCATTTTCCCACTAAACCGCAAGATTTAATTATTTACAATCCTCACTACACTTTGAAATGAAACAAGGATGGAGGGATTTCCTTGCCTACAGTTCATCATGTTCTCTGGAGACTGCTAAACCATTCCTTCCAGGGATGACTTTTATCCCTGGCTCCTACAGATACTTCTTGAAGAGCAAATGGTTTACATGTATTTTTGTTTGGTTTGGTTTTGAAGTGAGCTCAGGGGATGTACTCCCAGAATATAGAGCTGCGCTTTCTCCCTCTGCACTGCTGCCATTGCCAGTCGTGAATTTGCTCAGCTCAAAGGCCGATGCTGAAAAGACGGTGGATGGCAGACTCGGTGATTCATTTTAAGAATCACTTTATGTCCTCCCATGACATTTTCAGCCTAGAAATACCATCCTACTGGAATGGTCAAATATAAATTGCAAAATACACCTTGCAAAGGATAGCACTGTAACTTTGGCTCTGGCAGAAAATGACACAGCCTTAAACAGGCACAGGGACAAAATCATTGCCTGGAATATTCTCCCAGTCTTTCTCTGCAAAGCTGTAAACTCATATATCCTATGTTTACACATGCTAACAGTCCAGATTTCATTCACCATTAAAAAGCATACCAACAAAATAAAATTTTAATGTGGACATTAAGATGTTTGTAGACTGACTGACCATGAAATCCAATGGACTACAAGCCCATGCTCTCCTTTCTCTGCCTCCTACTGCAAAACACTCTCACTCCATCAGTCATTAAATTAAGAATACTTCAGCAAACATTTAAGTGTATACACTCTCACATTCCTCCTATCCAGCCCACTCTTTCCACACAAGCACTACAGCATCAGACACCTGAGGCAGGCTATGATGAGCCACTGTGACCTGATCCCACCTTGCAGCCCAGAGCCTAGCCTTTGACATGGCCCTTTCCTACGGCAGCCTGTTCCTCTCCCCTGGCAGAGCCTTGGCAGCACCACCACTACTCCAGGTAGGACCCCACCACCACCACCACTACTCCAGATAGGACCCCACCACCACCACTACTCCAGGTAGGACCCCACCACCACCACCACTACTCCAGATAGGACCCCACCACCACCACTACTCCAGGTAGGACCCCAGCTTTGGTCTTGCTGTGTAAAATGCTTCACACGCTGCCAGTGGCAGCACGAGCTGTTAAGAGCAGCAAACACACTCCTTGGCTAATTCCATTCTTCTAACTGTAAATTAGGATAAAACTTATTTAAAATAAACCCTTGTTTTAACACATTTTTCAAAACATAAAATGAGAGAACATGAATCATGAATAATGCATCCATCAAGATTTGCTTCAGATTGCCTTTTTTGTTTGTTTATTTTTTAATTCATGAGCCCAGAAGTCACTTAAAGTCTGGAAACAAATTAGCATAGTCTTTCATGCCATTCAAAGGCAGTGGCATCCATAATGCAAGGTGCCTGCCTTCCTTGGTACTTCTTGGTCCTCCTCCGGGGCACGGGCAAGGCTGTGCAGCCTCCAAGGGTCTGATGATTTTACACTGCCTACTGTGGTTGCTTTTGACTACTTGAAGTGCCCCTAAGGTGGCAACAGGGTCAAGAGGTCTTTGTAGGTTGAAAATGATCAAAAATTAGCATTGATCTGTAGCTGTCAATAATACTCTGCACGGGTGGACTCCCTGCACAAATGTTTAAACTACACACAACTACACAACCTAGTCATCTCTGAATCTATTGATCGGATGAAGCAGCACTTTCCAGTGGTGTCACTGGGCTTTTCCTCTTTTTTCAAGGCAAGCCATCTCACCCAGTTGCCTACGTCTCAGGGCATGAGTTCAAAAAGACTCATAGAAGCTCTCTGAATCACTGACAGCTGCCCAATAGGCAGCTTGAGTATCTGCCCCTTCTTCAGAGGCAATCATCAAAGCTCAGCAAGTCTCCACCAGTCATGTTAAGGTTAGGCTCTGGCTTCTTCTCTCTCTCATTATCTTCTCTTTGTACCACAATCTCTATTTGGCAGGTATCTTCATTATCTGATTGAAAACCTAGCTCATTCTTTCTGTGAGTCTCCAACTAAGCCCGGTGGCTTCAGACGCTACCACGCTGCTAATTGCAGGGATCCAAAACAGTTCTTTCACAACCCAGAGACATAAACAATGGGAAGGTGATTCTGTGTAACATTCCCTTGTCTACAGAAGCAGACATGGTGAACTCTCCTGGAGAAGGGAGAAGAAAGCTATGGTTCCTTGACAGCCAGAACATCAATCCAACTATCGTCCAATGCCAATTTTCAAATTCTCCATCGAGGAGGTCAAACAGATTCCTCCACAAATGACAGAAGTGAGGGGGAATGCTTGGGGTTTCCTTAAGGTGCTCAGTTTATCCTCGCCTTTGTCATTATCCTCTTATCCAGCTCCCTGCCTAATCCAGATTCTTTGCCATTTTCTTGGAAGCACTGGCAGCATTTCTACCTTGACTCTGATGTTCACTCTCCTTTCCCAGACTATTTCTCAGCCCCTGCCTTCACTCTAAACATTGCACTGAGCTCATATTCATATGCAATAACTAATCTGTCCTTTGGGCTGCCTTCTTTCTCAGGCTTGTATCATGCACACTGTGCCCTTTCCACTTAAAAAATCTACTCTATTCCTCAAGCCTTATGCTCAGATTCACAAGGATATAACTTATGGATACACAAGTAATCTATGAGTCTCTTCCTGTAGCAGTGCGGACTGGAATATAAATTATTCTCATGGTAGTACTGAAAAATCTCAAAGGTTAGTCAAACAGAAACCAACATGTTATTCATTTTACCAGAATGAATTTTACCTACAGGTAACCAAAATTTCTATTTTTACCAGAAATTGATGTTGCACTGTTTATTTCCCTAACAAATGTATAAAAAAATTTGATTTCTTAATTCATTTTTTTTTTGTGAATTTCACTCTTAAAATTTTACACTTTAAGAACTTTGCATTTTATTTTAGAATTTTAAAATTAACTTTCAACACTTATTTTTGATTTCAAATAATGATCGTATTATTTCATTTGACCCAAAAACAGCAGCAAAATGTACCATACTGGTGATAAATTTTATGGTAAATAAAAATCCAAAGAAATTGTTAAAGAGAACTAGATAAATATTAAAATAAAAATTTTAAGTTTGTAAACCCAGGTATTTCCTTATTAAACCTGAAATAATTTTTAAACATTTTTAAGCAGGGAATATTTGTCCAAATTTTCTTTGGTTGAGATGAAAGGATACTTTTCCTTCCCCAGCCCCAGTGTGGATCGATGCAGCCTTTTCTTCTAGAGTGGCTAGGCAATAATATTCAGAAACTCAGTATATTTGAGCTTTGTTTTTTAATAACTAAATTTAGGAAATTTTATTTTAAAAATGTATTATAATAGATTCAGCCCACAAAATAAAACATATGAAATGGCTTCTTATTAAAACATAGGCTTTGATTACATGATCATAAAATATTCTTTCCTTGAGATTCCTGGCAAACATAAGCCTTTCTTTTTCTCAACTTAAAGAATGTTAGTTTTGCCATCAACACTAGAGAATACTACTTTTCTCTGTGACTCCGTGTTCTTGTCCTTTCCTAACAGTCCTGTGCTAGCTGCTTTTTTTAATAAAAACCCTAATTTCCACACCCTGTTTCACTCAGCAGATACTTGAATCATTCCCTATGTGAATAGTCACATGTGGGCTTGAAGACTACACTAGAGAGAAACTTTTAAAAGCAGCAGTAATCCAAAATACTCTGCAAATAACAACAATTGATACTTGTTATAAAAATACTACATTGCAATTAATTTTCCTCCTTTCAGGCAGAGCATGTAAGGAACTGTGAATTGCACGTAGCCGAATCTGTCTCATGGAGGTGCTGCCTATTTTCACAGTAGACAGTTTTCTCTCCTGGTACACCTGGGACCTGCTGCAGTCTCACCAGGCATCTGAATTCCCAGCTTTGACTTGAAAGCGAAGCACCACAAAGAAAACCAGGATGCATTGCACATTAAAAGGAAATCAAATAAAACCAAGTTGGCCTTTGGGTAGCAGCACACTTTTAAACACCAACGATGCTGCACTTTTGCTGGTAAAACCTTAAAGAAACCTCTTTGGGCAAAGTCAACATTGTTATTTAATTCAGATTCTCTTCCTTTTCCTTTGCCTTCCCTTTCCCTTCCCTTTCTTCATCTTCTCTCCTCTTCCCTCCTCTCCTCTTCTTTCTTCTATTTTCTTTCACAATTCATAATTTTCTTTAAAATTCATCAAACATCACTGAATGCCACCTTCTCAAAAATGTATTTGCATCCGTATTTGTCTAATTTATACTCAGAAATACTGAAATCCAAAAAAAGAATTTTTTTTCTGCATGACTAAATAAATAAAATAAACCAAAATATCAATGACATGACATTCCACTATAGACACCATCTAGAGGACGATGTCAACATGTTTTCCTAACATTAATATTTTATCTCTAACAATACTCACTAAACCTACTGTATAATAAACTATAGTTTTGCACTTTATTTCTTTTTTTCCCCCTATATTTTTCCACTTTAAACCATGTTTACCATTCCTCACAATGATAAATGAGGTAGAAGGGAAGAAGGTGGTCTTTTTATAAAGTAGATAGCTGATGGGACTGTTGCCCACAAACTTTGGGTTTAGTTAGTTCAAATCCGACAAACCTACTTAACCTGAATGATACTTTTTGCTTGCAATAATCATTTCAGACATGAACAACAAGACTAAGTTTTTCTTCCAAATAAGGCAGGCAGAATCTAAAGCAAAAATTAATACTATTTGAGGCACAATAAAGCATAATATAAAATAAATCACACCAAAACCCCATTATGAGTCACCCTTGGAAAAATAACTGTATCTTTAGCTGAGTGGGGCAATGCTTTGTGGAGAGTGGTAGGAGTGAGAGTGGATAGAGCAGCTACATCAACAAAGACTTCATGGTGTATAAAATCCAGCATGATATGAAAGCAATGTCAAACCCAACAGAATTGAAGTGGGAGGTTTTTGTGACATTCCAAATTCACACGCCATGTAATATGGGATGTGCATAAACTCATCAAGGTAGCACGGAACTTGCAATTTGTTGAGCCTGCCCGGGTCACAAGGAGAATGGGAATGAAGCATCTTTCAGATGGACCTTTATAATCTGGGATAGAAACATGTCTTCAAGGAAGGTAAAAAGCTAGGAAAGTCAAGCACACACAGTGTGGTTGGAGTTTGCACCTCTTAGTTACAACCAGTGTCCTAGCACAGCCGAACTCCAAGAGTATGTTTCACATGAGTATCACATGTAGTGCTCCTGCTGCACAACGGCTTTCCATCCACTATTCGTTAACATTTAGGGGTGGCGCTTCTCTCATGGATTTATTCTATGGTGTCTGTAGGCACGGCAAAAGAAAGCAAAAACACTGCTGCTGTAAAACAGCAGCTGGAGCCTAGGGGCTCAAACCTGCAAATGGTAGGGGGTACATCTTTAATATGGAGCATTAGGGGGTTAATGTTATATTTTTTCCTAATGCCATAAACCGTATTTTCCTTTGGATATTTTGGCTGATGGCCAGAATCAAGTCAGATGCTTTTGTCAGAACAAACAAAATCTGGACTGCCACACCAGTCTTCCTAATCTCAAACCTACTTTTTTTTTTTTTTCTTTTTCTTTTTTTTTTTTTTACTAGTAATGTCTACAGTGGCAGGAGCTTTATAAAGGAATGTAATGAAACTGTGGATGTTTCTGTTATCCATAAAAATAGATAATTTATGTCCCTGAACTTCTCAGCTCAAGGTATCTTAGGGCACTCAGTTTTGCTTTGTTGCAGAAAGAATGTGCCCTTGTCATTATCAAATGTTTTGGCTTTTGGTTTCATTTGAAGTTTTGTTTTAAATAACTCACACTGCCCCTTCATTATATTTGTGACTTTCAAATTATATCGTGTATGATATAGTCAAGAAAAGTGACTCCGAACACTGTAAAACTTCTCCCACTTGATCTTAAAATTACCAGGGCACAGCATTTGAAAGTTTCTATTTTCTGTAAAATTTGAAAAAGAGAATTTGGCTGTGGTTTTGGTGAATGGAAAAGAGGGAGGAAAGACCCTTTGTTTTTCTGCCATAAAAGCAATTATTTTCAATTTTTGCCTTTGCACAGCTCAACAGCCATAATGTGTAAAGAGAAACGTAAAGACAATAAAGAAAGTTTGAGGAAAATCTTTAAGGGAACTTGTACAAGGGTAATCTGAATTTTAGCATAGATTACAGGTGAACTCCCACATCAGTTTCCTTGAAAATACCTCTGAATGTCAGCTGTGCCCCATAAAATTAAGACTTAGCAGTCATATATGACTTTTCAATATAGGATCGCACACCATATTACTAACACTAATTAATTAAGACTCAGGATATCCCCCTGTGTTATTGTGCGCAGCTTCAGGAAACTATAGTCATTGTTTTAGATCCCATTTTACACAGCTACAATAGACATGTCATCTTATTGTTAAATACAAGCTTAGTTCATTCCCTTTTCTCAGTCATTCTGAGTCCTTGTCTCTCTCACCCAACACATGCGGGAAAAAAAGAGCAGTTCTAACTGCTGCTAAGTAGAGGAAGATAGCACAGCCTCCAGGCAATTCACAGCTTTAAATCCCCGCTTTCTGCCAACACAACGGAAAATAAAAGCAACATTTTAAAGGAGACTAAAAGGTTTTTCCTTCCTACTGTTTTATTCCTTTTTCTCTGCTCTGTACTGAACAGTCCTCGCTTTTCGTTCAGACTTCATCTGCTATGTATGTAATCACTTCTAAAAGACATTAAAAGGTAAGCATAAACAATTTACTTGGAGCTACATTATAAAGGCCAAAGTTTAGTCTGAGTATGTGACTGAACTTAAAATGTCACCTTTAAAATGAACTGGGTATTTAAGAAATGATGGGCCAAAAAGCACAAGCCCCTGCCTCTCAAAAGGTTTTTCTTCACCAGGTTTCCCATTCCTTCCCTCAATGCTTTACACTGCCTACATGAAGATATCTGCTTTCCATGCAGAGACTGGCTGAAATTAAAGGAAAGTATGCAGGTGGCTGTTCAGGAAAGGTGCAGTCCAATTATGCCAATCCATGCCAGGGAAAAAAGGGATTTGCTCCACACCATTTTGTACAGAGCAGTCACTGTTAGCAGAAGGCCAGAAGCGTGTAACTGTTTATGCAGAGAGGGATGCCTTTGCTTTTTTTCTGTAGCTGGAGGGAAGTTCAGGCTATTTTCTGAATATTAGCAGGGAATGTTGATCAGACATATATGTAGGTGTACACTTTGGGGGCATATTCCTCAGCAAAGCACAGCTTCCCATCAAAATACTGACAAGCTGAGCAGAGATCTGACACCTTCCTTACAGAACTTAATGGGATGTTCCCCCAGGTTTGGAGTAGGGAATTGCTATGGGGGATCCCTGCCCCTTCTGCCTGTATAAGGTAGAGGAAAGCCTCAATGAGTAGCCTGAAAAGTCCCTGTGTCACATGATGGTAAAAGGAACAAAAATCTTGTTTTCCCATTGCAGCTGCTATGGACTGCACTGTTGATGAAAACAATGAGGTCCAATAAAGAATAAGTTATATATTGCTGTGTCCCTTAGCAGCTATGTCTTGCCATATGATGGCTTGGAATCACTGAGAAAAGGCTTGAAGAGAAGACAATAAGTGAGTGGTAAGAGAGTTTGGTATAATAACTGGAAGAGAAGCTGCTTTCAGGTTTAATGTCTTGAAAGCAAGTGAACCCACGTGAATATAGATGGATGAACATCCAGATCCTCCGAGGATCACATGGCTACAATTCCCTCTAGTTTAAGTCTCTTAGGACATACCGTTGGGAAGAAACTCACATTGACACCTCACATGAAGCTGTGTCTGCAGACTGCCCATTCCCATTCTCTATGCTGTCAGATGAACACTAAATTCATATACATACACAGGGAAGTAGAGAGCTGTATCTGCTGCAGTACGAACAAGAGAAGCACCTAGCTAGCTTCACTTGGAAATGTTAATGCATAAATAAAAGAGAGGCCTTAATCATATCTTTTCATACAGTCACACATTCAGTAGTCCCTTCTATTGTGGGTTGGGTTTCTCAGTGCGAAGCTCCTGCCAAAAAAAAAAAAAAAAGTCTGAATTGCTTGTGGCTTGTACCAGCAAAGTGCAGTAGTTAGGGAAGAGATGAAATATGTAAATAATGAAATATTACTTGAAAACTGGAGCATAACAGGTTTAGTTCAGATTATGTATTTTCCTTGGATGTTTAAGTTATGTGGGGTATTAAAATAGAACACATAAGCTTAGTACAGAACAAATTGTGCTGATTTCTGAATTGAAAATGTCTTTACAGCACACTATTGACTCCAGCATATTAAGTTGTAAATCCACTAGTTTCATCGTCTCATCTATTGATTAGGTGCATGTATGCAGGTTATAAACGAGCAATCCAAAGAGAAATTACTACAATTTAGTCATTTTGGGACAGACTTGTGAATGTATTCAAGTGCTCAAATATGAGAATAGGCACTATGGGAAATAGTCACAATGTTCTCTACATTCTGACACAAATTTTTTGTAGCCAGTCCTCAGTTACTCTTTGCACTCTGCACAGAGGAAAGTCAGATGTTTATGCTTAACCTCTGTTTTGAATAGTCTATCAGAGAAGTCTTACTCTCTCTCAGGACAGATTACACAGACTAGCCTACATTTGCCATCTAAGGTAACATTTTAGAATTCAGAGCTGTGATTTTTTTCTCAAATTCACTTAAGATTCAAATACCAATAAAGTCAGTGACAACATTTTCAACCAGCGCAGAACAACAGGTCTGCTCTTTACTTTTTCTTAAGGTGAAACAGGAAAACAATTCATAGCTTCAGAAGTTAAACTGCAGCAGTTTCAAAACACTTCAAAATCAATGTCAGCTTCCTTTCGCCTTTTCAAGGATCCTGGATCAGGGCAACCAGAGCTCAAACTACCATGTTACCTGGTGGAAAAGGTGACATTTCCTTTCCAATCTGCTCTCAGGGTCTCTGTTCAGTCTTTTTAGGCCAGGACTTCTAGTAACGTTAAGCACAGTACTTATATATGTCACTGTCTTAAACTACAACTATAGTATAAATCTCATGATCTATTGGTACATCACGGGTCTAGCATTTCCAGGATAGACTAGCATTAGAGGAAATCTAAATTATCATCTGTCTTGAACTCCTGAAGAGAAAACAATAAAAAATAATTTTATTATACCGTAATGACAAGAATAATACTTCAATCTGGGAGAATATGTCTTCAGACTTCTCATTAATTCTTTTTTTAAAGCCTGTTGAAATATAAGAGCTCTGCAAAGTTTCATTCATTTTGTTTGTGCAGAGTAAAGTTTTCTTTATAGCAAAAAATACAGACAATTTATAACTGCAAGGAGTCCACTTCCCTCACCCTCTTGCCATATTAAATCTGCATTTGCAATTCTGATTTTGTGAGACAATTGTAAACTTGTTGCTTTGGTTTTTTTGCACCCACCAGAGTAGCACCTCCACGCTGCATGGAATATTTGTCTCAGACGGGGAACTCTGCTCTGGATGGGAAAAAAAGAGCTTGAGGATCTTGTGCTGCAGGTCCAGCTGCTGCACTTGCAGCAGACATAGGTTGCCTTAAGTGACCATGTAAAGTGGTTGGTTGTCTCCTAAGGCTTTGCCTGCATAACTACACAGCCTCCAGTAATACAAGACCTTTAAAGGACATTACCTGAATGAAACAGTGTCCTGCCTGTTGTAAGGACTGCAGGACCCTGAGAATATCTGGAAATAGGAACAAGTTCCTAACAAAAATCTGAAAAACACAGAAGCTATTTTCTACCAGACCCTTCCTTATATCACTCATCATAGTCTCTAAATGTGCTCCTAGAAAGGAAGGCTTGTGAAGGGAAAGGAAGGCTTGTGAAGGGAAAAGAAGGGAGGAAGAAACAATTCGCACAGTTTTGGTGGTGAGAGTAAAGCAGCCTAAAGGTGCCAGAGATGTAACAGATAATATTTAATATCCTAAAAGCTGTAACATGGCACCTACTAATAAGGTGAGAAACATTTCTCTGAATCTGGTAGCAACTTTGGCAGGGGTTCTTGTAACAAGCCCTCCACTTCATGGGTAGAAACCTTCCCTCCACACTCATAGATTTTCTTGGCACTCATAAAGCAGCTCAATGAGCATATCCTTTCCAAATCTTCTGGCCTGTCAGATGCTGATGGAGGGACATCTGTACCAATTTCTCCCTTTCTTCAAAGGCTGAAGAGCTTTTTTTTTAGTGAATGCTAAAGAAACAGACTTAAAAGTACAATACAGTTTTTGCAGTTAAAGAATAAAACCCATCTGTTATGAGTGCTTGTGAGTAGAGTCCAATGCACTTGGATGTTCCATATCCCATTTGTCATGCATTTCTGTGACTTTGGTCAGATAAAAAGTTCAAGGTGCTGAGAGAAATATTTGTAGTTTATGAGGGGATAAACTCATGAACTGGACTTTGTTTCATCCTAATACATGTTATATATATGTAAACTACTCCTACATGCTGTAGACAGGAAGTTTTCAGACTCCTGTCCTCACAAGGGTCTACTATTTTCTGCCTTCAATTTCTTTGGAAACAAACCAACCAACCAACCAACCACTGATTACTGTGTTTTGGTGTTTTCATTTGTGATTGTACTGATATTGAGAAACAAGAGGATAAATATAAAGACTGTTGTGAACTTCATTGAATCTGATTAACTGTCTGCTTTGGGATCAATTTAAATTTGTCAAGAGTAAAAGTCTCCTGTCATCTTTTCCCTGCTCTGCACAAAAATGAGATCTTCACACAATTCAGAAACCGTGCTATGTCTGAAGACAAATACATGAGCTGGCTGTCAGCTCATTCACCAATCAGCCAACCCAGAGAGCTAACTCGCCATCTCCCTTCCCTTTGTCTGTTCGACATAGCTCAGTTGTGCTTTCAACATTGTCAAACCACATTTCAACCTGCGTGGAGATCCAGCTGGAACTGGGCGCCCTTGCAAGGGTGTGGAATTTTCTGCCTTCAGAGAGGTGCGGGACGGGGAAGCAGCAGCTCCACCTGCACAGCACACCCAGAGCCATGCGGTGAGAGGGAGGGAGGGCTGTCAGGGATGGGGGTCAGGACCCCTCGGCTTCCAGCAGCCACTTCTACAAAACTGGTACGGACTGCTCCAAATGCACATCCGCTGAGCCTCCGTTGGACACCCAGTCAGCCAGATCCCAAGCTGGGAAGGTGGTTGGGCTAGGCTATTTTACCAAAAGGGCTGGCATTTATGAACTATTAAAACCTGTACACGTTTTAAAGGAGAAGTGGTCAAACTTAATATTCCATATAGCTTTTATTATAAACTTCTGTTTATTATATTATTATATTATATATTATATTATTTTATATCTATTATATTATTATATTCTGTTTATTATGCTTTTATTATAAAATTTTTCCTCTTTGTATGGTCATCTCAGAGGTTTCCCTTTGCAAACTTAATAGCTCAATGATTGTTTTTGAAATGAAATCTCATTGGCTAATCATTCACTTTATTTAATTACAATTTAATTTCCATATTGTATGAAGAATCACCAGAATCAGTCAGTAATGCACCTGCTGACTGGATAACTACTTTCATTTTGTTTTTCATAACAAATAAGTTACAGCCAGTTTTAATTAACAAATTTTTAAGATTTTTAACTCTGTTAGTAAAATTTCATATTCTGTTTGAGCTTTGAAACCATTTTAGTACTCTGCAATTCTACTAAAAGTCTGAAAAACAGAAAGTCCCATTATGATCAAAAAGAATAAAAATAATTCTGCACTTAGAAAAGAGAGTCACATTTTGGATTTCTTTTTCATACCCAGTTAACTTTATATACAGCTACAGTATAATATCATAGTAAATTTATACCCCTCCATTGTCACCTGTTCAAAATGCATCAGAATATTCAGTATTTTTTCCTGTTTTTAAATCTCCATCAGTAGCCTGTGTGAGAACTGGAATAAATAAGCAGCCGCGTTTTCCCATACTGGAAAAGTTCCAGGAGGGAAAGGGCTCTTGACATTACAGAGCTAAAGGAGTTTTCAAGACACTTTCTATTTCCATACTTGTTCTTTTGTATGCTAGGTTGCCTGCCATTATGTTTATGTAATTCTGACAGTGTTCTTAATGACACACTAACAGATTGTAAAACACGCTGCTGGCATTTACTTGTTTTTTATATTTTTAAAACAATGTCCTTCATGTAACAGTAGTTAAGCGCGGCAGAAGGACATCATTAGAGCCATGGTTAAACTGTAATTTACACCATTAGGAAGGCAGGAGCAATTTTTATTGCCTGGCAATTTTCTTGCTGAAATATTTGGACCATATGGCTCAATTTGTGTAATAACCTTAATTTCAGCACCCTTCAGGTCTGCCTCCATCTCCTACGGAATGGTAAAATGCGGTTTAGCAGAAAAGGCAACTGTCTATACTTAGAGAGTTGAGATTAATAACATGTCACGTCCTGTTTTTGGTGAAGGAATTCGAACAGCAGCCAGATGGTATCTCTACAAATAACTGTCAGGGGTCTTGATCTAATCAATACAATGTATTAATACATCTCCCTTCGCTGCTTCTCGAGGGGCTAGCGTGCAACATCTGGAAAGATTGGGGGGACCGCCAAGTAGAAAGCTGATCCTTTTCAGAATCAAACTGAGCCCAATTAATTTTTCATGTATACTTGATAACTGTTTCATAATGAGCTATGCGTCTTGACGGAGTTAGGGTTGGCGGCATGAGCGGCTTGTGCTTCCTATCCCCATTCAGTCCACTTACAGAAACCAACCCATTAATCAAACTATCTGGCATAAAACTGAAATCTCAGCTCAGCAAGAGATCAATAACCATCCTTTAAAAAAAAAAAAAAAGAGCAACAACAAAGACCCCACCACAGAACAAGGCTTCAGTGGGCAAAAGAATCCAGGCATGACATTAGTAATTACTTTAAGAAAAACCAAAACTCAGAATCACACTCACCTGCCAGGCACCTATAACATAGAATTTAATATTACTTTCCTGTCAAAAAGTAACATTTAAGTCCATTAAAAATACACTGCCATTCTGCTTTCTCAATACAGAGGCCATCTGGCCCCTATTCACCATAATTGCTATTATAGACTCAAAAATAATATTTATATAATGCTGCAAATTAACAGGCAGACACCCATTCCCACTCCCGAAAAGCTTTCTGCTGATAAACCCAGATATCAGGATCTTGTTCCANGAGATTCAAAAACCCAATAAAAAAAAAAAAAAAAAAAAAAGAGGGGGCAAGATTATACATGCATTCCAGGGCTTTTTGTAAAGTCTGAAAGGAGGAGAGAGAGAGGTCACTTGGCAGGCAGAAAATGGGAAGCGGCAACAAGCATAGTGGAGATGAGCTTGAATGAGGCTGTGAAGCTGAGTGATGGGAATGGATTCAAAAGGGAGCAGTAAAGAGAAAGGACAGGAGGTCAGCTGAGAATACTAAACTTGTCTTACATAGGACACCCCACGGCTGTTTGATGAGAATGACTTTGGTGACTGTAGACCTGGATTAGATTCAAATGGAATCCCCAGTGGTATGAGGCTCTACGTTATATTATCAATTCTCATGAGTCATATGACTCACTTTTTTGTAATTTTTTTTTTGGTTTGGTTTGGTTTTGAAAAAGATAGAATTCTCTGTTTATTAAAATTACCCATCGTTTGCTAAAATTCCCTATGAAATGGAGACATATGACATAATGCTTCTTAGCCAATTTGAACAAAAGACCTTATCTGTGGTGGGAAGTGGGGCTGGAGGGTAGGATGGGGGCTGGGGAGTGGCCTTTTTAATTATCAACTGAAGAATTCCTGTATCTGTAACTGTTGGGCATGACCCCAGGGATTCTTAGGAAGCTGCCCTATGACTTTTTCAACAAAGAATGTTATCTTGGAGCTGCCTGATACATCCACTTAAGAAGGCTGGTTAAATGTAAATTAAAATCTAGTCAAATCCAATTAAGAATTTTTAAACAGATATCTAATTTGAAAAACAGGTGTACTTATTACCCAACAATTTCTGCCTCCTCCTTCTACATTTTTATTTCCTACTTACATATGAAAAAGCATTTGTAGCTTACCAAAACCATGTTTTTAAAGCAGATTTAATGCAGTTGCACACAACAGGGTACAAAGGGAAGAATGTCCCCATACTATAACTTTCTAATGAATTATACTTAGCGAGGAGAAGGTTTGTGGGGGTTTCTGTTTTATTTTGTTTTTATAAATTAGAAAACATTCTGCCAGTGGTGTTTTTCTACAGTGCCTGGTTAGTTAGATCTTATTCTCAAGACTGAAACTCAAGACTTAGACAAAACTTCATAGAGAAAAGCATATAAAGCATATATAAAAATACAGAGAGAGAAACAGCATATGGAGCATTTAGGTGATCTAATTTTAGGCATCTGCCTTCAGCTTTTGTCAGGTGGTCACCTATTCTCCTGTGACTGCAGGTGCACAAGAGTGCTGCCCACCATCATCTTTCTGTTGGAGGGTACCATCTATTATATCTGTCAAACTGCGTAATTCCATTGTGTGGATTAAGAAAGCTGATTAACCAGTACACAACCAACCACCTTCTTTGACTGATACTTTCCAGTAGTGGTACACAAGTGCACCAGAGGAAAGCAGCCTTGGGTGAACAGCTGCAGCCCAAGGATGGGAAACATCCATGCCTTAGGTGTTCTGGAGAATTGTGGTCTGTAGAGGACATTCATGATCTTAACTAGGTTAGATGCCGGAAGTCAGGCATTATAAATATCTCTCAAAAGACCCAATTCTCCATGTGTTTCAATGGTCAAAAAAAGACCTATGTAATGGGTGAAAAATGGATTACACACAAGGAGAAACACAAGGATAAAATACACCAGATATTTCCAAATAGTTAACTAATTTATTTGTAGAAGAAATTACCTATTGATCCAGGAGCTCTGGTCTAGTCAATCTGGAATGTGTGATTAGGCATGGTCAGACATAACCCTATCAGTGTTTTTACTGCTGGTTCAAAAATTTATGGAAAGACAAAGTTATGTTAACTTCATGTTGCACGCGGAATTAGGGACAAAATATTCAAGAAAAAATGTAGCGAAACACACTTCTTTGCTGTAACCTTCACTAATTCAAATCACCAGTTGCCTGACAACACATTAAGACCTCCCAGACACCAGACAAACCTTTTTGCTACCCCACATCCTAACTCACAAGGATTCTTTCACTCTTGGCAGAGTTCCAGCAGGGTCTAAAGCTATGTTTCTGCAGCTGCCAAAAATATCCAGGAGACAGTGAAGTGGCCTTCTTTACAGCAAGGATGGTATAAATAGAAAAGCTGAAGCCTCTCTCTTTCTCTCTCACCATTCTCATCCAGATCTATTACCACAGTACTTCAAAATCATCAAAGTTGTGCAACAATCCATTTCATCCTTTCTGCTCTAATTAGGCAATTCTACATGTCTGTCTTGATAGGTGGGGCTTACTGAAGCACTTAATCAGTTTCTGGAGGGGCATCATCAAGCCAATCCAAATGCTTATTTAAACAGAACTATAGTGCCAAATGCAGCATATTCTGCAGCAGCATGGAAACAACAGAATCTGTGAGACACAGATTGCCTCGCACACTTTTTTAAAGCAGCCTTCAGTGTGAAGGAGCACTTGTCCTGCATTCATCCTGTGTAAACTTATCAGTTCTGGAGATTAAAACACGGAAAGCATTTTATATTGCCGGGCTTTCCTGGCAAATAAAACAATTAGAGCAATTCCAGTACAAGCCCTTCCTGAAACTGTGCTAACGAGGCTTTGAATGTTAAAAACTGCATTTAAATCAGACGATTCATTTGCAAACCCATCACATACAGCACACATGTAGTAGGTGGGGATCATTTCATTGAAATTAGAAAGCAAATGTCTCTATACATGAGAGGTCACCAGTTGTTGTACGTTGAAATCTTTTCACTGTTAGGCATAATTAAAATACTCTAACAGTGGTTTCAGTAATTTAAACATTGCAGTATTGTTGTAATATTTTTCTAGGCTTCAAGAGTTCACAATTGTTTGGTCCAATCAAATCAGGGAACACTGGAGAAGTTATCACCCATCAAGGTAATTACTTTCAAGTTGAAATAATTACTCCATCAATGTTAATGGTCTTTCAACTTCAATAAAGCACTCACCTGCCGATAATCACAGCTAACCTCTTGCTCTCATGCAATTCCCTCTCTATTTAGCAGGTTATATTACAGCCGTTAGAGTGGTCACTTGTCCTGAACAGCTGCTGAATTTCACTTTGATCGTCTGTGAACCATAAAAAAATGAGTCATCTGTGTATGATTTCCCCCTAACCCAGAAGCCCTTGCAGAGCTAAGGAGATGATCTCTTGGCTGTGTTAGGGCACTGCTGAGCAGCCATCTTGTTGTGGCTGGGGCTGCTTCCCACTCACTATCAGCAGCACAGTAGCCTCATTAACTTTTGCCCTCCTCTGCCATTTGCAGCTTTCACTCTTTGCTAAGTAGCACATCTTCCAGATTTCTGGCATGTGCAGGGATTCCTTCACTTACTCTCGGCTTGCTTTCTTAGAGTGCAGTTCATTTCCCAGGCATCTGCAATAGGCATGTACAAAAAAGTCCCACCGGTCCCTCTCTTTTGCATTCCCTTTCTTATTCTTATGGCCACAATCTTAATTTCCTCTTCCATAAGAAAGTTGCCATGTACAGTCCTGCATGTTGCATTAGTGAATAATATTATGTACAAGGAGCTTAACAACTGTGTGCTATCTCATCTCTAATCCTGCCAAAAGTTCCCTGGTCTCTATGAGGAAACAGAAATGAAAGATCACACATGCGTGTATTAAATATTTCTAAATGTGACAAATAAAAAGAAACTAATTCCAGATACATGTTTCCAGATATCTGTAGAAACCTGCAGAGGAGGTGTGTATATATGACAGTACTGGCCACTCTAGATTATTTCTGATATAATAATTTTGATATGGAGTTTTTCAACACATAAACTATATTAATATTTATATTACGCAGGTTATGTATTTGGTATACTAATTACTGTTTGTTTCTAACAACATAATCATGCAAGCCAAAGCCTCATCCTCCTACCAAAGTCTTTATTGTTGCTATTCTGCAACACATCTACAGATTTCCTTAACACAGACGAAGCACCTGCCAAGAGAAGCTTGGCCAGCGTAGTTATACACCATCTCCCCAAATAATGTAAGGGAAGCCAACATGTGCTCTCAACTGTAAGCATAGCTGCATCCAAATCAAAGGCTTTGCTGGTGCAGTGATAACAGCTAAGAGACATGTTCATTTTTTACACCCCAAGCTGGCATAGCTGTGCCAGAAAAAGCCTTTAAGGATAAATTTGGCTTGAGAGCCTCACACTGCAAAAGACATTGTGAGAAGATCGGTGCTTCCAGGTAGGCACAGGTGCAGAATTTCCCAGGAATAAGGTCTATAATTCTTTCACCTATTTCTTGCATCTTCTAACAAGCACATTGTACTTTTATCTACACTTTGCTATGGTGAATTTAACACCCCGAGACTTTGATTCTACATAATAATAACTGGGGGACACTGCCTATAGTAGGCAGAATTTTTCTTTTTAACCCTCATCTCTGGATGCTTTTCCTTCTCCAAGCACATTCTAACAGCTACGTATTCTTATGTTTTTTACTTATCTTCTTGGCTTTGAATTCTCCTGCTCATGATAAACAACCAAACACTTGATATAATATACAACTGTCATGGGAAAAAAAAAAAGCATTACACACCCACAAAACATCTACTGAGAAATGTTCAAACGTACCCACAGTTTCACCTCACAGCAACATTCAGAATGCAACAGGTAAAGAGCTGTGATGCTTTGATGCTGTTTGGCAGGCACTGGCTTTATAATGAAATCAGCTCTGGGTTCTATGTTCACAAGCTTAAGCCCCAAGTTCACAAGAGTGAGAAGCTTGCTTTGACGATCTACTCACTTTATGCAGATTTCTGTAAATGAGAACTTCCTGTCAGTCCCTTCCCCTATAAACACATCTGTCTCATGTCAATGCTGTCAAGTAAGACACTAAATATCATTCTTGCTTTAAAGGGTTACAATGAACGGCACAGACATTGCGGGAGACACTCGTACTGCTGTAACCAGTCTTGACTTGACTTTGCTCTGCAAATAAACCAGAACGTCAGTTTAACTTGCTGTCACCTAACATCTGTCACTACACTCCTGGCCAAACAAGCTAAGGAAATGGGTGACACTGCTTTTTAACTGTGAAGCATCAAAATGGCTCATGTGTATGTCACTTGCTTCTAAGGGTGCAGGGAGAGCCTCTGTGCATTTCAGTGGCTGCAGCTCTTGCTCTCAGAATTGAGTTTCCATTTTCACCTCCATAGGCAGTGTAAAATTTCAATGGGTCAGTGATAACCTTAAGGTACCAGGCAGCCATACCTTTGACATATTAATTCAAATATGTATTAATGCACCTTAACTGGAGAGTGAATAACTGCATATTGTGAAGGCAGGGTGGGGAAGTTTGTCAAACTGTTTGAAAACCCAGAAGATGCTTCTCATTTTGCTCTGGAAATGGATGGAAGCAGAGTTGTCAAATTAGAGCAGTCTGCAGGGACATCAGTGAAAGCTTAATTTGTATCCTGCAGTGTCACAAGGATTGTATTTCTACTTTAGGTTTCAGTCAAGCTTTATGTCCTGTGGCAGGAAACCAGGGAGCAACCGACAAACGCAAGGGTGGGATCAGCCACTGTGGTTCTAGCACTGCTTTTATTTTTTTCCTAGAATAATCTAATGGGATAAGAATGGAGTCTAACAGATTAAATAACGGACCGAACTCATTTCTCCTTTAATACTTTAAGTCTTACTTGTAACATGGAAGCTTGTGTGAGAGAGTGACTAATGGCATATCCCATGAGGGAGCTCCAATAGAGATGCTTTAGGAGATTAAATGATTTAGCCTAGTACCCCTGAAAGCTATATTTTAAAGGGGCAGAAGTTTAATCATTGCAATGCTAGTTCCTTCAATAAAATTAAATTTTAATTAAAGTATCTCATTCACAAAGCTACAGTTAAGGGTATATCAGCAATTTAATGATAAAATTCTATTTTTAAGGGTTTATAACTTTGAAAGTTGGTGTCCAGGTTTTTGCCTGTTAGGATAATTGACCTAACGTCCTGATGATATCTGTGATAACAGAACTCGGTGCACTTTATGTCAATAACTTTGATTAAAAGCTTCAGCCATTCTGCTACATTCAGAAGAGGCAGGATTCAGATCTCAGGTCCTTGGTATAAATCAGAAGCAACTCTACTGAGTTAATGCAGCCGCGGCATCTTAAAGTGAGTGCAACTGATGGAGGAGGTGTGCAGAAAGATTCCTCCCCAAAGGGTAGTATAATCTTTAAAATAAAAAGGGGTAGGAAAAATAATAATCAATGCATGTTCATGACAAAAGACAGTTGAAAAACCACACAAGTCAGCTTTGCTGCAATGCTAGCAGAACAGCTATACATATGCTGCCAGAATGTTATTTTGATTCAGCATAGTGTTTAGGGAAAATAGAGGATTTTGGAGCCAGGAAAATACTCATTCAGTAAATAATAGCTTATTTATCTAAAAGGCTTTTAAACTGATGCTGTTAAAAAAATGCACTGTGGCGACATTATTTAAAAGACCATTTTGGTAGGTTTTATTACCCACAGTACAACCATCTTGGACATTTTCTGTTGTTGTTGGCATGCTTAGAAGACACTGCAATGCATGACCGGCCAGGTCAATTCTGATGCTCAGCAACACATTGCATGCTGCTGAAGCAGAGTATTATGAGAAGCCCTGTCATTTCACTGCTTTTAAAATCTTAAGTGTATCATCACAATTATGATTGTGATAATTTTGCTTAAAAGATGCTAAGGGAGCTAAGTACCAAAATGCCACTGAAACTCAGTAACTCTAGAATCCTAATCTACTTTTTAAAGTGCAGAATGCTGTGCAATGTGACTGCAACTGCTTCAGAAGCCAAAAGTATATATTCCTACCACTTGGTTCAGGACCTGTTTTCTTTTTCAGAAAAAAAAAGATGTATTACAAACTTAATATGTTTAGGCTTTCAGGAAGCTAGGGACAAAACTGTTTTGGAACCATTCTCACAAGAGTATGTAGCATTACCAAGGTGGAAACCTCTCTCACCGTGTCATGTCAGAGCTATCTGAGGAAGTTACTTAAAGGTTATTATTGGGTATTCCAGAGAAAGCTCTTTAGGATCCTACTCGAATGACAACGAGATACTTTATAATTGGGATAATTAAGAGTTTAGGGGATTTCCAGTGTTATTCAATACAAACATGGACAATGAAGATAATTTATGGAAAATTCTAGGTTTGTGAATTTGAGGTGGCACTGCTGAAGAAAAGAACCCCTGTATTACAACCTACTTAAACATTTTCTCAAACTTATTTTCAGAAGACAGGCACTTACAGCAGTACCATCCTAATATACAGTTGTTCAGTCCAACTATCTGTAAGCTGTCTTGCTATAGAAAGACTAGAATGTAATATATAGGTGGGAGGAGCAATGATAAATGCACAAAACATAGCCATTTCTGTCACAACATTGCTAGTGATTTAACAAAACAGCCTGCCCTCTCCTCAGTCTATCCCTTCACATACTGAACAGAAACAGGAAAAGAAAGAGAAGGGAAAGACATGTCAGCAGTGCAAAGGAACATTCTAATATAAGTACATGTAGTGGAAATAAAAGTGGATCTGCTTTTATTATTGATGAATTATGAGGGGAACATGCAAATTCATTGCATATATGAGCTATGTAATTACTAATTAATTCATTCACTTTATGATTCCAACTGAATTAAAAAATAGAATCATATCCAAGGAGGAGTGATATTGCTGTTCTTTGTGCATATCCTGTGGAACTCTCTTGACAGTCAGACAAAAAGCTCAGGACAGTATTTTCAGAGTGCGGCTGACAAAGCTGGATGTGCTCACTTCCTCCAGACATGACACATCCATGCTGTCAAGTAATCTACTTGCCTCTGCCAGGAATTCAGTGTTAATATGAAATGTTTCAGTCTTCACTGGGCCAAACAAAACATTTACAGCAGTAAAACGGCTGGCAGTTGGAAACTCCTAATCGGTGTTGAGATTATAAAACACAGCAGAGATCAAAGCAGAGTAAAACCACCTTAAAACGGGTTTTGTCGTCCAGTTCTTACCATTACGGTGAGTGCTGTGACAGCTGGGGTGTTAAACGTGGGGTCGCTGCGTTTTTCTTGATAGACCACTCGATACAGAGATATGACACCATTGGGAGAGACGGGCTGGGTCCAGTTCAACCGCACCGAGTACGCACTTGTTGCTTGTGCCCAGGGGGCTCCCATGCCCCACGGGGAAGCCTCCAGAGTTTGGGTTGAAGCCCACAGGCTGTCCACTGACCCCACAGAATTTTGAGCTCTGGCACGATATTCATACAGAGTAAAAGGCTGCAGGGCATCAGATGCATCAATAAATTCCAAGGCCCCTTCAGTCCAGATGAACAAAAGCAGCTCTTCATGACTGCCCACAGGACGTCTGGAATTAAATCAAAAGCAATGTGTTTAAACAAATAAATTCGGAAATAACTTTAGCAGTACCAGAGTGCTAGATCCTGAAGTTCCAAGTTCAATCTGTAACTCAGAAAAATATAGAACTTATTTCCATAAAGTTACACTGCCTACCTATCTTTGCATCTTAAAAGCATTTCCCCAAACTTGTGTTAGCTGCTGAGCAGTGAAGAAGAGATTTTTGAGGCAGTCAATTACTCTCCTTTATCTAGAAGAAGACTATCAAACATGTCAAACAAGTGTGCTGTCACAGTCCAGAACAGCGGAGTAGCAACACGATGGCATATCGTCCTTCTAGGATAGAATACATCACAATTGAGACTTCCAGGACTTACAACGTGAAATTTTAAATATGTATGTAGGGTCTAAGTAATTACTTGAATTGCAATATGGGTGCAAGTTTTCAACGTTTCTGAAAATCAAGCTATTTATAGAAGTAATCACGGCAGGATCCCTCATTTATGGAAAACTTCTGACCAATTTACTGGAGAAAAATGTTACCTAGTGAACAACAGATAAATATTCTATCATGCCCTCAAAACTAAAGCCCTGCAAATTCTGGTTTCCTCACAATAAATATCCCATTTTTTCTTGCAAATGGAATAAGTAATCCCTTGTGCATAGACTTACCTGAATTTGCAGCTCCGCTACAAAACCTCATTACAATATCAAAAGTAGTGTTTCCTGTGACAAACTACGTATTTTTTCCAATGCTGTTTTTGTTTAAAAATGGAAACTTCAGATATAAGAGGATAACACACACACATATGTATACATATATATATATCAGGCATTATTACTACAAATACGCTTGTGCTGGACCTGGTGATAGTCTGAGTACAAAAGACTACAGATGATCCTCAGCCCCTTTGTAATATGGCCCCTAGTACTATATAATTTACAACAGTTTTAATAAGCCAGACACTCATCTTCAAAACAGAGTTATCAAATCAATTCTTTCACTTGGCATAAAGATGTTTGTGTGAAATTAAGTTGGTTACATTTAAACACTGTGATAAATCTCAATGACGGTTGTGCTGCAGTGCACATGAATTTAAGTACTTCCCCTACTCTTCACAGGAATCTTGGCCTTTGCAGAACGGAAAAGCACTTTCACCCTCCATGCCAACAACAAAAAACCACCAAATTACATTATCTGCCACTTTTAGTGCAAGTAGGGCAAATTTGCAGAAGTAAAATTGGTTTGTCTGGCTACTGGGTGTCATCATCACTACACACACACAGAAGCTGAGAACATTTCTTTGGCAAGAGAAAATATGTGTTTCAAAGAATTCAGCTGGATTTTGTTTTGTTAGATCAAACCAGAAAATAGTTTAAAAATACAAAATGCAACAATGCCTTAAAACTGTTAGTCTTAGCTGATTTTATTCCCAGATACTAACACAAAAATATGAAGAATATAATGAATGAATGTATGTACACAGCTGTTTATTTATCCTTTGTGTTTTTGCACATATAAGGTATGCAAAAAGATATTTTCTTACATGAAGCTAAATAATTTTTGCTAAATTCTGAGATAAGCAAATTATAAGGATACTGTTTATTGTTTTTTTATAAGGGTTGAAGTGTTTTGTTTTTGTTTTTTTTTAAAGAAGAGTTTTGAGTTACAATGTCACTAGTGTAGTGAAATAGGCAAATTATGTGTTAATCCTGAGGGCTGGTTGGCAGAATTGGGTGAAGAATGGCAGGTAGAAGAAGCAGGAAAGATTCCCTGGGAATTCTCAGTGTCTCTGTAAAAGTCAGGGTCCAAAGTTTTCCACTGTCTCCAAAATTCCATCAGCAGTTTTTAATACAATTCCCTGTGCTCTATTATAATGGCAAATTAAGACTTATGCAGAACTCTCCCTTGGATGCTGTTAACTGATGTAATGCCAGAAACATAATTTTGAAAGGTGAATCACTACTATATCTTTCTCCTGCACCTAAAAACAATCTTTTCTCTGTGTACTTAAAAACATGCCTGAAAAATCACTGCAAATAAGGGAAAAGAGAGACTGTTTTAGTGCAATACAGTCACATTTAATATGTCTTGCTGACCAAACAGTATGGCACTTAAATGAATACACAAATTTATGTTTTATAAATATTCTAAACTCTGTGATAAACAGTTTTTTTCACACTGAAAATCAAATATGCCACCAACTGTAAGCTCATTCACAAGCAAAGCTGTACAATGTAGCCTGGTTAAGGATTTAGATCTTATTACTGCTGAATATTTAATGAATGAAACATGGTTAGGTAAATGGTTCCATCTGTAGTGCTAAAACCCAGGATATCTTCATGTATGAATAAACTTTGAACAGAAGTGGTTGAATAGTCTGTAATCATTTCAGTCGTCTTAAGATTTAAGATTCAGCTGCTCATTTAACTGGAAGTGTTTCTTACGTACAACGAGCTGCAAAGGAGAATAACATTTCCAAGAGCTGGAAGCTGTCTCTTAATCTGCATAGTCTGATTTGCTGCTTACATTCATTTTAAAGATGCTCAGATGGTTATTTTTATAAGGGCAAATTCTCCCTGCCCCACTGCCAATCTGAGCCGGATGACATAAGAAGGAGAATCTAATCTTCTTTGTGACAGATAACTACAGAGCCATATGCAGAGAACTGCGGCGGCGCTGACTGCAACCCTCACCCCTCGGCTTTCTTACGTGTGAGGAGACAGTGAATCCCTGAGACCCTGCAGGTCAAACCACAATTGTTCTTCACAAGTTTACCTTTCACCATACAACAAAAGCACATGTTTTAGCAGGGCCTGCTGCTTTCCATACCGGAGTGAGTTATTTCTGGGAACACTGATAAGTCTTGGGGTGAAGTTCAAACGATTGGGGAAATACACTTTCAAACATGGGGGTACAATGCAACATCAGCAATGCTCCCCCTCTGCAGTCTCACATCTAATCAAACAAAGAAGCTTCACTTACCACTCGTATAAATCTATACTAATGTAGCATTTATGTTTTGGCGTATTCTTTTTAAATATAAGTTTGATGGGGAAAAAAAATTAACAAAAGGAATTACTGCATGTAATGTGCTAGTTTAGATTGGGTATTGTATCAATTACAGGTATAAATGAAACCCTTCAGGAGTTCTTATATTCAATGACATAGTCATCCATAGGGATTGTTATTAGTAATACATGTTCCTTGGAAGCTGTCTTGGGTGCAACTCACAGTTAAAGAGTCAGTCTAGAAACCTCCACACTGCAAGTTGCAACAATCAACAGCCACTGAGACAAGTCTTCTGTCTTAAATTGCCTGTTGATTTTTCTGCTCCATTTTCACCATCAGGACTGCTCAGCTAATGACAGCTACATTTCAAACTCACAAATATATACTAAATAATACAATCTTAGTGGGATATAGACAGTTTGACAGAAATTCAGACACTCCCTTTAGCAAGTTACAAACAAAAATATTTACAGTTTTACACAGCCAATATTTCTTTAAGAGCCATCTCCTGTGCCTCCTACACAGTGCATGCTGGTGGTCAACAGAGAGCAGTCCCATTAACTAATGTGACATATATATTATTAAAATACAGCAAGAAATAAATAGCCTATTTCCATAATATTATTTTTCCAGACTCTGTGGTTGTCGCACGGATGTTATGTCATGATAAATGGGAGAAGAAGTAGATTAGGTGATTATCTCATGAACCAGATCTTTTCTCATTTACAATCTCTTCTAAATTGTGGTCATCGCTAAAAAAGTTTAAAACCCTCAGATCTGTGTTTAAAACTGTTGTATGAGTCAAAACCAAAATATCACCATCTCTTATCTCATAAAATAGCATCTTAATTTTTTGGTTTCTAGCGAAATGGCTGCAAAACTGTGAGTGCTTTTATATACTAGAGGAAAGCAAGAGTCCTGCCATTTTAATGCAAAGCTCTGAACACACACTAGCTCCCCAAGCATTCCAGGTTTTGAGTTAAATTAATTTATTTTGGTGGTGATGCAGTAAGGAAGAGGCACACGCTGAAGAAGAAATTACATGCCATAACCTCCCATAGAAATACTGCAGTCTTGCTGCTATAACAATGTAAGGCTATGTGTGGCTACAAAATGAAAAAGAACTATGTGCTTACATCCCATTTCTGATTTTTTGCAGCTATCTGAGAAAGATTTGATATTGTTGTTGTCTAAGCACATTTAAACTTCAGCTGAAATAACTGCCAAGTGATTCATGCCTATGTAGGTGAATATACCGATTGTATCTGGAGCCCCAGTGCGCCATTTTCATTTCACTTTAAATAAAAAACAAAATGTATCTATGTCAGTCAGTGCCCTTCTGCTGTACTCAGAGGTATCAAACAGGCTACAATTATGATTGTGAAGTGATTGTGTCACATTGGAGGAAGGTTTATTGCTTTTGAGTCTGCTAGGCAGTAACACATTCTGTTTCATATTACTCTTTATATCATTGTTTGGCTGTGACTAGAATAATCAAATGCCATCAAATGCTGTCAAATTCAATTTACAGTATTTTTCACTGAAGCAGGCTTTCTGCATTATATTTCCTGTTTTCCCTTTCTGTGGTTGCCATGGAATAGCAGCGCTAATCATCAGCTTTATTTACAAAACCAACAGACTGAAGACCTGTCTTGGGCTATAACACACTTTGTTCCTCTTTATGCAGGGGTGGGACTTGGGTGTTTTGATCAGACAATTAAGAAAAGGCAAACAAAAGGATATTTCAAGGCAGCAGGCATTTTTAGAGACTACTGACATGTTTAAGGCGAAAATGAATTTATATTATTTATCACTGAGAATTCCAAAACATAATTTGATTCCCCGTCTTCTCAGTCACACCTCTGATAAAATAAAAAGTCCCGAACTCTTTGTGAGAGGCTAAGATCACCCCAGCATGTGTTTGCCACGCATATTTAGAGCCGGGAAAACCAGGAACTTCAAGGTTTAAATTCCTCTTCAACATATGGCTTGAGTTTTATATTCTCTGACTTCTGAAGCTATTCAAGAAGGTTGCTTCAGCAAGCTTTTAACAGAGTGTCAATGGGCACAGTAGACATTGGTGCTCTGCTAGTTTAATACTGCCCTAAACACAGCCATCTATATAGAAAAATCTTCACACATTGCTCAGGAAACTCCTCATAGGAAGTGAGGATGTGTCAGCCAACAACCTACACAGGGCAAATGAATACAAACATCAAGGAACATAAATAGATGCACCGTAATCACTGTCCAGATTACTTACAAACAGCAACATAAATTTTCTTGGACAATTGATCTCCTTTAGGAACATAGATACCTTTTTCTATTTTTAGAAATCTCAGAAATGGTGAATTACTCCTGTTGCCATTCCAAAATTCTCAACTGTCTATTAGAGCAGACTAAAGTTCGCACCTAGTGGTCTGGGTAAACAGAACGGGTACTTATTTGACAAATTTTTGCAAGATTTTTTGTTCCTTTGAATTTTTAAAAAATGCACTTTCACATGCTTTTTGTCATTTGTAGTTCAGGAAGACGATTCTTGCCTGAGCTCATATTCTCAACTTGACCATTCATAGGTCAGCACATTACCTTAGCATTTGAAAGGCAATACATATTTTTTTCATACACTTCCACACTTTTTTTCACCTTCTAGTATATCAAGGAATAAAGAAAGGAACCATAAAGACTAAGAATCTGAGGTGATAAAGGCATTTACCTGTAAATAAAGTAGTTAGTAATGATGCCATTTGGTTTCTTAGGTGGTGCCCATTTCAATTCTATGAGTGCAGATCCAATCGCTTTAACAACAGGAGGGCTCAATTCTCTAGGAGGTGCTTCAGCAGTTCTTGAATATGTTTGACCACCCACTCCACACCCACCTACAAAACCAGAAGTTTGCATAGTGATGAACTTTGTCCTCAACAACAACAACAACAATACAGTAAAAGCAAATGAATGTCAAATAAAGAAGCTCATGATGAAATGGTGCCTCATTTCACCTAATTACTGAATACTCTTGTAAATTACCACAACTCTACAGATGAATTATTCCTGATTTTCACCAGTGAGGATGAGGAGTAAAGTGGTTAAAAAATGTCATTTTAGAAATAAATGACACTTACATTTAAATTCAAGGAATTTCACAATGTTGGGGCTCTCGTCTCCTGTCTTTATGATTACCACTTCTTGCTGGTGACTAGTTACAGGACTGATTCAGTTACGTATAATTATTTTCCAAATTTTTAAGCTTCTTGTGAAGAGCTTTTAATAAAGCGTTACCTAAAATACATTTTTTTAAATGTCCATTTAAAATATTCATGATATAACATGCAGATATATTTAATGCTTTATCCAGTGCTAGGCTTTCTTTTCACTAGGTGACTCCAGTGTAAAAATAAGATTTCATCTGTTTAGCCAAGTCAAATCTATCTGGAAAAATCTCCCTTCCCTTTCAGTCAAACAGGTGATTCTTTTAAAATCATCTTACCGTTCTGGCATGCTTGTATTCTTATCTCATACAGAGTGTAGGGATCTAGGCCATCGACAAAGGCGAAATGGGCGCGTCCTACTGGCTTCACCAGCAGAGCGGGACTGCTCGCATTTAGTAAGATATTGTATTCCAAAGGCACATTGACAATGAATACCCCTGTTGTGAAACAGAGAAGAACTGCTGATTATCTGAAATAATAACAACGGTGCAGGACAACTTCAAAGAGGCATTCATCATATGCAATTTTACATGTAAGCCCCCTCTGGAGGTTTTTCCTACTGTCTCTTTTGAAAACTACAATCTTTTAAACATAAACTGAAATAGACCCATCTGCAGATTATAACTGGATTGTAGGCATTACCGTTCTTGGTTAAAAACCAAAATTTAACTCAGTCAATGCCTGTGTTGCAATTGCTGCTTCTAGGGAGAGTGACCTTATGACTTGGAACCAGGCAGCTTTTATTTATTCCAGAGGAGCAACAGCTACTAAGCACTGCTATTTGAATAGTCATATGATCAAAACAGTGAATTGCAACCATTCAGCAAATTGTCACTTTTTAGCCCAAGAGTAGTAGCTGAATGTAGCTTCTTATCTTGCTTCACCAGTGAAGTACTTTAGTAGTATGAAGTACTTGGCTTAAGCCAAGAAACATAATTTAAGCTGATGTAAAACCAAACTGTTCAGTTTTTGTTAAAAAAAAAAACACTCTTAACTTTTACTATTTTAATTCAAACTTTTTCTCCTTCTATTCTCATGCTGTCAGTTCCTAATTTTCCAGTTTTGATGAGAAGCTGAAAAACTCAGTTTCTTCAGAAGAATAAGCCATGCAATATATCATCCCATCAGAATGGTGGGCAGTTGTTCCTGGATCTTCTCTTGTCTTCTTCCACGTGACTTCTCTAGGGTTTTGGTTGGTTGGGTGGGTTGGTTTTGTTTGGTTTTCTTTTTTTGTAATTAGGAAATAGCCTGTAGGCCTTTTATTTTTTGCCCATTCTAGACTGGTGTATGCAGACAGTATCAATTTCATAAAACCAAGAGAATGACCAAGGAAGAGTGTCTGGTGTGTTTCCTTCATTCTGCAGTCACATAAGGAACAGTCTTAAGAAAGAACAAAGCACAGACTAGAAAATGTTCCTTTCTGAAATGAGCCAAGAGGTATCTGATTAGTAAAAGCCCATTTCTCTTTCAATGTAACACCTATTTTAGATGTCACACATATGTCTTTGCGACGGAACCTCAGACCAGATGCCTATGAGCAATTTTGAAACTTGTCCAGACCTTGAGAATTTTTTCATTTGTAACTTTGGAAAACAACTCAACTTTTTCTCTTAATTGCAGTTTTGGCCCTTTTCTGATAAAGTATCTACAATTGATAGTATTACCCTGAAGCTACAAAGAGCATTTTTTTCCTATTGTTATGCATCGTTTAGATGGATTTTTTTAGTTAAGTATGTATGAGAATATGCATGTTAACTAAAAAAAGGTTTACAAGAAATCAGAGATTTCAAGTTTATGTGTGGTACTATAAACAACTGACGTACTTTGGAAGATGAGAAAAATCTTTGAAATACCAAGTTTTTACAATTCTCATTAGAAAAAGAGGATACAAAAATCCCAAAGAAATAGCATGCTGCTGCCTGAGTAGATGCTAGACAAAGAAAATGCCATTACACTATAAAGCTGAAAAAATAGCCCTGAAGTAGAGGCATGACTTCAATCTTATTCAACTGCTCAGCTTACAGGAAGAACAAAGATGTTAGCAGTTGCTGGAAGAGGTGAAGGGAGAAGGAGATGGAAAATGCAAAAATCTCCCTGTAAAATTTTCCTTTTTCAGTGTAAAAGTTACAAGAAAAACACCAAGATCTAAACATGAAGAATGGAATAATAGATACACAACTTTTAAAATCAAGCAGGATGTTGCAGAGTAAACCTCTAGGAGGTGGTTATGAAGTAAGTTGTTTCTTCAACAAAGGAAATTATTTTTTGCCATGTGTAGGGAAGATGAAATGCTCCAGAATAGTGCACTTGTATAATTTTGCCAGTAACTGAATATATTGTAACAGCTAAAATGTTCTTATTACTACCACTGCTGCTATTATTTCCCCCCCTATAATTGGGGCGGTCTGTAAAGGATACAACAGAATATCTGGAAATAGCAGTTTGAAATTATAGACAGCACATCAAGCAGAAACATTTTTTAATCTCCTAGTCAAGGTCTCCTTCTTCTCCAGTCCTGACAACTGACCAGATATTTCAGCCAGAATAACCCACTCTCTTATGGAAGTGACATATAATTCAGTTTTTTACATCCGATCAGTGCACTTATTCTAGGCAAAATTCACCAGAAACCTTTGAAACTGAAACTATTCAGAATGCTTGATTCCCTGAGGAAGATTAAATACGAACAAGAACAGCTGAATCCAGCCATCAGTACGCAGCAAAGGACATTTCTTTTGGAATAATTGACCTATCTCACAATGTCCGACAATGTTCAGCCCATATCAGAAATCATTAATAAAACACCAATCCACAACTGAAACTCAAAATCTTAAAATTCTGCTAAATGTTGCACTATATTAGGAATTATACCAATCATAAATATGCTCTGGGAAAAAAGTATTCTCAAGAAGTAAAAATGAAATTGTAAATAAAATCAAGCAAACATTTTGAGAAATTTCAATATCCAATGGAAATCCTTCTACAGTTTGATCCAATTCATTGAATACTAAGATCAAAGGACCACTTTATCATCTCAAATTATAAGATATACTCTTACAACGCAGAAAACTTGTAAAAAAAATTCCTTTCTTGCAGAACAGCCTTCAGCATCTGCAGCCAGTCTGAAACCACTACCTTGTATGCTCTGATGACTGAAGGATACAAAATGGGCATATTTGTTAAAGTCAGCTGGGAAACCACAGGACTTGGTTAGTTCCAGAGTTCATAAATTCACGTCAGAATAAAAGGAACCATAAAGGCACAAGTGAACCAATTTACCCTAAGTGCAAATGGCAGTTTTGTTATTTGGTGTCAAAGTTACCATGAGCACAATGACAACCTGCCATAACACATTTTCATGTTCACTAAAGAACAAGGATTTAGTTGGTTAATATTCCCAGCAATACTCTTTTTCATAATTTACAACAACTAGATGCTGATAGGTTATTTAACATTTATGAAGTTAAGATGTAATCAGAAAAACCCTGATTATCTTTACAAATAAAAAAGTTAAATTATTCCACTTTCTTTTTTCTCTGCGACTTCATTTCACAGCAGGTGCACATTTTGCGATGGGACAAATCAATCAAATGAAGCCTTGGGTTTCTGTGGGTATATTTGGATAACATTTAATGGACAATTCTGTGCAAAACTCTGCAAATTAGGTTTGACGGCTTTGTGTACTTCAGAACTGGGGTAGGTCAAAAACAGAATTTGCAGCACAAGATGCTTAGAACTGGGAGGAGGGAAAGCCAATCTTTTAAAGATTGGTCACCAAAAATCTGTTTGAAGTCAATTGCTGAAAAATTATTTACTATAATGTGAACCCAATCACAATTAGAGCAAAATAGTTAAACAGTTTCACTTACAGTGAACAAATACTAAAATAGGAATGTCATATATTTAAAAGCTAGATTTTAATATTTAAATTCACAAAATAAAACAATCCCTTCGTGTTTCTGAAATTAAGTATTTACATTATGCTTCAAATATCCAGATATCTTAATCTGGTTGTATTAACTATTCCCAACAAGACTCTGAAGGAGATGCTGACTGCTTTCAAGATGCAGAACTGTGAATATTGAGCTTGAAAGTCTTGTCCTACAGGGAGGTGGAGAAAACAATAATTTACAAGACAAAATAAAAATGAGAAAATGTAACGTTGGCCTGGCAGAGGTTGGATTTGTTAGGCCACCAATGAAGAAACCAGGTTAGGTGAGGAAGCAAAGTGACAAATAAGTGGCATTCAGTTACCATGTTTGATCCCAAGGAGAATAAAGTAGGAACCCAGATGTCACACAACTTTCATTCTAATTGATAAGCAGACCCAGAGGTGGATAAAGTAGAATGTTACAGTGTGATGAAGAAGAAAGACATTTTAATCCAGATGATCATTAATATACGAAACAAATAACTTAGGAGCAGAGGACAGGATCCTCTGGAGCATGTTCAGCTTTCATGTTATCACCAGCACTGAGGACACATAGAAGAATCAGGCCCCCAGTGAGGACCAGTGGGGCTGTCAATGAGATGGAACGCAGGATGGCTGCCTGCCTACTTATCATAACATTAATGGATTGTAGTGTTGTGGGTTTTTTTCCATTCAGCTTTTCTGCTTCTATCCGTGGCACTAATACTTGTTCCATAATAACTGTAACATATCCTTCCATAGCGTAACAGTGAAATGTACCGTACCTTTGAGGTCTGTGCACTGAGTCAATGCAACACAAGATAATGGGATACCTACTCCAGAAAATAAAGTCCTATTTTCCATACTGAGGGAGGTGTGTCAAACATTTTTTTCTGAATCCATCACTTTAACCACTACTGGACCACCTTGCTATTTAGCTAAGTCAGGAGTTTTGGAATGCTACATATATATAAAGTCATAAGATTTAGATATATTACAGCTGCTGAAACATCATAATTAAAACCATCCAAAAGGAAAGTCTGTGTAATATGATGGGTCCATAATTAATCCTGAGGCTGATTATTTGATCTAAATTCATTAGAGCACATAAGACAGAATACCAAAGCATCCCTGATATCCATAGACAGGAAGACACTACGAATAACCACCTTCTCAACAAAAGCTGGTTAATTAAACGCACTTTTTTGCCATGGAGGTTATACCAGTGAAAACAACTCTTTCATCCAAGAGTGACTGCTAAACTTTACAACCCTAATAAGTAAAGCTGCATTCTGGGTTTATAGGGAAAACCTATATTATCTCAATATGGCCTACTGTGAAGCAAAGATTCATGCACAGAAAAAAAGTGATCAGAAAAAAAAACAGTTACTCTGTGCACAGTGACATAAACAAGGATAAGTATCTGTAGACTCTTTAGGCTACTCCTGCCAAACTGGGGATCTATGTAGCCCCAGATGACTGTATGCATAGGACATAGGCAGTCTTCCTCTTAGAGAAAGAAACCACGAGAAGCACAAAGGATCTCAGACTGAGCACGAAGCAGGACTGGGAAGGATCAAGAATTAATTTCCTGGCTTCTGCATAGAACTGTGTTTCTCCACACAGTTTTTAGTAGCATTAGTAGCTTTCAGTAACATTCTCCACTGTTAACACTCCCCATTCCTGTAAAATCAGCTCGTGGCCCTTAGGTGCCATAATAAAAGGAACAGCAAGATTCGCTTTCCTGTCTTTTTCTTGACTAAGAATAAAATGAACTCAGTCCCAGCTGAAACCAGGATGACACCCATCAACTCTACAGAGCCATAATGTCCAGCCTCCTCCTCACCCCCCGATTTTGTGGTTTCAGGAATAAATGAACCTTTGTACTCATAATCTTGATTGCAACATAACCAAATGTACTACACAGAGCCTGGTTCTCCTTGCAGGCTTGTATCCTACTGTGAGCAATGGGAATTTAAGCAGCTGGAAAAATGCTAGAACGAGGCCAAGTTTTCTGGGAAACGCCCCACTCTTCACAAGCCTATGCTTTTCCAGTATGTTCTAGTGTTTAAAATTTATTTATAATGCTGCTGAATATTTTGTAACTTAAATTATATTTATTATCAAAACTATAACATAGCACGAGTCCCTTTCCAATAAAGCCAACTGTAGATTATATGCCATTTGAATTCACCTGCCTTCTGCTGGGTTCTAAATCCTTTCAGGCAGTAGGGGGAAAAGTTTAATTTAAGATTTTAATCTTTTTCATACATTATAGCATTTCTATAATGGATTTTGTGCTTCTGAAAACTAAAAGATTGACAGCTCAGGGTATTATGGATTTATTAATCATTGCTTAAATGGGTAGGGGGAATGCTGCTAAGCACTACAACAATACCTGCGATCCCAGCCTTGAAGGCAAAATACTTTTTCTAGGTGACTTTATTTTTAATGCCAATTGACTCTACTGTGACTTCTACGCAGGATAGAACATCTTAAATAATTAGGAAGAGGATAGATTAAAAAATTTCATGAGTTCATTGATAAAACACATATGTTTGTTATTGTAAAATGCAAACATCCAGTTTCTAAAAAAAAACTGACCTCATTTTAATGGAAAAATCTCAATATCTACAAACTGGAAAACACTGTGCTGGAGATGAGCTGCACTAGAGAAAAAATTGTTCGTTTACAATGCTCTCCTTATCCCACAATAACTACAGCATATAATTTTTATAACATCAGTAAAGTACACCAATCACTTAGGTTATGATCTATATTAATGGAACAAAGCACAGTTTCTCATATAAACAGATGCTATTTTTCAATTATTATTTCTCAGGCTACCTCTGCAGCAGGCCAAAACCACCTGGTCATGTTCAGGAGAAGAGTAACTAGGGGAAAAATATTTCTGGACCTTTGCTGACGCACCATCCTGCAAGGTAACATGTCCACATAACACTACGGTGCTCAGGCAAGTAAAATTGACTCAATAATCAGGCCAAAGCTAGCACAGGACCTCTTTGTCACACAACCCAAAAAGCTGGTGATAACTCAGGTTAGTCTGAACAGAAGAGAAATGGAGTCCTCTTCTTAATACTTGCACTCAATATTAGTTTACAAGACTAAATTAACATACAGGGGTTTGCTCAGCTAAACCTCACAGTACCCATGAGAAGTATCTAGGTCAATATTAATAAAATAATAGGTCTCTAGGACACAGCAGCTTTAGATACTGGTTATTTAAATCATACAAAAGCTAAAACCAAATATGAAAACAAAAAAAAATCATAGTGATTCAGATGCCTACCTGAATATACTCATTTTTCCATCCTTTAATTTTGTTACAAAGTACTACAAAGAAATACATTTTTACCTGGCACATCCCAGGCTAGAAATATAGAATATGCATCAGTTACTGTGACATTATATGGGACATGAATTTTTTCTGGTGTTCCTACTGGTGTTCGTATAACATATTTATCACTAGTGTTGCTGCCGCCCCAAGTACTGGCTTCCAGCTGGTAAACATATCTGCACAAACAAAAAGATGAGTAGACACTATGGTTAGAAGCTTTAGGCATATCAGTAACACAACATTTTCATTTTCACCAATTTAAAGTGAATAGACTCTACAAAGAGCATTACAAATACTGCATTAGTGAAGATTTTCACCTTATAGTTTTCTTAATGTGAGAAAAGTCACTACTTTGAATAATTATCATAGAACCAAAGATACTACTAATAAAATAATAATACTAATACAAAATACTATACTAAATACTAATACTAAAATTCACATTGGCTTATATAAGAAAGAGAAGTATTGAATTAAAAATTGTCCAAACCAATTCAGAATAACCCCTATAAAAATATCAGCAGTGACTTATGAGCCTGTATGTTCAATATGCACTGAAACACTATATACCATGTGTAGGGCTGTTTGTCACATAAACCCTAAAATTTTTCAAAACATATTTTATGAGGAAAAAAAAAACCTACCAATGAGCTACCAACAACTAGTCAAGAGAAAAAGTAAAAAGCTTTGCTTCTTTGAATCAGAATGACCTATTCTCAGAAAAGCCCCCTAAAAGTGCTCTACCAATTTTCAGTAATAAAGTAACCTTGTAAGACAGTCTTCTTTTGTTCAGAGTAACTTCTATTTTGTCCATTTCACTAACACAGGTAACTATGTTTTTCAATGCCTTTCACCAATTACAAGGGCTCTTTAACATGCCTTACCTACTGTTCGGCTGCAGGTTAACATCTGTGAAATTCAGGTCTGAGCTGCCACCCAGGAAAATCTGTTCTCCATCACGAAATAATCGATAATGAGTAATGAGTCCATTGGGTTTCTCTGGTTCACTCCAGTACATTTCCACTTCTGTTGAGCTGACTATGATATGATGAGGTTTTGGCCATACCCCTATTAACATCACAATGACACTATTTTACTTTTATGACAGAAACAGAAAGGGTTTTTTTTTTTACGGTTCCCACAGTTTGTGCTGTTGTTTTCAGCAGTGTAATGAAAACATAAAACATTGCCAGGGAGAATGACAGAATTTAACACACTTCCTCTGTTTATCCTATAACCAATGTAACCAATTAGACAAGGTAGAGATTAATGGAGAACAAGGCCAAAAGCTGCAGCTTTTATATGCCCAGTTGCCTCTGCGTATTTATTTGTGCTTTAAAAAAATACGCATCTGTTAATTTTAACCTCATTAACTTGGAGATGATCTTGCGAAAATTTTCATGAAAAGAAAGTAGAAATGCAGTGCCAGGCCGACAGTATAAAGAGCGTGCTAAGATACAGATACTCCAAGAGAGACATATCCTCTTGTGTAAATTTATACATGATAGCTTGATGGATGACAGTGGAGTCCTGCACCTTGTTAAACCATCAGAAAACAGAAGCCAGTATGACCATCTCTTTACAGTTCCGTAAGAATTTCTTCTTCCCTTACCATGAGGAGCAGCTTGTAAAGTTTGACCTGAAAGTAGCTGGCTAGAAGTGCACCCAGCAGATGTGCATGCAGTAAGCATGAAGCTGTAATTAGTGTATGGCTGCAGACCTAGAAAGAGCAAAGAGAGGTTACGCTGAGCTGTTGGCATCAGTTATCCCAAGAACTGTGTCGCTGCACAGAGAGATACTGGACTTAAAGCTACCTCTTAATATTTTTTGCCAAATATAAAATATGAACCATCCTTACATTACATTAGAACAATAATGAAATAATGAGTTCTTGCTAATTTAGGTATATGTCCTGTAATGCTTTAAAAGACCAAACAAAACAATTCAGGTTAAAATTGTCTGTCTATGCTGCAGTGGATCTGTGGATGTCCCTCATATTGACGTATTTGAAATAGCTTCAAATCTAAAAAACTTAGATGGCACTTGCAGCACAGATATACACCAGAAAGTGTAATTGCTTTAGAGTATTGAACTTGAAAAATTGAATGGCTTGTAACGTTTTGAAAATTTATTACAAATACATTTGCAACAATAAGAAAACATAATAAAATACTCTCTTACTTGGACATGAAACCTTCTACTATATTGCAAACAAGTCCAAAGACACTCCTTACCCCTTCCCAACTTCTGTTTATTCACTTTTCCCTCTATTTTTCTCCTCTTTGCCACAAGACTTTACTAGAAATGCTATAAAGCAGCAAGAAGCTGGACTGACAACCAAGCCCTCATTACAAGATACTCATCGTAATCTTTTAAACCATTTTTTTCAGCTCAAACCTTCCGTGCTGGACATCCTTAAATGAGACTACAAGAGAATATATTGCTTTGACTTTTCCTGGGAAATTTTCAAACATCCTTGTGCTGTGTGTCAATGACTTTAGATTTGACATCAAGTTGGCTGCAGCTTAAGAATTTGACTTTAGGACTCATCATAAAATTGCACTCATAATTTGGCTAAGATACTAAGCTCTTAGAATAGCCAGTTGTGTGCGCCCATTAAAGGATTCTTACAGTTAAGTCATTAAAGATGCAGAGCTCTGTGAGCCTACCTTGAACACCTCAGAGCTCAGCTTTAACTGCTCATTGGCCTGTCTCACAGAGCATGCTCCACCTCAGGATACAGCATCTTTGCTAAACTACTCTTTTGGATGTTTCTCAAAATTGATCTTAAAGAGATTACCAGGTACAAACACTGAAAACCTCTCTCTTACACAGACCCTCTTGTTGGCACAAGAAAGAAGTTCCTGGATGCAAAGGATACAAACAGTACAACAACAAGAAGCAAATTATACACAAAAACTCTTTGAAAATATTAAAGTTGAAAAACTGAACACTCATAAACTAGGAAATTCCAGTGCCAGGACATTGTACAGTATGTATTGATCCTCTTTTGTACATGGGCTTTGTAGCACAGTCCCTTCTAAAATGGCCTCCCTGTGGCCTCTTGGCCTAATTGTGTGTAATTTGACACTTTTTTTGCAGCGTCCGCCCCTAGAGTGTACAGATGCTTTATTAACACCAGCCAGCTGAGCATTCCACATGGCTCAATACAGAATCAGAACAAAAAAAAAAATATCCACCCACCCACCCAACCTAAAACCACACAAACTCAAAAAGATAAACAAAAGGGAAAGATTTCTCTCTCCGAATCAGGATGCTGACTCAAAGAAACTGAGAGAAACAAAAGTCCTCCCGGACCTGCCAGGAGACCATTTGGGATGCCTGGGACCAGGCTGTCAGAGCACCTGGTGTTATGAAAAACTTCATATACCCAAGCACAACCGATGCCTTCAGTGGCAACTCGGAGTGCTCCGGAAATTTGGGTCTCAGGCAGAGCATCCAGAAAAGGAAGAAGACATGGTTGTGACAAACTATGAAAGCCTGAGGCCTGCCTTACTCAGTCCCACAGCCTGAACACATGGGAATGCCCTGGGAGTCAGGCGATTCCCTCTGGCAGCCTGTGCCACCAGCCCCTCAGAGATCTCCGTTGGATCCCCCTGGGCTGGCACCATCCCTATCGCCTCCTTCGCTGGGCCCCAACGTTCCTGCCTCCCTGCCTTCCGCCGAGCGGAAAGGAACCGTAGCTCTGGGCAGATGCAGAATTAGGCCCCTCCACAGCGAGACTCCCAGAAGGAATAAATCCGCTAGGCACAGCCAAAGCTGAGGCAGCCGTCCTCCATACGGGAGCTTCGCTTTATTCCTCCCTGGAAGAGGCACTACCCCGATGTGCAAGTGGCTGTACTGCTGTGTAACGCAGACTGCTTGGGTGAAAGAGACTGAATTAGCATTATACAGGTCAATTCATGCGCGTTATACGGGTCAGTTTTTAAATCCATGGCTTTGTGGCCTTAATAACGTACTTTTGATGTAACTCCTGCGCATACGTGGAGTTATATCAAGAACAGTGCAATTCTGTGACAAGAAAAACGTCTGGGCAAGATCTTTGTTTATAAGCAAACCCTTACTTATACCCAGTACCAATATATTTTAATTAAATGATATTAGAAACAAATAGAGCAAAAGAAGAAGAAACAGTTCTGTAGAGAGGCAAAATACTGAATGGAAGACATGCAGGCTGCTTAACAAATTGGACAACATGTGAAGGAGAGAAAATAAAGAGATGACTCGGAGAGACAGCCCTGGCTGTAACCTAATCATGAACTGGAAGAGAAGAAAAATCATCTGAACATTGTGTATAAAAGTAAGGAGGGAGAAAATGACAGTTGCAGACTAGAGAGAGGCAAAGGCATGGAGGAAAGCCAAGTATTTAACATTTCAGGATAGAAAAGATTACTGTGGCAACAAATTACTTGAATTCCCCTAAAGGGAGTCATGTTCACTTTTAAAGGAAACATGCATAATAAAGCAATACTCATTTACAACTACACTTTAAAGAGAAAAATGAGCATTAAAAAAGGAGCACATGGTTTCTCTAAATTTATTGGTGAAATTCTGATACCTGAAATTCTAGCCACATGTGTAGCAGTCACAGCAGATTTTTATCTAAATTATTAAAGTTGTGCATTAAACACCTTGTCTTATGCATGCTCTGGAAAGCTCTGTGCAAATCTATGTATGTGATTGATAATAAAAATAACAAGTAAGATAAACTTGGAACATAAACAGCATTTTGCTTTTCCAATGTCTCTACTTGATTGTTCACTAGAGGATACTTCTCCCCTCCTTTTCTTTTTTGGTTTAATATTGGGGGGCAGGTTTAATCCTTTCTTTTTTTTTTTTTTTCTTTTTTGTCAACTTAGCAGCCTCTTTTGTTATTGCAGCCTTTGTCACTTGCCAAAAGGCTGCGAAACAGTCGGGTTTTTTAAGAATGCATTGTTTATTAGCTAAATCAATTCCTTCTGATACTGTTTGTCTCCATTTGTGGGTATGGCTCCAGCAAGGTCAGTAATTAGCTCCCAGGATAACGCTCCAGGGCCCCACCGTGGGAATTTTACTCAGGAGGATGTCAGATTGCTGACCACAGCCTCACACAAGCCCTCCACCCCCAAGAATTTCCTTTAGATAAATATTATTAATGATTCAGGGCTGCATATGGAGATAGACCTGACCAGTGATAACATTTAGGTATTTCTTCAGTTTTCACTACCCTGAAACGGAAAATATGTTCAGATGAAAGAATTTTGGACTATTCATTCATAAAGTAGTCTTAATATTGTTTCTTTTACTAAAATAAACATCCAAGATCTTCCTTGGATTTTACCTAAAAATGACTGATCCTACAAATTGTTGAGAAAGTCTCTTACTCAGGATATTACCTTGAGTGAATTAAAAAGGGGGAGTTGAGACAAATCTTTGCTATAAACCCACCTGCTGCTGCTGAAGAGGGCACTCTTGGCTTTCTTTTACAATTCCCCTAATTATTTTCCTCAGTCTTACCCTCTGCCTGGCCCCACTGCAAAGCATTAGCAGGTCCATTTGTAAAGTAGTAGTAACACAAAGTGAAACAATGCCATAACTGTCATCCAAATTGTTCTGTACAGGGTAGTGGAAGTGTTCAGTAATAAATGATATAAAAAGGTCTTTTATTGACAAGCTGCCATGTGCTGTTTGCATTAGAGAATATGAGAAGATGATGGCTGCTGCCCCTGGGTCCCAGTGGCATTCAACTCAGTGAGATAGCAGAAAATGCTTCAGTTTGCTTAAAGCATTGATAACACCTCTAAATAATTAACTGAGGACTTCCTGTCTTCAATTACTTAATGCTTTTTTTAACATCTTGAGAGGATTATAAGCAATTTATGGATTTCACATGATGAGCACATTCACCGCTATTCCCACAAAGCATTTGTGGGATCATGTTTCCAAAGCTTTGATGTAATTAAAAATAAGCAGCAAGACAATGGTACAGTGGCAAGGTGCTAGCCTTCTCGTCTGTTATTTGCGAGACCCTCGATTCAAAGTCTCAAGAAATACTAATGCTACAGCTTCAATAATGTTCAACTGTTGCTCGGGAAAACGCAGACAGTTTTGAGGGGAAAAAAAAAACCCACAAAAAACCTAGGGAAAAAAAAGGAAGATGGGAAAATGAAAGCATACATCCACAGGGAATAAGACAAACAGTTCAAACATTTGAGGTCATGTATGAAGCAAATTTGATTCTTTTACTGTATTCCTTTAATTTAGAGGGCCATAATTATCCACATTGCTAAATCACTGTCATGAATTCCACATTATTACCCAAGGAAACTCCTGAAGAAAACAGCAAAAGATTTGATTCTATCATGAGAAATAGTCACTTATTTCATTCCTGGCTTAACACGGCAGCATTGGGCAGCGGCTTAACAGAACAGGCACACAAAAAAATTCTTGTTTCTCAGCAACTGATTTCATTTCCTCTCACATTCAGCTGGTAAGAAAACCAGTATTGTTTGCATTAAAATGGAGGTATGACTGCCTTGTGGGACCACGAGGAGTATTTTCCAATGGGTTCAATAAATTAGTCCTTGTTGGTAGGTATTCTTCAGAACATAAACTTAAAACAGCAGTTATAAAACATGTACCACCAGCTGGTATGCTTTAGTTGATATCTCACGTCCAGAAGCACTGAATATGGAGATAGGAGTAATATACTGTTGACGAATTTCACAGCTGAGCATGACATTGCCAAAGAGGAACAGCAATCCTACACTTCTGGGAGTGACTACAACAGAGACAAACTCTTTTAAAGCACTAAGGAACCCACTCTGACTCAGGGCTCAAGCTTTGATGGGTGGTTGAGAGTGCCATATATGCCCTAGGGGATTTATGGGCCCTAAGTCAACTTCTACTCCTTGGTTGGCTGTCATGTGCTGTCTATAACATATGAATCTTGAAATTTCCTATTAGCGTGGGGAAAATAATGCATTTGTGAGATGCAAAAATCTGATGAGCAACCTGTGGTCAAAGGGTGAAAAAAAGGTATCCCATAACGCTTATGTTCCCAGTCTGTGTTCAACAGAAACATTTCTAAGAATAATTTTGCTTCAGTGTAACATTCAAAAGTAACTTAAAATTGAATATGTGAAAATAAAATATTAGAGGTCTGACTTCAACCTTCCCCCAAAATCTCTTGACTAAAGCTTTCACCAGGTATCTAGAAAACGGCTATAAGAAACATAGAAGACTATAAACAGAATTCAGGATCTTTCCTGTTCTGTCTTCCTTTCCTTTTTATTATCTCAGACAAAAAATACTGGATCCTTCTCACTCCTACACTGCTACAGATTCACAACTGCATTACTGCACATCAGTGATGTTAAAAGAGAGTTGAATCTCTATGAAGCAGTGGCAAGCCTACACAGAACATCAGAATCCTTGAGCACACCATAAGGATTGCATCTTCAATCAAGCTGGATAGATTTATTTTAAAATTTTGAAATTAAATCTATTAATATTTTAGCAAACAGCAGTAAGAAATGAAGGAGATTGAAAAAAAAATAAATTTAAGATATGTAAAGTCATGATAAAGCATTCCAAACTGTGCACAGTACTAGGGATTTAAAAGTTACTGACAAGTGGCATTTTTAATATATTAATACTGTCATATCTTAAGGACAGGACATTAGCCTGTCAAAGAGCTCTGCCTCCTTACCTGATACCGTGTGCTGCATTCTGCCTGCAGCGTCCGTGTATATAAGTCCTTTCCCTACTTGACTGATCTGGTACTGTCTGATGATACCATTTGGTTTCTTGGGTGCAATCCAGCTTAAATGTAATGCTGTTGAGTTCAGAGCACTGACGTCTGGCGGCTGAACACTCTCTGGGACTCCTTGGACAGTGACTGCAACTACCTGAAGACATATGAATTAAACAGCAATTTAATGTAATAGTACACTAGATACCATGATCAATGAGAATGTCACTTTTGTTTTAAAATGTTGTTTGGTCTGGCATATCATTACCAAGAGTCTGGAGAACTAGTTACTTTTTTCCTCCTTTTTCACAATGAAATCTGACCTTGAATACATTACATAAGTCTACGTCTACAATTTATCACAACAGGTTCACCACGTTTTAGCTGCAATGTATGGCACAGGGTGAAACAACAGAAACTGTATTGCTTGAAAACTCTTGATAACTCTCTTCCATATGGTTTGTCAGTGTCTCTGCATTTTAACTGCCTGATTTCATATATTTTAAGCACCAGTAAACATGGGTCTAAGCCTCCATATATCCCATGCAATCTGAACTCTATTGTAGTTATTTGCAACTCCATACTTTTTTAAGGAAGCTAAAGATTTTGAAAGATAGAAAAACTTTGCACTTGTTAAGCACTTTCTATTGAATACCAAAAAAAAGGAAAAAGCTATTTTTCTATTGACACATCTCCACCATCACCCACAGAAGAGACATTTCCAAATTACACTCATTTAATAAGTGAGTCAGACCCTTTTCTCTTTGAGAATCACTTTTCTGTTTCTGTTATTACCACCATAAAGTATTTATATTATGCTGTAAATATAAAATGTGCCCTCTATAATATATTGTCTTAGTGCATTTGGTGGAATCAGTCCCTACTTGTAGACTTCAGTGTTTGCAACAGTAAACTCCTTAATTATAGGCTAGTGAAATGAGCAGGATTTATTATCTCAGGCCGATGGTTCCAGCAGCAGTGCCTACATAGCTTCCAAACCACAGCTCTGGGTGCAGGCAGAGGACTGTGCACCTAACTCCATCCCTCTTCATCAGTGTTTCTTATTTTATACTTCAGGCTGAGTTTTTAATGAATAAGAAAAACATTTAAACACCTGCAAAAAAACTCCAACTTTTAAATCCCACATATATTATAATTACAAATCACAGTCATTATTCCCCACCTCTGCCCCACAGACCTTACACTTGTAGTCCTAGAAATTAATTTTCATAGAGACAAGGATAATACTGAGGAAAACAGGTCACTTAAGAAATATTTTTTGCAAATGATGAATAAGGCAGGTACTTGGCAGAATGAACACTAGAGTTAGTTAAACGGTAATATTGGTGGAAGGAATCCATGATTCAAAGGGATACAAAAGGAAATGAAACAGTGACAAAGGAAGGTAAGAGACTCCATCTGCTTCAAACTGGAGCTGTGGCAGGTTGTACACTAAGGGACAGTAAAAGCAGGTGCAGACGTGGAAAGCCAGCAAAGGGTAATATAGTGAAAGGAGGCTCTTCCACAAGAGTGGAAGAGTAAGAAGATTGTTGAGCAAATCGATAGACTGAAACTAAAACAGATGACCTAAGAAACACCAACAAAGAAGAGGCAATAGACCTCCTAGTGAGAAGCAAAAATTTATTATCCATGTTTAGAGACAGTGCATTCTAATATTCCTTACTCTATTCTGTCATGTACAGCTTTCTCTTTACCAAACATCAGTTCCTACAGTGCAATTTCAGCTTTGCCAAGACTGAGATACTGTATTCTTCCTCCGTTTGCTTGTATCAGCCTTGGGTTCCAAATAATCGCCTGTTGGTAGTTGAATCCAAATGCGATTATTGATGTTTTGCACTTACTCAATAATCAGCATGTCTTCAAGTTACACCTTTCCTAAAGCACTTTTACGTTACCACACTGGCTAATAAAACTTTGGCACCAGTTGCATAAAGACCAATCCACTAACCTTGCTGCTGTCTGTGCAACCAGCAACAGTGCAGGCTCGCAGCTGGTATGAATATTCTTGGTATGGCTGGACACCACTTGTGTCTGTGAAGCTCATTTCTGTTCCTCTGAAATGCTCGACTCCATTTCGGAGAACAATATAGTGAATAATGACACCTGTTGCAGAAAGAAAGTTTTCCCTTTTGTTAGCTGCATAATCCTGTGTGATGGTTATGACAACCTACTCTGCATACAGAAAACACAAGAGGAAATGACTGACCACAGTAACAATCACTCTGCTCAAACACCTAATGCCAATTACCAGCTACTTCCCTCAACATCTGCATCAGCATCTCAGTAGATCTCAGTTTTTATTGAGAGCTCTTCCAAGTTTCCTCACTTGTTTGAAAATAATAAGCAACATTTCCTGAAAGAAACATGAGCATCACCACCCCCGTCCCCAAATACTTTTTAAGATGATTGTCACTTTCTGATCATATTTGCACACTTATTATTACAACTGTTCTCAAAAGAGGATTCTTGGCACTTCATAGAAATATACTAAATTGTCTTCTGTAAGTTAGACTCTGTTCTTATTTGCAATAAAAATTATATCAACCTAGAGCAAAATCTTTATGCAGAGTTTATGAATATGTATATTTCAGTGACAGGGTTTGACTAATATATGTTTTGTGATTTTGGAACACTGTCATTGGAATGATAGAACATACACTTTAAGAAAAATATATCAGTACCATTTGGCTGAAGTGGTTCCTCCCAGTTTAGAAGGATCATGTCTTCCCGATTATCTACTTTGGCCCATTTTGGTGGACTTACACCCTGTGGCACATCTTGCTTAGTGACAGCTCTGCTAATTTCACTGACACCTCTTCCATAGCTATTCCAAGAAGCCACTCTGTACTCATATGTGACAAAAGGTTCGAGGTTCACATCTGGAAAAAGCAAGTTACATATGGATCATCTCAGTCTTATCAAAACACAAAATAACTACCTTTTTTTCTGTGTTTAAAGACAGATAGAAATAGAAGTTATTCCTTTAGTCAGGGCCATTTTCAGATATAGCAATACTTTATCAATTTTTGTGAAAGCAGGTTTAGACATTATGTGCTCCCTGATTTTTGCTACTCATTTCATTTCCCTCAAGGTTCTGTCCCAATTCACAGATTACTTTTTAGAAGAATTATACTTCACTACAGTTCATAGAATCATAGGATGGCCTGGGTTGGAAGAGACTTTAAAGACCATCTAGTTCCACCCCCCTGCCATGGCCAGGGACACCTTCCACTAGATCGAGTTGCTTAAAACCCCTTCCAATGTGGCCTTGAACACTCCCAGGGATCGGGCATTCACAACTTCTCTGGGTAACCTGTTGCAGTGCCTCATCACCCTCACAGTAAAGAATTTCTTCCTAATATTTAATCTAAAACTATTTTCTTTCAGTTTAAAGTCATTCACCCTTGTCCCATCCCGTTGTACCTTGTGCCCCTGTAAAAAGCTTCTCTCCCTTCTCCAGCTCTCTTGTCAGCCCCCTTTGGGTACTGAGAGGTGCTATAAGGTCTCCCTGGAGCTTGCTCTACCCCACGATGAACAATTCCAGCTCCCTTAGCGTGTCTTCACAGGAAAGGTTCTCCAGACTTCTGACAATCTTTGTGGCCTTTCTCTAGACTTGCTCTAGAAGACCCATGTCCTTCTTCACGTTGCTTCACATTTAATTAGAAAACCTGATAGCACTCAGGACATCTTTTTCCCCAGGGCAAATTAAATATATTAGCAAATCACTGATCTGGTATGCCACTTTTCCTTACCTGTAAATGAATACTGTGTGGGATTCCCTGTGTAGACAGTCTCCTCTTCAGTTGGACACACACCTGCTTCTATCTCTGTTTCTGTGGCACCATGTGAACTTTTTATCCATGCACAGATATTCTCCCTGGGATCAAAGTCACACTTTCCACAATGTGCTGTTGCCTCCATAGATAACGGGCAAAGGATATTAGCCTGGCATTCTTCTTTTACCTAAGAAACACACATGCAAATTTACATATATTTATTTACATATATTTCCTGCATCTTCCTTTCTTTACAAATGCTTCCATTAGTAACTCCCTACCTTTATAAAACATAAAAAATCAGGCCACCATCTTAAGTACGCTTATATTTCTAGCATATGGGAGACCCTTTCAGCCTTTGGCCTGTCTAGAGTCTTTCATCTTAATGATTTTATAATCCATTCTAAAAGAAAGAGATTTTAACTTTTTTGTAGGGTCTTTGGATGAAAACATCACAAATTTTAACTACTGGAAGCACAAATGGCTAGATTTGTTGAAGACAGAGGAGTTTAGAATCAGTGAGAAGAGGATTTTATCCCAGAATTTGAACATTCTGTTCCTGCAATGGCCAATATCCTGTGGCAAGACCGTAATGAATTCCCAGCCCTGCAAGCAGCTTGCCAAGCACACAAGAGGGCTCTGTGCAAGTCCTTGGCAGCTTTCAAGGCTGAGAACTCTACCCATAGGCTCTATAAATCATGTCCTCTACCACATCACTCCTAAACAGTTTTGTTGCAGTAAGAGGACCTCTGCAACATTATTGAAGATATAAGTTTTAACCCATAAAGAACAATTCACAGAGACAGAAATATACACTGAACTTCCACAATTTTCTGTTAAAATTCATAAAATAATACTTTTGCCAACCCAAAAGCTAGAGAGCAATAACTCTCATAAAATATAAGTTGCTGCAGAAAGAAATGTATTGCCATATTTGTAACAAATACTTCTGTCCATTAGGCTGTAAACTTCCGAAGGAAAATAAAACAGATTATATATAATGCTTCCTTAATTCACCCGTTGAAATTAGCTTCTTAGCTGATTACAAACTTCGGCTAATTCCATTTCCCAAACATGGCACTTTCACAAAAATTACGTTGTGATAGATATCAATATAGGATGTAGGATGTCGCTGGATTGAATTCCCCTATAAAGTAGCTGCAGAATGTCCCAGACTATCAGTCCTTTTAATGTTAGTAAATCTATACATATCAGAAAGCCAGCACTATCTCTTTTCTACTGCAGGTAAGTGAAATACAAAGCGCTTCCTTTGTTTATACATTACACCTAAGGCAGGGATCTAGTGTGTTATCTACCAGAATTCATTAACCTCTTCTCAGCCATTTTTTCCCCTGCATGAACTACTAATACAATGCATTGAAGTACTGTAGCTGACTCATCACAATGCTTGGATTTTCTCTAGGAGAAAATTATTCAGTCTGAAAATGAAATGACACGAAAACCTTGACATGAAAAGGCAGAGATGTAAGAAATATTTCTGTATTAACTTAGCAGATGAACAAAAAGGATATAGGAACACCTGCATATGGAAGGATGGGGTCTACTTTGCTTTATTGGTAAATTCCACAATATCTTTCTGATTTCCATACTGTAGAATTCACAATATCCAACCCTCTTTTTTTCTCTCTCACTCACTTTATCTCTCTCTTATTATAAATATAAACACAATTTTATAAAAAGAATACACATATATATCTAAATAAGGTTTCCATCCTTGGAAATTTTCATTTTCTTATACCAAAACTGTAATAACAGTTGACAAAATTTTTACAGCTTACTTATAACACCAAGACACTAATTCTTAAAGATTCCTGTTGAATTCAACTGTAGTTGCAATACTTTGCAGCTTTGAAAGTTTGGCAACATTGTCTCATGCTGACACCTATAGTCACTGGGCACTCTTGGAAAAGATCAAATTAGCCTTTGTAGTGCTTAGTTTACCCTGACATTAAAAAAGGACCAGAATAAACTATATAATTCATTAAGCGTGAAAGGACTTATCCTAGTACTGCTGAAATTTATGTCAAAATTGCCACTGGTTTTCTGGAGGATTAGGATTAAGTCCATCAAGAAAATGTCAATTGCTTTATTTTTTTATTATTTTTTTTTGGAAGGTTGGGGAATCATGTCCTACTGCCTGCCCAAACCGAAATGTTATAACGTTTTTATGCTTCAGAACTGGCCAGTTCAATTCTCATTTCCACTTAAGGAACATCATCAGAAACAGTGGTCACAGAACAGAAACTGGCTATGCATGTCAGTCTTGTTAGTATGCCAGCTTTTAGCCACAGTACTAATCTGAAGTGCTGGGCAACACTTCACAGAGGCAGCTAATCATTATTAATTCCTTTAGAATTCATTGCAATAACATCAATCATGGTGAACTCATTCGGTATTAATATGGATGTAATGTAAAAATGAATAATGCACACAAGAGTTTTTATATTCCTATTTTAGAAAAATAGTTATGAACAGTGTATTTCTCTTTCCATCATCAAATCAGAGCCACCAAGAGATTTTCTATCAATTACCTTCATCATCATTCCAGCTGAAGTCTTGTCAGAGCAAACATATTTCAAAGGATTATATCCAACTCCGTTACAGCATTCTTCGCTCTTTGGAATAAGTTCGGTCTCACAGCATTTTACTGGCACTTGGTCATTCTTTCTAACATGTGCTAGGGACTCACCACTGGAACCTGAGCAGCATATGGTATCTGACTTATTCACGTATTCCTGCCCACAACAGAGCATCCCTGAAAGAAACAAACAAAAAAATGTATCTGAATATGAAAGGTAAGTAAATTAAATAGGTAAGAAAGGAAAAAGCTCAGGTTACAATATATCCTGGCATAAAACCACCAGCAGCTGGAATCATGCAGATTTAGCTAAAGTGAGATTAAATTCAAACGTGAGGGGGCTGAAGTAAGCACCCTGACTTCTAGACCAACCGAAACCCATGAAGAATTAGAGGAATAAACAGGTTCCCCTACAACCAATATTCAGCACTGCTGAACTCCAAGAACTTTGCTATGAAATACCATACCAAGGTACCACACACAGCAGGCTGGAGACAGACTGTTGATGAAAATTTCCTGTAGAATGTGAAAACTGAGAAAGCTTCTCTAGGCCTCCAGGTCTCATTCATCCCCCCGCCTCTCACACAGGCAGTGCTCCAACAGTGCTTCTTAGCATTCCAGAATTTATCATAGATTTTATGTTTTAAATCAGGGGTTCACACTAGGTACATAGAACTGAATGGGTACCTTGCCAAACACCCACAGTGAAGCTTCAGTCATCTAATACAGAGAATTACTTTTTAAGAAGTGAATATCAAAATACAATTTGCATTTCTCGAGTGGAATTGATAAGCTGACAAAATTAATTTCACTGTCTTTCTTCTGGTTTTAATGATTTAATTTTTAAATTAGAAGCTCATCATAACCAGTGTAATTTTCCATATATTCACATGAATTGTTCTGCAACTGTTAAATATCAGTGTTGAACCCCACACCATCAAAAGAAAGGGGTAAATTTTAACTGTGAACCAAATGCTACAAACTCCTCTACAACTGGCAATGAAGTAAATATTACCACTAATTGAACTAGAAAGCCATCACACAAAAAACAGGGCTGTGATATACTCTTATAGCTACAAAGTAGTTTTCATTTGACCAAATTTTTGTCATATGTAGACATTTAAAACACGTGCAAAAGTCACCACATTTTTCACTGCCATTTATTGCTGCAAATCTATCTTAGGAAGTCATACTTAATGAAAATTAATCTTTAAAGGTATGATCCTGCTAAGGCTTTCAGAGCATTTAATTCCAATCACCGGAATGACTGAAAATGGTGATGCTACTTACATACTTCACCTTTTTTCAGGGCTGGTTCTATTCACAGCAATCAAATTGTGACCATCAGCTCTCCAAGAGGTAAATATTTCCTCTTGTTCACACCCTTTTTTCCAAACTGTCCTAGGATTCCACCAATTTTAAGTAGAGAATTAATGCAGAAAATGACTCAATTCAATACTAATAAGCAACTCAGACAGCCCCAAGGGACTTTTGACAGGCAAACTAAAATTTTGATAATGAACTGTTTTCCTATTGAAACAAACACGGCTGTATTCTTTCACTGTGAGCCTCATCTTTGTTTAACTGAATTAAATTTTTCAGCCAAGATTTCACTCACATAACAAGAAGTGACTCCCTTTCTAGTTTCTTTGGTAAACCATTACTTCTTTAATTATTATCAACCTTGTTCCAGTGTGATAAATTGCTAATTACTTAATACCCTAATCAGCGTTCATTCTTTGCACAGATAAACTGTGACAGCGCCATTAATTTAAATAGTAATTTCACTTAATGGCCAGAACGGCACACCAGATTTTTATGCAGCATTTTCTGAAGACTGCATCCATCACTGCAATATTCTGACATAAAGATGTCTGACGTGCACTAACTCACTTAGGGAGAGCAGATGTTGCAGAGCAGAGTTTGGTAGTAATTCCCAGAGTGCATCACTTCAGCATGAATGAGCTGCAAAGGCAGAGGTAGACAATCTCCTGAAACTGCATTGCATAGCCTCTGACCTTTCCTTAATTTATCACATGTAGCACTTGACTCCTGAACCTTGACACCTCAAATGTACAATTTTAAATATGCTCCAAGAAAAACAAAATAGGACCATGTAATATTGATGGATTGATCCGCCTTCTAAAAATCACTTTATTCAATTGCTTGAGGATCTAGAAATTGCTATAAACCCTTGCTGAATTCAGCAAAATACCAAAATGCAAACTATTTGTTTGTAAATCAGTTGGAATGCGTGTGTCATATTTTATATATTTCTGTTTCACAGGCACGTAATGCATTACAGCAGAAAGAAAATCCATGGGCTGGAAAAGACACTTCCTGCTAACAGTGATTTCTGTCAACAATTATTTCATGTTCATCCCCAGCAACTGAAAAAAATTATAAACATAGCTGAGTGCTGAATTACTAATTTAGTAAATCTGCAAAACCAATGCTTTCAAAAGGGAAAAATGAGTATTAAAAGGCTTAGCCTTTGGAGCCAGAATAGAGGATCAACAAAATACAGAGCCAGGGTACATTGCAAACTGCTCCAAAAATCCTTGGCTTACATGTGGGTATCGCAACTATTACAGATCAGGAACCACAAGGGTACGAAGCATCATCTTTCATGAGTCTGGGATGTCAGTATAGGGGCATTAAAAAAAAAAAAAAGAAAAGAAAAGAAAAAAGAGAGAGAGAAAATCCATGAGTGGTTTTAGCTGACATTATCCTTTATAGCCAGAAAGACAGAAGTCTGGATAATCACACTGCAGCAGTGGGGCTCAGGATGTGCATGTACAATGGCACCACTGCCAGCCTCTGCCAGTAGATGTCTCTATGGTCACCCCACTAAATAAGGCCAACAGGGGGTGAAAGAGAAAACATAAGGAAATAGAAATTATTAAATAAAGAAAAAAAGCAAAAAAGTAATGCGAGATGTACAAAACATGTAATTTTTCAGGACAGACTCTCTGAAAAAGGTATACAATGGCAAATGAAAAAGTTCTATGATTCAAGTATTTAAACCAGCATTCAGTGCAAACTTGGGTCTAGATTCAGCAGAAACACAGATTTTGAACTGGTCATGCAACAAAATAAGGTTGTGCACAAAGCTTACAGTTTTAGTCATCATGTTTTCCTTCTATGACTTTCTTCAAAGACTTAAAGCTCCCAAGCAAAACTATAAATTGTCCTTGTATTTTGAACTGTGGCATTCATTTCCAACTACAAAACAGCTCCAGAAGCAATTCAGCTTTTGCATAAAGCCACCCCTGTTACCATTTCCCCTTCTAGACAATGAGCTCAGCTTTCCAATTACCATATTCTTGCAAAATTCTACTTATCCATTTGCCAATGATAAGTAAATTATGGTTTGATGTAAGAGTATTTTTTCCATTAGAATCATTACAGTAATTGGGATAAGGAGCAGGTAGATTTTTGTGCCTGGTTTGTGCATTTTCATGATGTATTTAGCAAGGCTGAATTACTCCAAGAAATTAGGTAAAAACGTATTGAGCATGATGTATACAATATGATAAGAAACCACAATCTATTTTATGCTTAATGCAAAAGAATAAGACCTCTTTTCAGCTATGGCACTAATTCATCTTTCAAACCCATATGTGTTCAGCTGTATGCTGGCTCACAGAAAACCTGTGAGCAATGAAAAAAGCCACTGTTTTCTTTTTTAATAGCCAAAAATATGTCACACCAACCCATTCTTGAGAAAAATAGTGTAAATGATTGAGCGCTATAGGCTAAACACATTTTAAAATGCTGGATATAAAGGGTTTTTAAAATACATATATTTAAGGGGGAAAAAAACTCTTAAGAATACATATATACTGAAATGAAGAACATAACTTTCATCCCAAGATACCTGTATTACACTCCTACACAACTCATCTGCCCAGAGAGAGCAGTAAAAACATAAACGCTACCCCAGCAGTTCTGTTCCAACAGCATCTGTTAATTCACTCCATTTATAAAATACATATTGACAAAGACAACTGAACTGGGACCGGGGAGATTTGATTTGGTGTGAGAAAGTCAATTCAATGTGATTTTGTTAAAGGGCTCCTGCAGGCAAATAAAAGAGTTTAAGTAATAAAGTACATAAAGACATGTTTTATGAGCCAGCCCCGTCTTGTGGCAGCCACACAATGCACGGCTATGAGAGAAAGAGGGCCTTGTTCAGAGCTGGTATTGTGAGCTCAGAGCAGTCGCTGTAGATCAAGCACAATTAAGGATCACATGAGAACGAGCTAAAATCGGGCAAGCAGCGCTGCTCACAGCACATGTTCCATGAGCCACCACTGGAAGGGAAGAACAGTATGGGAACTGCAGAAAGCATCGCAATGTTCTTCTGATCAGCTCATCATGACAGTCAGCACTGAACTAGGCTGTTTCTAATACCACAGCAACTGTAGGATCCATTGAATACAGTAAAAAAGCTGAAGACAGAGCTCATTTTTTTGGGGAAAAGGAGAAGTTCAGCCTTCAGATCTGGATTCTTGGTTATATATTAAGATCTTCAGTCGTACAACTAGAGGCTCAAACTGGCACGCACCATCACTCATCTTCGTACACAAGGCAGAACTGGTTACTAAACCTTCATTATTTCTGTTTTGAAATCAGGCTCCCCCTTTGAAACTGCAGGAGTTTCTGAAGTCTTTTAGTCAGGCTGAGAAAGCCTAAGGCTGATGGGTATATAATTTGTTTAATAACTGTGGAAAGAACTGATACATGAAAATATCTGAATCGGTTTCGCAATAATACCTCCAATCTCTGCCATCAGCCAGTCACAGAGTGTTTTATGAGGAAGCAGGGTTCAGATTGCACCTCTAAGTGGTGGAGTCATTTCCTACTCTGCAAGAGGGTAATGGCGTACACCAGATGAGTCAGTGAGTAGCGCTAAGAATTAATTTTGGATGATTTTAAACTACAGCAGGTTTAGCCCTGTGCATGAACACAAGTGAGGGACATAACCACCATGGAGATAGTATGGAAACCTTCAGTTTCCAGGTGACTAACCCTACATTTCCAGAGCAAATGGAAAATCCCTGCAAGTGGGATGCAGGGCAGCACAAGGTGGCCAATCTAACCTCTGCTCTACTGTTGAAAGGGGACTGGTCCTATTTCCTGATTTGCGTTAAGGAAAGATCATGATCTCCTTTTGAACTTTCTAGTTTCTCCAGCCCCTGCAGCTTTTGGACAAAGCAAAAAAGGTTACTGAAAGCTCACCATTCTGCAGCGTCGCGGAACAGGCGACTAAAGTGCAACAACACTTCAACAAATTGACATACACTCTTTAAATGTGAGTGTGTCACTTCTGAACGGTTAGTGTCACAAGAGATTTAAAAGGATGAAGACCTTTTTTTCTTAAAGACTTATTACTTACCTGTGAGAGGTCTGTATGCAGTCCCTTCTTTTTCATCACCACAACAGACTGAGTCCATGCTTACGACTCTCCCACCACAGCACTGCTGATTGAAACTGTCATGGAGGGATCCACCACAGCAGATTTGATTGCCCGAGGTAGAGTAAGGCATTCCCTGGCAGCAAGAGTCACCAATTCCAACTGAAACTCTGTTTTCCTCTTTGTTAGGGCAGCATACTTCTCCTGACAATTTAAGAATGCAAATAGAGATTTTGTCCATTTATAGCTCATGAAATTCCTGAGAGGCATTCATCAGATAGCAACAAGTCCAGATTCACACAGCTTCATGTACAGAATGTTCCACATGACTGCATGGAATCACTTGGTACTTTAGAATGCTATAAAAACATTATATTCATTTCTCATAATGATTAAAGAAACATGCATTCATTAATTCAGGACCAAGACTCTGTAAGATATCAACATGCAAGTATGACAGAGACAAACTGAGAAGAGTGAAGAAAATAATATCTGTGCATATGATAATTATATAGCTGAAAACCAGTTGCAGCTTCATAGTAAAGAAAGCTCATTCTTGCTGTGTTTAGTAGAACCATCCTTGTCTCCTTCAAAATCATTCCAAACTTTTTCTGAGGGACTAACCCGGGCCGGGTCAAACTCACAATGCTTAAAGAGTTTTCCAGTGTTGCTCAGGATCATCTCACAACAAATTTAAGGATTAAACTGACTTTAAAAGTTAAATATCACCATCACAATTGGTGGGCTGGGCTGCAACTTAAGCAAAAGCATCAGCTTTAGCAGGAAAAGACCTTAGGATAAGACCTTAGGATAAGAATTCCCATGAGACCGACACTGTAATGCTGGGCTGGGCTGGGCTGGGCTAAACACTGTGCAATGAACAGAGTGGATGCTGTTGTAAAGGATAAATGGAAATAATTTTCATTCACTAGTGTCTGTACTTGATCTGATCAAGTGTTTCAAAAGTCCCATTTTCAGATTATCTTTTTGTGTTGCAATGTTTTCTGTGGCTCAAATGTAATTTGGAATGAGTAGTGGGGGGTTTGAAGATGGGTAGTAGAGTTGATTAAAGTGTTTTGATTCCTGGTTGCTAATCAGAGAAATGTGTTTTGATTTTTAAAACACAGTTTTCTCATTTAAAGCAATATCTCAAACCCGTTTCTTATGAAAGGTTGGGAATTACAGACAGAGAGATCTAAACCCAATGCAGCTTTGGTCAGAAACAAACATGTGATGTGATTGTAAAAGATGAGGGAGAAAAGTGTTTTCCTTTCTCCCCACATCCCTTGTGCCTGGGGGGTAGTGGCATTATTTGTTCTGCCTCCCATCTTAGTTATGGGATGGATGTTTGCCCTTCTTTTTGCACTACTGTTTCAGAAATTGAGATTCTGCTTTCCTAATTTGTAATCTTCATGCCTTCAGCCCAGTGTGTTTCAGCACATCTTTAGCTATCGAGCTGGCCAGACAACATCTGGGAAATATGTATTCTTAGAGAATTTCCTGTGTAAATATCTCTATCAAATAAAGTCGATTAAAAAAAAAAAAAAAAGTATGAGAACAAATTTTTAGAGTGTAATAGATAAAATCCGTCTAGATGCTTCATCATATTTTCCCGCAATTCTCGGAATCTAATTTTGTTGCTACACAGAGAAAGTATTAAAACATAGAATGTAGCTTACATCTATTGGAAATAAAACTATTTTTTAAAAGAACTATTAGACATAAGACACAAAGGATCAGTAACCTTCTCATTAACCTCTCAAAATGGGATCTATTCCAAGCTACGCTTGAAAATGTTCTCTCTCTGAAAACTACTATGCAGTCTTAGCAGTTAATTGTTATCCTTATCAAAGAATGACCCACATTAACATTTTGCTTGAGGATATTAGCATATTTATAAAAATAAAAAAGAAAAAAGTGACCAACAGCATTCATGTTGCTGCCCTTATGAGCACAGAAAAATAATGCAGCAAGTATACTTAGGAAAAAAATTGTTTAAAAGCATGTTCAAACATTCACTGTTTCATGCTTGTGGACTTCTGACTGAACAAGAACTGCTTTCAGACATAAGACATTTTCTTTCACTGTGCTTTTCTTTCTTGATGTAAACAACATTAAGCTAGTTAACACAGACCACTGGATGGGGACAGAGGTCACAGGATAATCTCTCCATTTCAGTGCATTGAGATTAATGAGGTCAGCAAAATACTCTCCTCTGGTTCTTCCATGTGATAACATTTTTCTGATGACATCATGGAAGGCATTCTAATATTGTGATATATGAATTACTTTTCAAAAGATCAGAACTTGGGATGTGCTGAATGTGTTGGCAAGACTTCAAGCATTTCTGAGCCCAGGGAATGTGTGCCAGCTCATGAGTAATGGAAGTATTTTAGCTCCTGACCTGATGATTGCCTACAAAGAGGTGGATGCTCTGAACATCGCCCCGAAAAAAGGGATCTCTCCTCCCCCTTTTCCTCCCCTCTCCCTGTCAACAACAACCCACCAACAAACCGGAAAACCAAAGTCTGGACAATAACACGGAAGCACTGTTCTGGCAAACTTCCCAAACAGCTCCGAGAATAAGAAAAGGACACATTTCCATCAAAGTTAACACATGCGGGATGCATACTTTGATCTGCAATGTTATTTCAAACAAAGATTAGGCAATGTAGAAACAAGTAGAAATGATGTGATCTATAATATCAACACCAAATGCTAACAATTGCCCCACAAAAGAAAAGGCTATGGAAAATCATGGGGGGTCAAGTCAAGTAGAGAACTAAACTGCACCACTAAATTGCCTGATGGTGTTCCTATTAAGCAGAACTGCCCTCCCCATTATGCAGCACTTACTGCAATTAAGTATAGTTTGGCATAAATTAGTTCTCTGGGAAATGACCCAATCATCAGGTTTCATCAATTAAGCCTTTCTTGTGTAAACTGTGTGCACTGTGTTTAGAAGACCAAGTGAGTCCAATTTTCTTTGCTTATCCCACTGAACTCAGGTCTCAAAGGCTTCCAGAAATCTTGATAAATCCCCTGTTTATTGCTATGTTTTTATTCTCCTTGGTTTAACAAATATATTGACTTTGACGTTTTGTTTCATTCAAGCAGTGGAAAGGAGTTGTGTCTTACCTACTAAAACTCTAGTGTAATAACCACCACAGCACTGATGTTTCGGCTGCACAGCATGTATCTGACCACCACAGCAAACCCCTGGTGAATTTAGAATAAATGGAATGTACTTGTCCTCGCAGCATTGGAAGCCAGGTTTATAGTCGTGCAGAATCCCATTACAACATACCTAGAAACAGTTTAAAAAAAAAAAGAAAAAAATCAGTAAGGCAACATCTGTTAAACAGAATTTAATGTGTCATCTGGCAAAGCAACGTATAAGAAAACATGTACAACACTTCCTAGTATGGATACTAATATGACTGCAGTCAAATAAAATGTAACTTGGCTAAAATTCTGTGCCCTCCAGCATTATCAGACTTCAATAAACTACTGTGTACCTGACAGAATGCTGCTATTCTGTGGCCTTCAACCACACTGCACCTTAATAAAATAGTCCATTAATATGAATCATCTTCATATGCCTTGCAGGCTGTTTGAGTCTCTCAGTGTGGAGTAGATCGCAATATGTGGATATAATCTACCTTCACCTTATCTTTTTATTTTCTTCCCAATTCTTGTTTATTTATTTATTTGTTCATTTATGATGAAACATGTAATCTGAAACCCTTACAACTAAAAAACAGTATTTCCCAATATGAGCTCTTGGGTTTTCTTTCACATAAAAATAAGTGGAATTTTCTTCTTATAGCATATGATCACTTATTTATGACTACAGTTCTTCAGACAGTGTGATCTCAAGAGAATAGTATGTATATAAAGATTTTTTTTTCAAAATAAAATTTATATGGAAATGAATTTTGAAAAAGCCTTTTAACTGTGGACTTCTTTTCAGGTACTGCCGAGAAAATCATACACTTCAGCAATCAAATAATTATTTGCACACTTATTCCTGTGTCAATAGAGAGGCACACTCCATACACAGCAAATCACATAGCACAGTGAGTAGAATAACCGCAACAGTGGTAAACTTGGAACCCACAGTCAGTGCAACTTGTATCAACATCTTGCAGCTAGACATGAAATGGAGCTGGCAGTAGAGCACAGATACTTTAACCATGCTCTAAATCAGGTTATCCCAGCAGCAAAGAAAGAAAGTGTTCCTCTGAAGGATGTTGTTTGCCATTAGCTGACAAAAACTTAAAAATGTGTATTACTACGCTCAGGACATCTACTTTGTATCACAGTTCTAATGTTGTCAAAAATACACACATACAAAATATATTTTCCTTACATCATAAACAAATTCTCATTGACTTCAGAAAGAAGATGCTTTGTTTAGTTTGCTTTTGAATGGCCTTTACTCAGTCACCCTTGGGACTGTTAGGTTAGGTTCTGAAGCTACAGTTTATAATACGTAAACAATATGTAACACAAAACTAACATGAGGTAGTACAGAAGGAGTTCCTGTTTCCTCATTATAGTTTTAGGTTTCCTAACTTCATATGTTTTGAACAGTCACACTGTTTTCTGCTTTTCCAGTGCACTTCTCCCATTCAGCATCTGGTTTAGACTACCAGTGTAGCTAAATTTTGTCATTTTCTGTTGAGGAATTTTGAGTCTCTGCAGGTCTATTATATTATTTTGCTGTCCACTTTGTCACTAGTAATATAATCCAATCTATGAATTTAATTAACCTACTGTTCCTTCTTCCAGATCATTAGTTAAGATGTCAAATAAAACTCTACTTTACAACTCTTCTCTGCTTCCTAGCTTTTGGACGTTTCATAATGACTGGCATGCACTCCTGGCTGAGCTTTTCCTTATTTACAATAGGCTGCAAGGAAACCTAGAAGCTTACCTAGTCTCTCTGTGTTTCCAAGTAATTTAAAAGCATTCTGAAAACTATAAAATCTAGTACTATTGTGCCACTTTCCTCAGAACAGATCATATTTAGCAAAAATTCTTGACACGCTTATAAAATTCCCTCTATCTTGTCCTTTACTGCAACCTGAACTTGAGACACCAGTCAGTACAGTTTGTACTCAACTACATGAAAGGAGGCCAAATACTTGTTCCTCATGCATTCCTGGCCCCAGTTTGTGTGCCCCCAGGATTGTGTCTCCCTCTGTGATCTGTCTAGCCCAATATCTCCTTTTCATGGATTTTATTTGTCATCGCTGAATTGTTACATTCTTTTCAGTTATGTACACCACTTAAATTTCACCAGAACACAGTCTTTCCATCTTTCAGATAGAGAAAGTTACACATCTTTGGCATTATCCAGGTTCAAATGCTTAAGTAGCCATTTTATTTTCCATGTGATGCTTCCAGTTTTAAGGAATGCCCCTTTTCTTGTGAATTCTCAGTAGAAACACCTGCTCTGCGTATTTCACACCGACACTGGGAGGACCATTTTAGTACTAACTGTACAGCATTCAGTTTGGAACGTTATTTGCAAGATTGCATTATTACTGGTGTCTCTCCTTTTCCTCCTCAATTCCCTCAAAAAATCCACAGTTGAATACTCAGGTGTGTTACAACAGTTTCAGCAGCTGCTTTTCCTTGGTAAAAATTATTTGAGATCCTCAGTATTCTCAATAAGGTGCTTCCAAAGAGCTGCCCTCTCCTAAAACACATTCAGACTCTGAACTGGCACTACTGGTTGATATAGTTGGTGCTATTACTATGTAGTTCCGTAACATTCTCTGTAGTCAGCTGTAAATTGTTAAATAACACTTTTTTGGCAGTCCTCTAGAGATAGTTTTTATTTGCATTGATATTCAGCCCAAGCATTATCGATCCATAAAATAAAACGCATTCAAGTAATGCTAAAATTATGTCATAGAGAAAGAAGAAAAGCAGATGGATTGAAAGTTATAGTGGCAAAAGGTTATTATTATCTCATCCACTTTGATCTAAAGGTGACAGTCCCATCTGGATGGTGCTGCTATGTACATGAAAGTAGAAGCCTCGTAGAGAACAGACACAGTGCCACCAACATTTTAGGCAGGCCAGAGATCTCACCCTTGTACAGAGGTTTGAAAGCTCAACATGTGCTTGGTAACCAAAAGATCTGTACTATCTATGGAGACAATACAAGACGTTCACCCTTAGATGCCATGGGAGCCCTTAAAAACATCAGTAGAGCAACTTACTCACAAATCAGTCCTTTAGTCATCCTCCCAGCCAAGCCCACGGAGAGACTGTGATCCAGGAGCACAGGGGCTGGGAAGGGCTGGGCACAAAGAAGGGCTTGTTGCAATACCTGAGAAAGGCCCAGTCAGCCCTGACAGCAGCACAGCAACTAGATACCAAATCTGGCAGGCAGAATTACACAATATTATAGTGATATTTAAAAATACGCCACACTTAACTACGCAACTCTCTTTTAATTACAATTGTGTCATCCTTGATCCTTCTGCTTGCTGAAGACTTTGCTGAAGGATATTATTTGGCCTTATGGATGCATGCCAGTTGAACTAAGACTGATTTCCTCAAATAAACAGATGTGCTAGGCAGCCATGTTTATCCTTCTTGTCAAACGCTTCCTGCCAGAGCCACTTTGTGAAATAGCAATTCACAAAACACTCCCAGGAATTCCTATTAGCTTCAGGAGTTCATTAAAAATTTCTGCCTGTGGAGCAAACACCAGAGTAATGATTGACCCATCATGTTCTCATGTAAGAGGGAATATTTTAAATTAGCGAGGCTCATTCTTTTTGACTCAAATTATCTCTGAATCTATACAGACACCCTTTTTAACTAAGTATACTTACTCACCCATTTCTTTTCTCAAACTGTTGTTCTCTTTTGGTAATTGATGCAGCCTTAGATCTAAAATCCATGAGCAGAAATTATTGTTATTCTGTTACAAACCACTATATATCGCCTTCCTAAAATTAGTTTCATTTTCTGTCTTCCAGGTTACAAGAAGGAGTGTAAACTTTTTAGAAGTTCTCTAAAGCCTGAAAGAACTTGAAAAAAATGTGCACAATACTACTAACATTAATAGTAAATGTTACATAAATATTGATGGAATACCCTTCGCCAGTGTCAAGATGTGTTACTTTTCACTTCTGAAAACTGTGCTTTTGAGGCTAACTCTCAAGCTGCCCTTTTGTTCCTCCTGTCCTGAAAAAGAAGAGTCCTACTGGCGTTTTTAACAAATGGCAAGCTAATTACAATGGGTAAAGGGGTAAGCCTTTACTTCCTAGTAATGTCAGTTATATTTGATTAATTCATTAACTGCCGATTAATACAGCTTGTTTCAACTGAAAATAAAAAGTGCTGAAGGTGTATTAACACCTTCAGTCAGCACCCTTTTAACTGCTGATGTTCATACTCATGATGCAAAATGTACAGAAATTGTTAGCCTTTATGCCACTATTTTAATTCCATTTTTACTGTACCTGCCTCATTATTTTCAGAGTTCACCTCAGGATGCCAGTAACAGCAGAAGAACAGCTTGGTACCTACATGGATAATACAGCAATGCCTTCCCCATTGATACTGAGATTACGCTCCCTGATGGGTGAAGCTCGGGCACACTCCCTTGTTAATTGAAGTACCTCTGCAGATCTCATGGTATGTGCTCTGTAAGCTGATGTATCTTTTGATATTTCAAATGCAGGTAGAGTTATGGATTGTATCTTACTGAAAACAGCAAAAGACCGACAATTTTGGCATCCTGAGAATACCCAAGCAGCACAAGGTTGTTACTGCAAAAGGTACACAGGACATAGGGACCCTCCTGGCAGTTGACAAAATTCAGCATCAGTGTGTATTCTCAGCTTTTCCACAAAAATACACACACAAAAATCTTTCTAAATTTTTTTTCTGTGCTCAAGAAATAAATCCGCCCAAGTCTAATTCAACGTGAGGGTAAGGATATCAGGCACAGCAGTATGGTAACTTTAATTAAAATAACAAAGATTCCTAAGGTTGAAGCAGAAAACTGGACAACAACTAGAAAGAAGAAGTTGGGATCTGATGCAAAGATTATTTAGGATGGCAGGAATGTTTGGTCTTCACTGGGCTTAATATCAGGCCTGCGTGAGCCCATGAATGTGCATGTACACATGTCCCTTGCAGTGAAAAGGTCATTTGCTCTTTTAGAGATTCCCAAGAGAGCTCTGAGCAAGTTGGTTTATTTGCAGAGCACAGGCCAAGCAAGGTTGCTACCCTGGATCCCAAATGCAGCGCGCGCGCACACACACACACACACACACATACACACACACACTCACACACACATTCACATACACACACACACCCACACACACCCAAACATCCCCCAGTGCAGCCTCGCACCTGGGTTTTTCCACATGGCCTCTCTGATACAGCTGCATTATTGGGCTGGACCCAACTCAGCCAGTGCTAGCTGAAGAGTCTCTGCATCCCACTCTGCTGCACACTGAAAATACACCCTTCTATTTATTTCACTGGAACACTTTTGTTTCTATAGATGGAGTGGCTTATATTTTGGCAATCCCTTATGTAGCTGAATTATAACTAATCCCTCTTTTCCTGCACTGACTTACAATAGCAAGCTGATGATTCTAACTGTAATCCATAAATCCATAAGGAAAGATTAATAAAAAACCAAAGACACATCTCTAAATAATTTTTGTACAAAAGGCCAAGTTTTCCTCTCACTTTACACTCAAGAATGCAAGAAAAATTGGAAGAGGGAAATTAGATCCGCTTTTTGTCTTGTATACAAGGTGCAATAACTGACGTGAGCAAAAGTGAGAACTCCACAACCTATTTATCTATCAGAACAATATATATACAACTGCTTGCTGACCAGTTTATCATCCAATGAACAAAAAACATGTTTGTTATTCAGGATGTGAACATTGCTTAAGCTGCTCAGCATTTAATTCTCAGTGGCCTCTGTTTGCATTTGGCTGTGTGGTGAATAGGCAGGCTGGACGGGACCTTGCGCAGCTGATCTAGTGGAAGGTGTGCCAGCCCATGGCCTGGGAGTTGGAACTAGATGGTCTTTAAAGACCCTTCCAACCCAAACCACTCTGTGGCTCTGTGAAGTGCAGCTGGCACTGTCCTAAGAGGCTTCTCGTCAGGACGAGTGTACACTGGTCAGTGTTGCTCTTCTTCACTTCTGTCCCATAGAATGTCAAATCCAAGGACCACAAATACCAGCATAAAGGCTTTGGCATTATCGTTGGCACAGACTGATGGTGAATTCTATAAACGTGTGAGAAAGCACTGCTACATAAGATCTTAGGCCATCCCTACCATGGACTCCAGTTTAAAAGGGAACATGGATGTACAAAGAGCTCTGTAAGTGTATCTTAAAGGTATTTTGATGGCTAGTGTGGGTGCATATGGAAAATTTTAATCAATTCACCTACAAAAATTGCCCTCATGTCATTTTATGCCCGAGTGCTTAGGTTTCCTGTGGACCTTCCAGTCATTTATTATATATCCATTACTTAATGAGTAACACCCACTTGTAACCACAGCCTCTGAGAATACAGAGAGACCACTGGAATGAGGTAATACAAAATTAATTAGAAAAAATTAGAAAGTCAGGAGCTGTAAAAATAAATGAATGCTCTTCAAACTCAAAGTTACCATAAATGTATAAAGGCTGAAAAAATAAAAGTGGAGCAGAAAACTTCTAAAACTAATATAATACAAATTTAATTCATGCACATGCCAAGAGCTATGAGAAGTCTACTGTGCTGAAAGCCCAAAATAAATAATTTTACCTTTTAGAACAATGGGCTGCCCATAATTCACTTGCAAGATTTCAGAAATACTTATGTTTAGTACAGTATTGCTTTCAAGGGAATTCAAAAGCTAAAGCTGTGTTGGGTGGAATAATTTGTATTTTGATTTGAAACCCTCAAATAACTCATTCCCTTAATTACTGTCTTGTCTGACAGGGAATCTTGTGAATACATATTGTTTGCTTTAGTCACAGAACATGTGATGATGTCTTTGACAAATAGAGACACTATTTTATGACATTAAATCTTACTTTCAAAATAAGAGCTTTCTACCTCATTTGTCAATAAAAACCATTACAGACTCCTACTATTCTATTGATCGTACTCCTAAACAGGAACTCATATGAAGATTAACCTGAAAATAGCTATAATTTAAAAATGCATCCGATAAATCACAGTAGATCCCATCCAGAGTTGCTCATCATTGTCATGTAAGAGCTACCCACTTGTAGCTGAATCTAAATAGATTTTCTCTACCAGAGAATCTGGTCATTAAACATTTAGCTAAGGAAGAATTTAAGTGGGAAAAAACCCCCAGCAACTCATGCTAATAGCCAGTATTTGCCATAAAGGATTTGAGGAACGATTCCTCACACAGAAAGAATCTTTACAGTTTTGCTAGTGTTTTCAAATTTTGCATAAACCTACTAATTCCCTGCGGCCTTTAAGTGGTGTAATGCAATCACTTTATGCCAAAGGACCATATGAACTACCATTATGTGCTACCTGAATGAATACTTGAGCTGGCAAAGCATCATCTTCTCTAATAGTTTTCAGTGTGTGATGTGTGGCATGAAGCTGAGCAAAACCGATTGAATCATAGAGTCACACAATATCCTGGGATGGAAGGGATCCACAAGGTTCAGCGAGCCCAGCTCCTGGCCCTGCACAGGACAACTCTCATGTGCCTGAGAGTTTTGTCCAAACGCTCCTTGTACTCTGTCAGGTTTGGTGCTGTGACCACTTCCCTGGGGAGCCTGTTCCAGTGGCCACCGCTCTCTGGGGGAAGCACCTCTTCCTGATATCCAACCTAAACCTCCCCTGACACAGTTTCATGCCATTCCTTCGGGTCCTGTCAGTGATCACCAGAGAACAGATCGGCACCTGTAGGCTGCCAGGGCACTGCTGACTCAGATTCAATTTGCCATCGACCAGGACCCCCCAGGTCCTTTTCCATGGTGCCACTTTCTAGCATCTCATTGCCCAGCCTGTACATACATCCAGGGTTGCCCATCCCAGGGCCAGAATCCAGCACTTGCCTCTCTGCCTTCACAGCCGTCAATAACTCCTCCCAATTCAGTGACAACTGTCTCAAATAAGATGCAAAAACACATACAGAGCTCTCAATATATCCACTATGCAATTTGTCACAATGGCATTGTCAGTCAGCTCAAGAGGTTGCAAGTGACATTCCTCCAACTTCCATTATATTTGGCTTGTGAGATTTACACTGAATCACACACAGCCTGAATTCCTGGGATGAACACCTGCACTATACACATGGAAGAAAGCTTTCTGAAGGGAAGAACTTTCAAACACATGCATGTGAGGTGGTCTACACACTGGTTGGGAACCTAAAGTCCCCACCCAGAGTTGGAACATATTTGAAGTGTTTTTGAAATACAGGTTCTGGCTTAGCTTCCTGTGCAAGGAGTTTAGTTCATGTATTAAAATCACTTCTACTCTTAATAGCATGTAATAAATGAAAAAAATCCAGGTATTCACTACAAAACTGAACCAAACCCAAGTGTTAATGAACACCTTCGTAAATGCTAACCAAATAATTTCTTCTGAGAGGAGAAAGAAGGTCAGCAACTCACACACACAGTTATCCCCACACTGAGGTCAAACATCCATATTTGATTTTAAAAAGTTTCAGGATACATATCAGAGCCTTGATTTTAAAATATCAGAAGAAGTAAAATCCTCCAGTTCCTTTCCTCTGATAACTGAAGAGGTTCGGTTCTACACCCTATTCCTAGAAGCATTATTTTTCATTACATAAGTAACTCAAGAATATACATGTACCTTCGACTCTGGATGATAACAGACTTCTCCACAGACATTTTCATTCTTTTTACATTCTAATGAGCTGCACATTATATTACTTTTGCTGCTTCTCAGAGTCTTGGATGGAGTACACTTCTGCCACGCTTTACGTAAAAGTTCATATCCCAGGATAATGCCATTCGGCTGTCCTGGTGATGCCCAGTTGATTTGAAGAGATCTAGAAGAAGAAAATCAACATCTGTTAAATTTTTTGAAGTATTTATGCCTTTATTTAATGCTATTCACATTAAATGATTAGCATATAGTAGTCCTATTTTACACCAGTTCACATGGAATGAAACATTTTGAAGTGTCCAAAATGTTCTTCTGGATAATGAATTTCACAGATACTTTAATAACCAGAGGTGTAAATGTTTTTAAAAAGTGCCAGTGTGTGCTAATACTCCATAAAAAGAAATCACACACACAATCAAGTTCTTAAAAATTGCTGTTCAAGAGGCATCTCATTCCTACTTTTGGAAACTTACATGTAATAAACTTTCTATCATTGTACTCATTTCATTTCAGTGGTTGGACAAAGGATGCAGTATGCCTTTCCTGGTGCGATAGCAAAGGTGTACGTGAACTTTTGTTGGGGTTGATGTGACTCTTCCATTCTCAGATAGTAGAGGGAGGGCAGTGGGGAAAGCAAAACACCAACCCCTTCCTTCTGTGCTGTTGCCAGTGGAGCTTATTTACATTGTGCTCAGTCACAATTTGTATTCATCTAGTCTTTTCCCTGCTTCCAAAACAAATGTATATTGCTTTGAGATGTATTCTTCAGCATAAAATTAAAAAAAAAACTCACTGCAGCCTCAGTAAGGACTAGTTCCCTGCTGTACTTAAATATTTCCATTGACATAAAATTAGAAGTAAAAAATGGAAGTGTTTATCACAACTAAGACACAACAATTCTGATTGAGTGCAAAAGCACGACTGCAGCAGACCACAAAGACTGTCTGTAAAACAAAATCCTGTTGCTGGTTTCAGGTTTGATATCAGACCACCATCAGTGTAAGGAAGAAAATACCTTAAGGAATATTGTTAAATCATGTTAAACTGCAGCGTGCCTATCACTATGAAAAATGTGTAGATATTTGCTCCAAAATCTCACTTAGTATTACAATAAATAATTTTTTTTAAAAAAACATGAAAAATGGACATTTAAAACAAAAATACAAATTTTACATCGATATTTGATATGAACATTTCTTGTATGAGTGTTGCAAAGGACACAAATTTCTTTCACTATGACTGTCTTTGGGTGGGGAGAAGGTGATCCCAATGCTTCATGTACATCAATAGGAGGACTGACAATATTGCATGGTAAATACTTAGGCTCCAAGTACCTCTTTTTAATCTCCATGTCCCAATTACACAGCCACTGTCAGGATGCCAGTGACATCAGAAATTAGCATTAATTTAAAGTGAAAATGCTTCAGTGAAACAGCAGCTGCTGAGATAAACTCTGACATCTTAACAGAATAAAAATAAGTGAACTATTATTTCACTTCCTTGAGGTATAAACAGAGGAATGCACACAGCAATAAGCCTTTGCAGAACAGGAATTAATGTCACCTATAAGGGAATAAATTCATAGGTGACTTGTAGAGTTACCATTACCATTCCAAGGTCTTCATCTGAACCATAGATTTAATTCCATCTTCTAATCATCGCTATTTTATGTTCTCTACATATTCTAACACACACACACACGAACACATACTTGCACAAAAACACTCATCCACATTTAAATAATGTTACAAATAACTTAAAAATGTAAAAGCAGGAAAATACATTGAGCAAACTTTAGGGGGGAAAAAAGATAAAAAGAAAAGAAAAGGAAAAGAAGGGTAGTACTTTAACCTTTATAAATGCCATTGTAACTCTCTCCTAGTCTTTGCACAGAATAGATCACAGGACCAAAGCAAGCATACTTAGTCATATTTTTGAATGATTTGCTGTCTGCAAGTTTCATTCAGACCCTCAAGGGTATATTTTCAAAATATTGTGCCTTTTGTTTTTCCAGTTTTTCAAGTCACATTTCTCTCTAATATAATTTCAAATTAGGCCTAATAATTAACACAGTGATTCGAACATTTTGCTTTTTCCGCTGAGCTCAACTTATATTTCTTTCCTATAACAAGGAATCACTTTATTATTATTCATTTGATAGATAAACATTTGGGGTGGACATAGCCTGATATTGTGTAAAACTGCAGCTGCACAAGAAAATTGTGTGACATGGGAGTTCACTGACCAGTGCCAAGGAAAGGATAAAACTCAGTATGGCCTTCCAATAGTGACTCCCAGATAAGACTATTCCTTCACAATTTTACGGAGGTTTCAGGTATGTCTGCACCTTCTGATGTTCGCTGCCCACGGCAAACTGTGCCAATACAGCAAGAACAGTGCACAGCTCAGTTTAAGAAAGAACAGAAGGGTTTTCATGGAACTGCAGAGGCTTTTTGACACCCTCCATCTGAAGAAACACCCCAGGCTGAGCTGAAAACCATCATGAGCAGGTGCAGGTTTAATGGGACACGATAGACGCTTTAGTGTGCAGGCAGCTGTATCATGTATGGTGCATTAGATACAGCTGCAGAAACACAGGGACAGAGCCTGCCCACCCTCTCCTTCTATCCATCGCCCAGTCACTCCCTGTCAGACAAACCAGAGTTGTGTCTATGCTGGGAAGTGCCCACAGCCTGACCTACAGAAGCAGATGGCATGGACAAATGTACAGCACCTCACATGCGGAGTGTAACCCTTGTCTGCCCAGAGGACACTTCAAGTGTCTGCCATCTATGATGGTTCCAGTGCTGGATGAGTCCCTAATAACAGTATTTTGGAGTTTTGATATCAGATCAGATACATTTTGGTAAAACAAACTTCAGAAAGAAAATTCTGCATTTTGCTATGTCCAAGTATCACCAGCTTCAAGTGCCCATAGAAGAACTCCTGATTATTTTTTTTCCCCCAACACAGAAGTAAAGGTTTAACCATGAAGATTAAAAATACATCAAGGCCTCCCTTCTGAACCTTGATAACGAATGTTCCATTAGTCTCATCACATACAAGGGTTAAATTTAAAAATCTAAGATTCAATGGCTTTACTTTTAGGAGCTGGAAAATCACAAGATTCACCTGACAGTCCTGAGATAGGGAACACTGCTATTATTAATGACTAGTGGATAAAATACTTCCCTCATCAGGAAATCGCACATACTGAGAACTGCTCCAGCATTATTGCACAGGAGTTAACTACCTGCTGCACCGTGGACTGCGGGGCTGACATAATTAGAGAGGCCGTATGACACAGTACAGGCAGTCTGATAAATGGCCTCGCGCCTCTGCTGTTGCTGCAAACTTCTTACAGGAATCTTTCAGTGCTTTGTTTTTCCCGTTACTAAAGCAGGGAGAGCGATCAGTTGTCCTCCGTGGGAACATTGTCATGAACGCTGTGGGGAAAGTGTCATAAAACTAAGCATAGGTGAGAAACCTTTGCGTTTTGCTTGTGACTCCACAACCACCTTCCCTAGTGTTTCGCATTTAATCACAGTCTGTCCTTTTTTTTACTTCCTGCCTGTTTTCCCAGTATGAAAAAACCCCCAGATTTACTGGTCTTTAGTTTCCTATAACCCCTTGGAGAAATCTGCACTACACTGCCTCATCTTCCGTTTGTCCAGTACCAAGACAAATTTAAAGGATATTTAACATAGCACAGGAGTTTGACACTTTCATATTTGATCTCCTTTAGAGCTCATGAGCAAATACCATCATCCCAATAATATGCTGCTACTTTTTTATCTATTTTTTCCTAAAATCTTTCTCACTAGCACATTAATTTGAAATAATTCCTCCAGCTCCTTCACCTACAAGCAGCAACTGATAGAGAAACCTTCCGAAGTCCCATGAGACTGAACACCAAACCAAAGAATCCATATAGCTTTCCCCCCATGGCCTTCCCTTCTTTGAGTTCTCCATTGCTCCTTGATCAGGGTTCCGGGTTCCCCCAGGGGTGCTTAAAGGGCCCTCTCTACGTGAAGCCACAAAGGGCATTCCCTAGATTCCCTAGATTAGGTCACGTGTTGTCTTCTGAGCCATCAACCTTTGAATTATGCACTGAATAGAACCGCCGTATTACAAGGAAAAAGAGAAAGAAGGAAAGTATTTTAAAGGGGAATTAATTATTTCCCAACATACCATGAGAATTTAATCCACCACACAAACTTTCAGCTAGCATCCAAATGCATGCAGTACTCAGAGAACTTTCTGAACTATGCAATAAAATACAATCCTTCTCTATAGAGTCAGATCCTGAGGTCCTAATTAAAAAAGAAACAAAAACAAAACCTGGATTTCAACAGCAATTGTTTCTAGCTAAACATGGCCAGTGTGGCTGCTCCACCTCCCCTCCAAAAAACCCCTAAATGCAGGCAAGAAACATAACAAACCAGAACCTGACTTAGGAGTTCAGGGTTGGGTCCCATACTGTTTTCTATTTGAAGTTTGGCATTATACAATAATTATTTCAGGACTGTGACCTTTTGTGCCAAGTTTCAGCCCGAAGCTGAGTTATTAACCATAAGGGGTAGAAAAGTAAGTTATTTATAATGGCTCTGGTGGTATAACCTTCATTAGAACTGTGTGGATGGAGCTGCTATCAGAAGGACTTCTAAGTTGGTGGGTGAAATTATAATTTCTGTCATGTAGCACCTTAAGGCAAATTTTAAAACAATTATTTGTGAATGCTACAAAGACATTATCCTACAGCATTCTCATCAATAATACAGCCCCCCAAACTGATTCAGAAGAGGAAAAAACGCCATGATTCCAATTAAGCACAATAAACTACACAGGCTCTATTACATCTCAGGTATCCCAGGAGCCTGTAATCTAGAAATGCCTTTTTTCTTTCTCTGCTGACAGATATGTATTAAAATGCCCTCTTGTCCACAAAAACTGGTTGAGTTTTGGGTTTTTGGTGGGTTTTTTTGAGAAACCTTTTTCTTTTATGGTGGATAAATAAGCAAAATTCATATTCCGTCCAGCACCTACCAAAGCTGTCAGTTGCAGTGTTTGTCATATTTCAATCAAAGCTGAAGCCAGACAGTCATTTTTATACTGCACAATCCCTACATACTCGAGGACCAGAATTAATGAATTAGCTATTGATTAAATTCCACTCTAGCAAATCCACCGTGGCAAATAAATGAACTACCCGGGGCACATGTAGGCCACGGCCAGACATGTCCGGGCAATCGATCAGTAGTTAGTATTCTTTTGGGATATAAGAACAGCTGATGATAATATGACATGTAGGAAAAGGCAGTGTAGAAACAGAGTCTGCTTCTGGCTGAGCAGATTATAAAGTAGGAAGGCATTTTTGATCCTTTTGCATTCATGTGTTATGACATATTTAGTCTATATATAATAGCAGAAACATGCATAAGTGTTTGCAGTACAGACAATGCAGACAAAGGCATACATAAGTTAAAGCCAAGGGCAAAAGATGAGATCCTGAACTGAGTTCTGATCATCAAACAAGCTTTGCATGTATGTCAGAAAAATGGGAAGCTGAATTTCACCCTTACATAGAGACAAACCCTCAATTCAAGCAAAATGTAGAAATTATAAATAGCAAACAAAAGTTCTTAAGAGACTGAAGAAGCAAGTCCATTTCTGCTGGCCATTTCTGAAGGCTCAGATGCTAGACTTTTGTTATTTTTAAAAGATTTTTTTTTCTTTTGATGAGACACACTGAAAATGAGCATACTCCACCAAAAGTGGAAAATCACAGGAACAGCAACATAAACACAGGAGGTTAAGTGTTTTATTGTTAGCATAACTAATAAAATTGTTAGCAAGTTTAGTTTTACTTTGTCTTTGAAAGATAAGAACTCTTAAAGAAGCACTGTGTAAGTTACTCTTTGGCTGCTTCTAAGGACTGCAAATTTCATGCTCCCCTTTACAATTAAGAAGTTTGCCCATGCCTGTGGATGCAGTGGATAGGTAGATTGCAAACACTGGTTCAAGGAGACATAGATATGCATGCCTTTTAAGATAGCTTACTAATTCTTACTGCTGTGATAGGTGACTTTTTTTTACCCAGAATTATTCTAAGTTTCCATTATCAGCATCGCATTGCTCCCTGAGCATTAATCTTCCTCCTCTTAACTGACAGAAAAATGTGATAATTTTCATTCCACTGCACTTCTTCTCTTAACTGTTTCCACTTATGCCTTATTTATTATCACAGCACAGTGATACCCAAATGGGTATGTACAATCAGCCAAGAGTGAGCCTTCTTTGATTGCTTTTTTTTGGCAAAAAAACCCTCCAAGACCAAAAATAAGAACCCCTAAAAATGCTTTCAAAGTGTATACCGAATTCTTTTAAGCGTCTTATTCAATTCTGAAAAGACAACTTTGCATTCCAGCCCCCATTCCAGCTACAAATCTCCCTGATATATGAAAGCCACCTATAGCACAGTACCTTGAGCCAATTACGTGAATAATGGGCGCTGTCAGCTGCTTTGGCTCATCTTCCACCGTTGTAATCTGGGTCCCATTGCTTCTCACGCAGGCATACACCGTGCAGGCTTCAATCTGATGAAGAAGAACACGAGTTTCGCACACTCAGCTGCAGAAATTTTTCAGCTCCGCTACTTGTTTAGACTTTCTCTTCACCCAAGATATAATTCTTGTCTATTTAACAGATTCCATACAGCCAGGAAAATACTGTGGCTTTGATATACTGCACTGTATCACATTTTCCCATACCACTTTCTAACGAAGGGTATATGCATCCCTCTGGCACTAATTGTTGTTTTCTATTAAATTATCACCAACGGAGTTGCAGTGAATTTGGTTTTCTCCATGTATATGTAGAACCTGGTATACAACACTGGGAAAATTTGATCTGGGGCCTTGAGTAAGTTTTCTACTCCTACCATAGATTCTCACATAAAAATAAGGATATTTTTTCCTTAATATTTTCTGATCCTTCATGTCTATTCTGGAAATTAAAAGTGAAAAATGAAAATAGGAATTATACCATTTTCTATGAAAAAATGCCACAGAAATATAAACTTATTCCTTCAATTCTTGGGATTAAACTAAGCAGAGGCAAGATGAAATAGGTATTGTAACACTGTTTCGGTATTGTCAACAGGGAAGCTACTCAAAATAAAACAAGCACGAAAATGAAAGATAATACAGTAAGATTACCAATGGGATGCACATGCATCCAAGATAGTATCATTTTCAGAAACAGAAGAAAAATAATCAAAAGGGAAAAAAAAAGGCATCTTATTTTGGTTTTACCTATCACACTGATGCAAATATAAGTCCAGTATAAACACCAGCAAAGCAGAAGAGAAGAATAATTAACATCTCAAGCAACAGAAGGTGGCCATGGTAAATTAATACAGAGGGTCTATAAGTGAGGCAGTACACTGAATTTGCATTGTTATTGAGAAAAGACAAATGTGTTTCCAAGTGGCATTCAAAAAGTCATATGTGTATTCATGGGTGGAGGTTTGCTGCTTCAGAGGGGCTGGAATATGCAAATCTGTTATGGTATACCTCTCTGTGATTTTATTTATGGCATGTAGTAACTGGAGGCAAATTTTCAGAATGAAGTATACATGGTACTACTAAGTTCATCTCATATATAATAAAGCAATCCAAAACTTAATGAAATAGACACAAATAGTTACAATAAGTGTCAAACTGCATTACTTGAATATATTAATAGAACTTCAGGAGAGAAAGAGATTTTTTATTCTTTTTGTTATTTTTATGTTTTGGCACACAGTATTTTGCCTTTCAGTAGATATGTGACTAGACAGGCAAAGGTAGAGAAAGGGAAAAGCAAAGAAAAATACTTTAAGTAAAATTAACAGCTATGATGGTTTCAGAGATCAGCTTTGCTTCCTACTCAGAAGGATAGTGAAAAAAAATATAAAAGGACGTCAAATGTAACATCATTATTTCACTGAACAGATATATTATGCATGCCTGATGTTTCTAAAACAATTGCAATTTTCGTTTAATGAGTAGGAGTAGAATCTTTGCCTCTTTGTAATGTATGTTTGGGCTTTGCTAATGTTGAAGCACAGAGCATTTAGGAGAAAGTAAATGGAGTTTTGACGGTTTGAAAAAAAGATAATGGAAATTTGTGTTATGAAATATATTCTCAGACCAAAATACACTGAGAATAAATTTATGCCTTGTATGGATATACACACAAACACCAGTGCAAACATATGTATGTGTATGTAAAGAAATTCACAAAAAAATATTCTGCTTGGAAGTCCAAATACTTTAAGTAAAATTAAAGTATATTACACAACCCAGAAAATATATTCTAACCTGTATGTCATACACAGTGAACGGAGACAAATCTGCTAAAAGAAAAGATCCCGGCTCGTTCATTCTAGTCTTGTACTGCTTATTATTTACATAGACAGAGTACCCTGTGACAACACCATTCGGGTTTGAAGGCGATGTCCAGATGACACGTACAGCTGTACTGTTGATGATGACAACCTCTGGAGGGAACATGCCCTCAGGCTCTAGAAATAAAGGAAGAAACTGAATAAACTCCAGCTGTCTCTGCAAAAGCACTTGTTTAACCAAATGCAGATTAGTATTTAGGTTTAGCAAAGGGTTCACTGCTTATCTGCTTTCCTCTGATGAAGTTATCACAGACTGTAGTCTTCTGTAAATTGGCTTATTATACTCTCAGTTAGAAATCATGAGAGCTGATGGTGAAATGCTTTATACCAGCAGCATAGTGTCAATCATCAGTAGTATGTGGCCAGTGAGATATGATGATAAATTATGCACCCATCTGCACTGCCAACATGCAAATATTATTTTTATGTCTCCCCAATCCTAATTCTTCANTAATTCTTCAAAAAAAAAAAAAAAAAGAGAGAAAAATAAAGAATTTTAAAGAAAAACCTCAGACCAAAATACTTTATGTCTGCTGGAATGTGACATTATCAACCTTATAGCTGAAGCAACATGAAGCAATATGCAATATTGTCATTATGTAAATGGTTTTGAATGTTGATTGCGATAGGTAATGATGAAGTCTAACACTTATTTAAAAAAAAAAAAAGAAAAAAACCAATATCTTCCTTAGTGTTAAATTACATAATTATCTAAGCATGTCAGAAATAACCATGCAAAGACCTATTTTTATCACAAAAACCCATCTTTACCAGCTGAAAAATTGGCCTTATGATCAATTCTATTTTATAAACAAAAGGTGCTGACCTTTGGCATGAGAAAGGAAATGGAATCCTCCCTTAAAGTGCTTTGCTAATGACCTGGAACACTTGCTTCTGAGGTAATGATATTATAATGTTTATAATGAGACTTTATAAAGCAAAAGGATTAGAAAGACCATTCTAAACACATTTCAGATGCACAATTTTTTTATTATTATTGTATCCTCAACCTCTACCCCCAGTCCTGCACTTGCCCACTGGCATAGAAATGACACATAAAGAATTTTCTTAGAGGCTGAACTTACACCTAGAGTTTTCAGTGACTCAGGAAAGGCCCTTTCCATGACTCTCATGTCAAAAGTGCGTTGCTTCACAGAGCAAATCTTTTAAAAAACCCATTAATTGTTTCTAAATTCCACCATTTATTGATATGAACTCAGTTCCATACTTAGTGCACACAGACAGGAATATGCAGGAGAAGATGAGAACAAACTGGGTTAATATCTTCTATTAGAGCTTTTCCTTCTGTCTCAGTGGGACCATTTATTGATCTACCACATGATGACAACCAGCACTTAAGCATTTTAGCGTTTTAGACCTTTTTCCTTTTATACCGGAAATTTTATAATGGAAGGATGACTGATCTCAACCCTAACAAAAATCAATCAATTTCATTCTCAGATTTTAAGCCAAGCTGTGTTCACTGCTAACCAACCTCCATCTGAGGTAGTCACATGTACAACTTCACTGTCGATGCTGTGGACTCCGTTAAAAACTTGAGAAAATATCTGATACTCTGTGCTGGGCTGCAAATCATCTATGACTGCAGAGTTTACATCAGCCTGGATCCTTAGAGATCTTCTCTCATCAGTAGAATTCAAGAAGAGGGTGTAATATACAACATCCCCTTGCAAATCCTGGAGTGCTAGGAAAAGAAAGGAAAAACACTGGGACATCAACTGGGAAACATTCAGTCCACAAGTTTCTTATCAACAACATCTATTGTGAAAACAAATTTTATGCAGTTCCTTTTACTAAAAAAAAAAAAAAAAGGAAATATTCCATCTAGTGCCTCCAATTCCACCCTTGTAAGCAGTGATGCAGACTGCTCTTCCTAACTTGTCAGAATCTTTAATGGTCCATCATCCTATCCAATACTGGAGAAAGCTTTCTTTCTCTAGACATCCCCATGATGACAATGGAACCTGTGAAGTAAACAAATTAAAAGGGGAAATCCACTGCAAGCAGTGCTATGCTTGCCACTGCAAAGGGCTGTCCCTCACCCAGACCACAGGCAGAGAGCAGATCAGATTCCTCCATGGCACTTGTGCAAGATGGAAACCGCAAACACCTTTTCCCTTTTTGCCCCTTCTCTTCAAACAACAGTCCCCCACCCCGCCCCACCCCTGTGTTAGTCTTTGAGCCATGAATAAGGGACTAGACCTATGCCTTAAATTCTAGTGATACTCAGCTTTACAGAGACAGCCCTTTGGCCGGTGACAATGAAAAGCTGTGTTACTATTTTAGAACAAGCATGATCACATCATCTACGTGTAAAGCTGTAATACCCTCAGAAGCATTATCTGTAGGGGAGGGGGGAACCAAATTCTCACATTTCTTCATACAATGTGTCTTACCCAGCACTAACTTCCCCAGAGAAAGGAAGAAAAAAAAAGTATAATTTTCTGGCTACACAGGGAAGGACATTCACTGGTCTGAGCTGATGGATAAGCAAGGATTATAGGCAAGTCTTCTCCATTTTAGCAACCGAGATGTCATCTGTTACCTTATCTGTCCTTTGTCAAACAGTTTAAGTTCAGATCTGATCAAAAGCAACTGCTTTTTCAGTAGGCATCGAGATGAAAAGAATAATTATGACAAAAATTTTAAGCAGTAACACATAGTGCTTTACATGGCACACTGTACCACTGAACAGGACTCAGCTCACTGGGAAACAGCATTGATAAAAGCCAAAAGCATATTTTCAGATTCAATAATACATGGTTTTGCCATCAAAATTCTAAATCAAGAATGACATGCTATTTTTGAGTGGTACAGATACAAGTTCTAAATCCTTAGAAGTCAGAAACCTCCGGCAGGGAAAATAAAGATAGCAAGGCAAGTTATGTTAAGGACTTCCAAGTTCCAAAAGAAAACATACAAATAATTTGAAAACTAATATTATTTAAAAAAATGCAACACGGATATACAAAATAGTTAATACGCTTATTGCCGTATAAGAAACAATAAAATATGATAAGGTTTTCAAATAATGAATGGCCTTGTCTTGGTGTTTAACTTCTGCTTTTACAAACATATATTGAGGCATGAATGAGAATAAAACCAGATTGCATTACCTACATCTAGAAGGTCAGGGGTTTAGATTACTAAGGTAATGAAACTTCAGTGAGCTGCTTCAGATCTATTACATTTGTCAGTTTTTATAAGCATGCTTACTTCAGGCATGCAATTATAAAATAAAGAGACTACATTTGTTGCAATTCAGCACCCAGTCCTTACAAAATCATTTGCATGTAAGTCATGAAGAAATTCCCCACTGCTGTATTAGCAAACCAACTAGAGAGACTGGCTAAATTCATTTTAAGGAGCAGAGCAAAAAGAAAGAGGAAAGGGGATCCTCTCATCATGAAGGAATGTATACGTAAATTTTGATACAAAGAGAGGAAATAGACCACAAAGACAACAGGATTTTGTGTAGTAGTGCTTTATAGATGTCTCGTGAGTTTGCATTAACTATTTCTTCACTTTCATTATTCTCATTCTGCAAAAAAAGCATATAACAAATATGAACATGACTGAGAAATGGCAAAATGTGCACATTCTTTTTCTTCCCTATTTCTTTCCTCTCCTTTCAAGGACATTTAGGTATATTATAAATCAAGACAAGGACTGCATTTCCTACGAGCGCAAGGCGGACCGATGTAAGTGATGGAAGGTTACCATCGAGTTACGGGAATAAATACTAAGCACACTTACTTGGTTTGGACCATTCCACTTCTATAGCAGTGTGATTAACAGCACGTGCAGTGAGGACACTTCCTTTCTCTGGCAGTCCTGCTAATGTAGTAGCTATCACTTCTTCACTTGTTGTATATCCTACCTCGTTGTGCACTACAAGCTTGTATTCATATGTTGTGTACCTAAAATATTTTAGAAATAATTAAATTGAGCGAAAATTGCAGACATTGAAACTATTTGCTGTAAAACCTTCTGCCTGTGCCAAAGTTTTGTGGTTAGCTCTCCTTCTGTAACAAAATTCAGCTCCATGATGTGCACCAATGAAGACTTTATAAGAGGCATCTATTTTCTGCAAATTATTCAGCATGATTAACATGGTAACAAAAACAAAACACATTATTTCACTTCTTCATAGTTGTAGCTTCTGAGGTGTTGAGAGATTATAGCTCAATTCAATATGTAATTACAGCAGTGGCAACCTGCCAAAATTTGGATCAGAATTTAATCAAATGAGGCTTTTTTCCTCTTTTGGGAAACCCATTGATTTTAACTTGTAGAGTCTCATTTGTAAAAGAGATTCACCACACAGTCAGGACTCTCCTACTACAAAAACATCCGAAAAAAAAAGCTCCCAGAAATTCAGACTCATTTAGTAAGTACTTTTCTTCAGAACAGTGTACATTCCACTCATACAGATTTATTAAATACTACATGTGCATTTAGTAAACCAAGTGACTGTCACTTCATCATTATATCAAAGGGCATGTTGCTGTATTTTAAGTGGGATTTCATAATCTCTAATTTAATTTCCTCATAAAAAGCCTCACACAAAATTGCACAAGCACAGAAACTCAGGATCATATTTTTCAAATTTTCATTGAAGCTGCAACATTGAGATAAACATTTACAAATGCAATAAAGGAACATACAGTAAATGCCTAATATTTAGAGACCGGTAAAAAAGGTCACTCAAAGTGTATTTTTAATTCATTTTACCTTTTTATATTTCTGTTTTTTAGACACTTTACTGAACACACATTTTCAAAAGAGCTGAGCTTTAATAATCCCACTGAGAAGAAAGCAAAGCAATGGGAACTCACTAGCTCCACTTGTTCCTACAAGCATTGAGGAACAGTGACCATATACATAACATATTTTAGTTCTCTCTTTGCATCTTCTGTTGCTTGGATTTTCTTGGACACTGCAGCACATACAATAAAAAATGACAGGAATCTAGTCTTGCAATTAAAAGAGATTCTGAGATTTATTTTTGGATCCGTATTTTCAACAATGAAAATAAAAGGAATTTGTTGTAGCCTACTAGAAATGAAAAACACATCTGAAAAAAATCAGTAGTTCTGAAACATGCTCAAAGTATGACACAAATGAAAATAGATGCTGAGATACGATTTTTTTTTTCAGTGAAAAATAAGGCTTGAACCTCCCTGCAGCATCTTCTCTCCTGCCACAAACTCAATCCAAATTGTTGACTGCAGAAATATAGCTGGAGGTTGCAGCTCCCTCCCCAGATGCTTAGGTGTGTCCAAGGGTTAGGCATAGTTTTCTGGTCATTGCTCATTCAACCCAAAATGTCCCTGTGCTTAATGACTGGTCACTGAGTCGCTGTCAGAAAGTACTGCCCCCTCTGAACTGGTAACATGACTGTTGCACACCTCAGTGCCGCTGAAATGAGCTAGACTACACCCGAAGGAAACTCTACGTAGAATTTCAAACATGGTTGAAAAAAAAGAAATGGGCACTTGGGCAGGATTAGTACAAGAACAGCTCCATGATCAGTTATTGCAACAGACGGACACGAGCAGTGACTTTCAGCGAGTAGGCAATGACAAATCAGAGGCAGCAGCCCTTGGCTTGGTACAGTCTATATGACAGGCAGGAGCAGAGGTCACATTCTCCTGGTTCACATTGTGCTCGGGAGGGACACTCACACGATTTTTACAGCAGTAAGTAGAAAACAAGTTCAGATATCTGAGGGTCAATGATTGACATGCAGTTCTCATAAAGCACACCAGCACCCAAGCACACAGAACACACTCGTCCTGAAATAATCCATGAGGGCTTTCCCAAGACTCCACCTCCAAAACCCCCGATGCATAATTCATGTTGAATATTCCATTACGATTTCTTGATGTGTTTGTTTGCCTTAAAGTGCAGTAGCCTTGACTTCAAGATGCAGAAACTAAGGTTGGTGAAGAGCAAATGTGTTGCTCTACATCACACAGCAACCCACACCTGTTACACACTGAGGAACAGAACACACACTCCATTTCTCCACTCTCAACACTCTGCATTTAACTGTGATGAAGCTAACATAATAAAACCAGGTTAAAAAAACCCAAAACCACAAACATATTGCTGAAATCAAGTTTCAAATATTTCCCGTCTAGGTCTTCTCAAACATGCATTCTGCCTGTGCTATGACTTTGCCAACACACAAATCTAGAGTGTATGTACACATCAATCAAACCAGTTTGATTACATAAGCATACAAATGTTAAAATTTCATAAGATTTTTATTTTAATTTGTTTTTCTGGGCAAAACAATATATGAGTCAAGAATGACGGACTAATAAGAAATCCTTGCATATTAGAATGATTAATACTAAAGATGATGACAAAAAATATTTCATTACATAATTAATATGTTCACTACATAAAGACACTAGAAATACTTTGAACTATTAAACATACACTATACAAAATGCCAGCATTTGTTTTTACAGTTTTTGTAATCTCACCTGCTAAGACCCTTATCTTCATAAAACCACTGAGTTCCTNAAAAAAAAGAAAAACAACAAAAACAACCACCAAAAACACTGACTAGGGTTTTTTTTTTAAAGCCTCACATTATTTTGTTTTTACAGCTGTAAACTTTCTGAGATAAACATTCTTTTAATGTCTTGTGATTTAAAACATTCAATTACATTAAAAAAAAAACCCAACCTACTTTGAAAATTGAAAATGAAGCATTTCCATGTAAAAAAAAAAAGAATTTAATTAATGATTTACAGATTTTAGTCTGTGTGGAAACGTTATGAAGATCAAGTCCAAATAGCCCAGTAATACTGTCTTATGCAGACTTGCAGGTTAGGCACAGGTTGCTCCAGAATCTGGAATGAAAAGGCCTCTTTCTTGCAGATGTAATAAAACATGTAGCATTGCAATTACTATTTTACTAGTAGTAGTAATGTAAGTGTGCCTTTATATTTAATGTGTGTTTGCAAATAAACAGGGTAAATTATGGGTGAAAATAGGCATAGAATGAATTAACTGTTCCATCCATCTGGAGGCCTTAGCAAGGCACTTTTGTATTTGGGTAGACATTCATGATGTGAGCTTGAAAGACCGAACTATTTCATCCTGGTTTTAATTGTTATCTGAAGCTGTATTCCTGTCTCTCTTCCAAACAGCAGGTCACCCAAAGCCCATCTTTCATCGGGTTAGCCATGAGACTGCCTGATTCAGAAAACATGTTTTCCTCAAGGCTGCATCACACAATCTTCATCATCTTTTACAGAAAACCTTTATGGAATTTAACAAAAATTAAATCACTTAGTGCCTATACAAACTAAAGGGGATAATATTATAGTTTGCATTTCCTAATCATTCTAGGGATTACATAGGAAACTATACTCTAAAGGAAACAAAATTAGTACATTTGTTCAAAATCTCAAGATTATTATTCTTTATTACATTTTACAGGATTTTAGGTTTTCTTTTAATAATTGTTTTGGTTTGATAGCAGTGTTTTATTTGCAAGGCACCAGATGTTTGTACCCTTCCTACCAGTTATAGAAGCAGTTTGAAATTTCTTTCCATGGTGAGCTGCAGTTTTAACCAAACTATAGTTACAACATTGTTTCCACTCATGCCCAGCAAATTACAGTCATATGCACATATATTCCCTTAAATACACAACTTAATTTGCTAAAGTGCTGGGCTGCTGGGCTTCATCTTGTTCCTGCCCCCCATTCTGGAGAGGCACTACTGTTGAATTCCAAAGAAAATATGTGGATACTCAGGCAGACTTAAAGACTCTCATTTGGAGTGCATATTAGTGAAATTTCCCTGCTTAAGTATTCTGCAGAATATCTCGGTGTGGGTCACCACTCTGCTGCAATAATCACGCGGACCAATGGCTTCACGTGTAATTTGACACTTTTTCATGTTAAGATCATCTCCAGTCTGATAAGGGAATGTTGGACTAAACCATTTCAGATTTGAAACCCTGAATGAAGAGGTATTTAACAGGTACTGCATACAGTGATTTAGTATTGCTTCAAAACCAGAAATCAACTGAGGTGGTCTTATACAAGAGATCTGAGACTTCCTGTGCTCCATGGCAGGCAGGATGTACGTGCGCAACTTATGACAACTTTCACCTTCGAGTTTAGGGAATAATCCTCAACATGTACGGGCAAGCATTGTGCCACTTAGTGATGCCAAACTGAATTACTGATGAAGTCGGGATTTATAACTTCAGAAATTAAACAGTAAAAACTAATTAAACTCAAACTCTGTCAAAAAAAATCAGGTGACTTTATAACAAGAAAACTCTCACATGAGTGGTTCATCAGTGTCAACCCAAAGACAGATAATTACAGTTTTACAGGAAAAAATCCTGGTATATTCAGTCCAGCATATTTCATAGAAGAGCCATGAAAAACATCAACTCTTTTTGGACGCTGAGTGCCAATCATGTGTAAATCACCCCCACTGGCAGCTGCTGCTGCTACTCTGCTTGCTGCAGACTTCTTGTTCCATCATGCTGTACAGAGCAGCTGCTTCAGTGGTTGTTCTTGTTGAGGGCAGCATGGCACACCACGAAAGAAATGAAATCTGCAGATGTAGGTCGTGCTGATTTACTTCAATAATCTATGGTAAAACGGTCATGTCGTTAACCCCAGAATAACAGGGACTGCTTTTCCGAAACTTCAGCTTTTACTGTAGAGCAATCGTCATTTCATTCAGTTGTAGTGTGCTAGTGTGCTCTAATTAAGCCTGAAGAAAAAGTCAAGCTACTGTGCTGTAATAACATACGCAACTGAAACGGCATTACATGATAATTATTGAACCCATCAGTGCACCTAGAAGAGAGCTAGTAACCAGAACATATGGAGAAAGCGATAATTCCATGCACAGTGTTTCATGATACATTAAAGCACTAGAATGAAAGATTTGACATTTTTTATTGTGTATATATAAAGATATATTTGTCTTTATAAACCTTTATGCACTCAAATCTGTATTTTTTAAATGTACATCTACACACACACACTCTCAGTAATCAACATTCAAATCAAGATCCCCATCCCAGCATTCCAGACAAATCTCAGAGGAGATTCCTTCCTTTGGTTCCTGCAGTGAAATCTGTCCTCCTATACCCAGCACTTGTTTGCATTTCCTATTTTGGCTATGCTCCCAAACTTCTAGCATTTTAACTTCTTTTTTTCTCATGCACTGTCTCATTTATAATTCATTCATCACTTAAATTTTTGGAGATTATTTCACGTTATCACACTTCCAAACGGTCACTTTCTCTTTATGTGGAATAACCCACACAGAGTAGTGAGAATACTGGATGTGTCAATTGCTCGTATTTAAAGAAATCTCATCTTTTTCTCGTCCTTTTGTCAATGGAACTTGTTGTTTGAACTTGTCACCAAAAGCGACTGATGCTGCAGCCCAAACCAGTTATGACTTTGCAAATATCCTGTGCTTGTTACTTCTGGCTTTTCAAACAGCACTGATCTGAAAGACTCAGAGTCTCCCAGCACAGACAACACACTCACTCTTAATAATCCTGGCTATTTCCTGAGCCCTAAAGAGAAACTTCAAAAAATCGGAAATTAAGAGGTCACAACATAAAGCTTGCATCACTCAGAATTCCCTGAGTCAGATTTAGGTAAGGAGAGGACAGCTATCTCAGCCACAGCTTACCTCACATGAGGACCATTTGGCCTTAGAGGTGGTTGCCAAGAAATGGCAATAAAGGACTCGCTGATCGGAGTCACAGACAATGGACTAACACTCTGAGGAACTGTTGAAGGCGTAGTCACTCTTGTGGGCAAACTCTCTGTGCAGCCTCCTAGAAAGCCATCACCACCAGTACAGGCTATTATGGTGACCGAGTAGTTTGTATGGGGTATAAGATTAGTCACCAAATGACTTAACCTCCATGAAGGGTTCCCAGTAATGACAATTCGTGGATCAGGCATGCGAATCTCATAGTTAAGGATTTCTCCATTCGGTATCAGAGGAGGTTTCCATGAGACCTGAAGGACAAGGGGAAAAAAAAACAAATTAATTACAATAACAGATTTCAGAAAAACAGACACAGCATGCTACAGATGGACACAAGTGGGACTTGAAGATGTTCTTTTCCTTCCTTATCCGGACAGACTTTTATTATTAAATGTACATCAGTTCAAAATCTAATCTCCTTTAATTTTAGTGAGGCTCATAGTAACAGTTGTAGCCATTGAAAAATTTACTCTTTCGCTTCACCAGTAAAATATGAATGCTCCATGTCATTCCATGATATGTTCAGATGCATTAGCAAAGTACGCTAATTATCATAACTGTCACTTATTTTCTTAAGGTGTGCTCATCTATTAGTGGCAGAGATATAACAAAAATCTTGTGTTTTCATAATTTTCAGAAATATGTAACTGCATTAGTTCCTATAAGAAAACAGATTTTTCTGCACTCTTTTTATGATGAAATATGCAGGTTTTCCCTTTCATTTTTCATTTAAAAAATTACACTGGTAAGTATCAGCCAAATAACAGACACAATTTTCCATTTTAAAAACTCTAAAATTACACTGAGAAAACTTTCTCACAAAAATATTGGAAATCACATACAGAATTCATGGGTTTTATATATTTATATATATACATACACACACACATATATATATATGCACATACACTATTACACTAACTGTGGTTTTACTCTTGCTAAAGTGAGGTTAGGTTGTGTCTTTTTAAGTTTTTCCTTTTTGTTTAAGTACACTGTTATATATATTTATTCTTAACTGCTCCGCTGAGGAATCACTCAAATCATTGCACTGTAAAGTGCAAAAGTTCTAAATTCTTTTTTAACGCTTTTTGCCAGAACAGAGGGGGCTTCAGACTGGCACAATGAGGACATGTAACCGTGCTAAGAATCTCAAATTTTCAAAAAGATTGTGTAAAAGCATCTATTCATCCTTCATTCCTTAGAAGTCCAAGTGCAGGAAGCATACCAGCTTTGATTGGCTCTGGTACTGTTTTCCTTGTCATTTACCCACTCATCTACAACAATTGCTGCCTCTTTTCCTCCCAGGCATGAGATAATCAAGGACTGAATCCAACATGGCAAAGAAGACAGAAATGGAGAAAATCTATATATGCACAGATATGCATAAAACACAGGTATGCACAGAACCAATTGAAGAAAGACAATAATGAAGTGTTAAATAGTAATACCAAGATACTTTAGTCTCAGTTAATTTGATTTTTTTTTCCTTAATTCTCTTCAGTCTCCAAAATAAATATCTTTAAAAATGTACATGCACACTTACACACAGCCATGGAAACAGGGAAGCTTGATTTATGAAATGATTGTTAAAAAACACCTGGGGATTATGAAATGTTATATCTTAGGTACAGAAGGATCTCTCAGGCCATCAGACTTGTAAGAAACCTGGCAGCAAAGTGCTGGAGAAAGCTGAAGGGTTTTGATAACAGAATCTGGAATACTATTAAACAGAGAATTAGAAACCGGGTGATCTTGAGTAAAGACAGCAAAACCAAGATTATTGGTGCTCACACAGGAAAGGCTTAGCTCTGGCTAATTATCAAATACTGTATTCAGATTTCTGCTACTTTTGGCCCTAAATCATGATCAAACAAATAAAGAAAATACTATTGATAAAGCATTGCAAAATTTCACATCAGGTAGGAATTGATTTTGCACCATTCTCATAGACACTGAGCAAAACCCTGATTTTGAAGTAGTTCATATGATCTAGTCATAACCTTAGGAAATGGAAAAGAATGGATGATTAGCTCAGACAACAGAAAAGGTTTTCAAGTACACCTATATGCTAGTTTTGGCTGGGAAGAGCTAATTTTCTTCACAGTAGCTAATATGGAGCTGTTTTGGATTTGTGCTGAAAACAGTGTTGATAACAAAGGGATGTTTTTGTTATTGCTGAGCAGTGCAAGGCCTTTTCTGCCACCTCTCATCCCAGTAATGGAGCAAGAGGCAAAGATATGAGTAGAAACAAGGGAAGTAAATGTGAAGTAACAGATATATAATCAGAAACTGCAACAGGGTGTGCACACAGGCTGTACAGTCCATGGACATGCAAGGATAGAGAACCTGCTACAAAACTCAACTGGACACTGCCCTGAGGTGCCTGTTGGGAGTGAACAAAGACTTGAGAAGGGGGGCACAGCTGGGACAGTTTACCCCAGATGATGAAAGGGGTCTCCCACACTGCATAGTATCATGCTCAATATGTAAAGCCGGGGGAAGAAGAAGGAAGGGGTTATGTTCAGAGTGATGGCATTTATCTTCCCAAGTAACCATTACATGTGATGGAGCCCTGCTCTCCTGGAGAGGGCTGAGTACCTGCCTGCCCATAGGAAGTTGTGAATTAATTCCTTGTTTTGCTTTGCTTGTGCATGCAGCTTTTGCTATACCTGTTATACTGTTTTTATCCCAACCCATGAGCTTTCTCACTTTTACTCTTCCCATCTTCCCCATCCCATTGCAGAGGGAGTGAGCAAGGGCCCGTGCGGGGCATAGATGATGGATGGGGTTCAACAAAAAAAAGGGAGAAAGCATTTAGGTCAGGAAACTTCAGGTGAAATTTCCAACCCCAGTGCTTTTTGTTGCTACCATAGTGCACACACTGGAGGCATTGTCTGTGTCACAGAAAGAGGGGAATGAGCATGATTCACTTTTACTTTCAGGGACATCTCTTTGAAGTTGTTGGTAGAAGCACAAAAGACTTTAAGGTCTGATATGTGTCTGCAACCATGATTATGTTATTGCTCTTAGAGGTGTAGCACCTGTCCTGAAATTCTGCCTCAGTGAAGATAATATATTTGAGGTCTTTTTTAGGAATATTAATAAAGAAAATCTCTCATTATGGGTGAAAAAAGCCTTCTTACTTGTTGCTTAATGCAAGGTGGCCTCTAATAAAAGAACGGTATTCCAAACACTTTGAAAAATTCCTAGCAATACTCTCTTGGAAGAGAAAACTGTCTAAAAACATTCACTTTGTACCAATCTATTGTGGTTTAACCCCAGCCAGCAGTGCAATACCACACAGCCATCACTCACTCTCCCATCCGCAGGATCGGGGAGAGAATCAGGAAGATAAAAGCTAGAAACCTCATGGGCTGAGGTAAAGACAGTTTAATAGGAAAAGCAAAAGCCATGCACACAAGCAAAGAAAAACAAAGAATTAATTCACTGCTTCCCATGGCCAGGCAGGTGCTCAGCCATCCCCAGGAAAGCAGGGCCCCATCATGTGTAATGATGACTTGGGAAGGCAAACATTATCAGTCCAAACCTCTTCCCTGCTCCTTCTTCCCCCCAGCTTTATATACTAAGCATGATGTCATATGCTCTGGAACATCTCTTTGGTCAGCTGGGGTCAGTTGTCCCACCTGTGTCTTCTCCCAGCTTCCCAGGCACTCCCAGTATCCTCACCAGCATGGCAGCATGAAAAAGAGAAAAGGTCTGGGCTCTGTGCAAGCCCTGCTCAGCAACCACAAAATATCTCTTTATTAACAACCCTGTGTTGTGTTCAGCACAAATCCAAAACACAGCCCCATACCAGCCACTGAGAAGAATATTAACTCTACCACAGCTGAAACCAGCACACAAATTTTATTTCCTGGAAGAAAGGATGAGTTATTTTTTAATCACATTTAATTTTAGATGCCTAACTTTTATGACTAAACCCACAAAATTACTCTAATACGACTTGTGAAAGATTCACCATATACTAGTGACTACTGTAACCCCTTCACATAAAGGAACAGATTAATAACATGGCAGGAGAACAGATGATGCTCCAGAACCTCAGCTCCTGAGTTTTATACAGTGTGTGCATTAGCTGGTAGAATTTAAAAAAAAACCTCCCAGGTGTTACTTCGCAGCACTTGCTGTGCACTAGCAGATAGAATATTTCATACTGTAAGTAGCATAAATGCTTCATGGGGCTTACACTGGGAAATCTCTTTTCTTTTTTTCCTAAGAGAAATTAAAACCATTATAAACAAGAGACCATTCAGTCAGTAGCATAAACAATGCAAGTTATTTTGGTCTGCACACGGATATCTTGTACAAAGATATGTAGATCAGTTGTCATTTTGGTACTAGATAATTGCATGACCAAGGATACTCCCAGACACTGCTGTGTCACTTGACCTCCTTAGAATTATCTGTGTCACCCGGGAATGACAGGACATGCAATCCCTCCCAAATGCCTCTTGCCAAGAGGCAGGGGACTGCCTGACCCACACAGGGTAAATGAAGATGATGGAGCCAGCCTGGTTAACACACATGTGGCCCTACTGGACCTCTTCTCCACTTTGATATGCCAAGGTTTGAGGTAAGAGCTTGGCAATGCATGAAAGCAGGAAAGCTCACTAGACAGGCTGTGTTGGAAGCAGTAACAGTTTGCTCATTGATTTGAAGCTCAGCACTGAGATCATGAAAGAGGATGCCCATGAGGAAGAGAGAATAAGGTAACTACTGGGAGAGATTAACTGATTCAATGTAATGACTCTGGAAGCTTTCATTTAAAGATCAAAGGACCTTATTTTCTCCACCACAAAATTTAAAGAGACAGAAATTAGCCATTTTCCCCCCATTAAACAGTTATAACCTTGGACTTTTTTTTCCTTCTCTAACAGCAGTTGGAATCCTCCAACTTAATTCTGAGCTGTGTGAAGAGAGGCCTTGGCACATGTGTAGCTATTTTACTGTTCAGGCCTGGCTTCAACAGTTTGCTTTTAAATCAGCATGTTTGGCTCCATTTTATTCTCATTTCTCCTAGCTACTGCTTGTAACATCTCCAAACAGAATGTAATAAATACACTACTAAGAGCTTTTCACTGTTGGTCTCAAAGCACATTGTAAGTCTCAAATTGCAAATATTTTTATTCCAGTTTTAGGGACATAAAGACTAAATCCCAGACTAAGTCATTTATCAGAAAGAAGCCAAACTCCAAAGACCTGCTACGCTAATTCTGCAATCCAGGCACTGGACTACAGTCCTCTGACAACCCCCAGACCTCCCAAAGTAGTTGGGAGATGAACTTCCTCCTAAGTTCTTACCTGTCCTAACAGAAACTATAGTGGGATTCAGTCAAGAGCCAGGATCATACCAGAAGTGAAAATTCTGATAGAGGTCACTGATAATTATGCTCATACCACATCCAACTTCAGCAAGGACCACCACAGAAGAACGGCACAATCATGTTTGCATGTAGCAAACTGCTACAACAAAAACCTCTGGAAGAACTTAGCTTGAGTAGTGGGAAAACCAAAAGAACATTTATTTATGATCTTAAACACCTACACTAGAGTGTTTCAGCTATATCTAAGGCCGAGGGGTGATACTGATGAAAACCTGATTAGTTCACCGCACTGTATAATCTGCACCAAATGTGCAAGCTGGGCAAGAAATCACAGTCCTAACATGTGGAAAACCTCTAGTGTGCAAGTTAAGGCTGTTCCTATGGGTGTTGGGATCTCCTAAGTCATTCAAGCAGCACTTATGTGTCAAATGAACCAAGGTCTCACTGACCTTAGCAGCATTAGATGGCAATCTTCACACAAGGATTGATCGCTCCTAAACAATTTCCCCGATGCACCAGGCACACCTGCATAAGACTGGAAGTGTGGTGAAAAAAGTCCAAATTCTTTTTTTTTTGTTCCCAGCCTGACGCTGTAACATGGGCTTACTGCATCTCCCTTTAGCATACAAAGCCCAGATATTAGGGTTGTTTGTATTCTCAAAATTATGTACCTGGCTAACTGCAGACTGAAGAATTTGGAGAATGAAATAGCAACAGGGAATTTTAACCTGGAACGGAGGAAGGGTCTTCACAGCCTCATTCTCAGCCACACAATAACCTACAGAGGAGAAACACTGATGGATCACCCCACTGTTAGTCACCGACTTCAGTGACCATGGAGTGATTCCCACTGCATCCAACATTCTGTAATTAAAAGCAACTTCACAGGACAGTAAAAGTTAGTGTGTGAGAGAAAACAACCAGCTCCAGAACACGTGCCTATAACTAATTCTGAAGGAAGTAGAAAATGGATAAGGAAAGCATATTCTTTTCCAGACTGCAACTGCAGAGTATATTGCTTTGAATTTGTCAGTGATATCGATTCCATGCAGCTGAAGTCTTTCTCCTGGGCATTTTAGTTCCAGCCTGCTTACAGAACAACGGGCAGTTAGCCATCCACTATTCAGCTTCTAGAATAATGAAGAACAGAAGTCAACTATAAAAACAGGGCCATATTTATTTGTGTTTGCTCACTTGCATATCCAATTTTGAGACATAACTACTAGAAAAGTTTATTGCTCTGCAGCAATAAATGATAATCTGTTGCACTGAAAGAGTACAGATGGCAACTCTTGAAGATCCTGTGGACAGCAAATTAATGACATTGTTCAATCCGTAGGGTAGAATGTCAGCCTTCTTTGCTTCAGTTTCTTCTATACAGAGAAAAGAATGGCAGATGAGCGGTAAAGTAAGAGACTGACAATTCTGATGGTAACAACAAACGCAAATGACAATGGAATTAAAAAGCCTATAACCCTCCCTCAGTCAGAGAAATCATGAGGAAATACATAGGGAAAATAAATATTCGATGGAAAATCAATGGCATGATATTGAATCAATATGCAAAAAAAAAAAAGGAAATCAGAAAGAAGAATGACAGTTTAGTGCTACAGAAACATCACAGCCCTTGATTTCTCACAGGCAACATATATAACACATTAAGAGAGAAGGCAACAAAATAATAATTTTTTATTTTATTTTTCTCATTTTGCATCTAATCAAATTACAGGGAGTTTCTGTAGATGATGTTATTGCGAAAGAATATCATTGTGCAAGAACTGTATGTCAATGAGGTACTTATTCCATCCAATCAGGATAAAACCAGTCTTTTATAACCTCTTTAAGTACCAAAAAAAAAATAAATTAAAAAAAATCCTTTCTCCTTGAGAGAAACATCAGGAGTACGTATAACTCATGCCAATGTCTATCTTAAGAAAAAAGTTACATGAAAGTTACATGAAGAATGACAGGAAATGGTTGCGGCTTCTTATCTATCGGAGGTCCAGTTGGTGGCACTGGTCAGTGAGGGAGAATAACATAGGCCAGTGAGAGTCAGCACCTCTCCGGTTAAGCCAATAACCAGCTGCCTTCCCCAGGCCAAAGTCCTCAACAAAGAACCCCGGCAGCAAAAGGGAATTCCTCCTATCACAAGTTATAGGGCCAAAGCTGGACAATTAGCATACTACAATTAATTCAGCTCAGCTTACCCAGCCACATAATGTTTCTCCTACACAAAGAACTCCATTACATAACTATTCACTGTGTAAACCAGTCTCTTTCTCAAGCCACTCAACCTAGCTACGTTCCTGAATGTCATATCAGTGTGAAGTGCGAGATTGAAGCAGCACAGCAATTGCAATCCTCACAAGAAAAGGAAACAATTTCTTTTCTACTTCTGTACATTAGGGTATAGCAAATCTTGTGTAACAGGAATAATGTTCACAGCATTGGCATATACTAAATAAACGGCTTTTGCAGTTGCTGAATGCCTCCACTTCACTTTGGCATTTAATCAACCACAAAAGCAGTTTATTGCGCATAGTACTCTGCTACCATGAACATTATCAATTCAGCAAATATTAAAAAATATCATGCAGGTGTCACTGAAATAGGTACTTTCAAAATTATCGACAGCTGTACACTTTCTGTTGCACAAAAGAAAGCAAGTTAAATGTTACAGAGAGATATCGGTCCACTCTGATTAAAATTAAATGTTAAAGGAACCCATACACATCAGATGCGTTTATGCTGAGAGTGACCTGCTGTGCAGATATTTTACTCCTTGCAGAGTGAAAGCTTTGGTCTATGAAAATAAGCTGTATACTCAAGTGAGTACTATCTTGGAGCACTTGGAATTCTTCACATCCTCAAATCATTTATATTGATTCTATGACTAAATAAAGGAATGGAAATATGTTTCTCTTTTCTTGTAAATTCTCTCTGTTTTCAGTAGAAGTAAATATTTGCACTCATGGTTTAGGGATTGGTCGCACTGACAGCTGAAAGCCCCTATTGATTTGCGACCGTGGCTTGGTAAAGGAGCCTCTTGCTAATCTTTCCCACAGTGCCCTTCCAATATCTCCCACTCCAGCCTGGGAGGACAGTTCTCTTTAGGACAAGAGGTAATTAAAACCTCCTTTCCAAAGAGACGGCTTGTTTTCCACCCTTTGCTTAAGAGTTACTGTCGCTGATACCAAGTAAGATAAGAGCACTGTAGAGCACAAAGGATTGCACAAATCTGATGTGAACACTACACAGACGATATATGCACTGCAGGGACACAGTGGGTTTGCAGAGCAGTGATTCAGGTCTACACTCCAGTTTAAGAGAGCAGGGCAAAAACCCACAAATCCATTGCAAGCAGGCGCTGCCTTGTTCTTGTGCATACACACAAGTCAGCCACAGAGACGTGGCACAGCCCAATGCACACTCTTGGAGTTTTACTACTCTGACATGAATTTACCATAAAAGTGCAGAGAAGGAAACAACAGCACCACTAGCAAGCTAATCCATTTGACAGATCTGTAAGAAGACCAACAAGGAAGATGAAATCCCAGTGGCTTCCCCTGGTGCTCCCATCTGCAAACAAGCAGAAGGTGAGAAAACCACTGGGTGCAGCAAGTCTTGCCTATTGTCTCTACAATGATGAAGTGCAAAGAACTCTTCTGCAACTACAACTTTGCTTCAAGATTTTTAAGAGAAATTACAGAATAACAGAATAGAATAATAAATGCTAAAAAGCAACAACAACAAAAAACAAAACAAAAACCCCAAAAAAACCCCTCTTGCTGACCTGAACAAGAGAAATTTTAAGATTTTTAAGAAGTCTTGGAATCTTAGAAATCAGAATTGAAGTAATGGCTCAGTCGTGAGTCTGCACAAGAACTGTAGCAAGTATTCCCAACTTTCCCTCAATTATGATAAATATCAAATGGAACAACATTATGCAAAAAACCCTACTTGATAAATACAAGAATTTATGTCCATATGAGCAAAGAATACCAGTGCTCTGTACACTGTGAGAATTTCTCAGAAGAAGAGATACTCTGAAGAGAGTAGTTTGGAAAGACATATATGTAAGTCACTTTTCTCAATTTAATGCTGCCATCAGTAACTATTTTGAACATTTTAACTTAAGTATTTAAAATCAATAAAAATTATCAGTAAAATTGAATCATGGAAATATAACCATCTAGGTTTCAGCATCTTTGATGGAAATTACTCTTAACAGATCAAAAAAATATTTGTCTTCAAGTGAGAAAAAACAAGTCTGAGAGTACAAGAGCTGCAGTGACACAAAACATGGCCCCCACTCATAGATGAGGTCATACAATATAGACACTAAGGGGCTCTAAAGAGTTTTGAATGTTAACGACAGACTGGGGGAAGAACAAGGAAAAGAAGCATTTGAACTCTTTGGTAAGAAAGGAAAATAAATTTAAAAAGCAATGTTATATTGAAATTAAATTATTACAGAATGGAAACTGTGGTGCCTGACTTCAGATTTCAGAAGAAATAAATTACCAAACTGACTTTCAGAATTGGCAGATTACTTAATGTCACAGCTGAGCAAAATACAACAAAACTACAACTGAATAAAACTATCTCTGATCTCAGGAAAAGACATCCGGTAATGAATGACACAACCTCTGATAACGCACAGGCTTTTAAAATTAGGATTGTTTACTGCACTTGGAGAAAGAAAAATAGGGGAAAGATATAAAATTATTATGCTCTTATCACATTAACGGAAGCCTTAAAAGTTGCAGTGACTTATTCTTCGTGCTCAGAGTTGGAGCCAATGTGTAAAAGCTCAGGCAGTAAAATGTGGACCTGTGTGTAAACATGCTATTGAACTAGAGCTACTATTTATTCATCATTGCAGCTTCTGGTAAATCCATGAAAAATGCTTTACTATAAATTGTGGTGGATATTAAGATATATCTACAGAAACATAGAGGGCAGAGTCCTGGAAGAAGATCACCCAAACCTCCAATAAGCCGTCTGGCAATTCATCATAATTACCAGTGGTCGATCGCTATTAATTCTTACAGTAACCATTGTACTCATATTGAACTCATTTGCTATTAACGCGGAGGTAACATGCAATTCCTTAGGCATTAAAACATAATTTTAAAAGCTCAGGATTTTTGTGACTAATGGTGAGTAGGGGTTTT
>VWZG01011923.1:1720363-1762863 GCA_013396735.1 Grallaria varia | reverse complement strand
ATCTGACTTGCTAGCAAACTCTCTCACTGAGCGGAATAAAAATTCTGGGCCTTTTACTCTTGAATCATTTAATCTTTTCAGGAACATGGACAATGAAATTATACATATTAACAAACTGTGGTGTCTTTTATGTACTACCAACTGCACCCAGCAGAAAATCCAAATTGTGTAGCTGTTGGCACCAGGGACCACAGAAATCTTTTATCACATCAGATCACAGAACTCAGAAGTGGTTAAGCTGTTCATGCAATGACATGCAGTCCACATGAACCCCTTCAAATATGTATTAAGAGCTGTCGTCAGAGTACTCAGACTTTTTGCCCTCTACGGCTCCAAATTCTCCATTGTCTCCAGAACTTCAGTTCTACCAGTTAAGAAACTTCTAATTCCTAATCTGTAGGCATGTATGGGCAGTTTGTACTATTTATTATACAATCATCTTATCATACGTGCCACACTGCTACATCAGGTAAATTTGTTCTGTCCTTTCGCTATTCACCCTGCCAGGTATTTCACAGGAATTTCTCTTCCCTTTATCACCTTACCAGGTTTTGCCTTCTCTTTCTTCAGTTTCCATTTATTTTTCTTGAGCACAGGTGACCTCATTCAGATCAGCTATTTAGGGATTAGTTTATATGTCTAACTTACACAGCTGAAGCAGGAGACACGTCTTCTCAGACAACAAATATAATGAGAAGAAAAAGCAAGTGCTTCCAAAGGTTTTGAACTGCATCATTTACCCTCTTGTTCTGCATTGCCTATCTCTATTGTCTATCTCAGGAACCTTTAGGAGAGTAGGGCTCTTCATCCTGGAACCAAAGCTTTGTGGTAAGGTTGCCAGAGGAGCACACCCTGGGACTCTATATGACAGGAATAATGCCTCCCTGACTTGGGAAGAAATAGCTCAGCTCATACATTCACCTGATACCTTGCAGGAGCTATTTCTTTTAATATTTTTTAATTGTTCTTTTTTTCTTTAGCAACTTCAAAATGTAATGATCTCCAGTAGTGCGTACTTTCAACATTATTTATTGTGAATAAACATTGGGGCGGTCTATAACTTCTTTATGTACAAAAGAGATGGACTTGAGCTCACTTATGTAAGAAATAAAAAATAAAAAATTAAGACTTCCTGCTAGTCAACACTTTCAGCTAGCACAAGTCAGGCGCACTTAAAAGGGCTTTCATAAGAGGTCTCCATACTGGAATTGTACACTGACCCATAGGACTGAAACATAGCCAGTGTAGAAAACATGCTGGTGACTGAGATGTCCTGCTCTATGAAACTCAGTGGGCAGACAGGTTATGGGACGTTCAAAAGCAAATAAAGTAACGCACTGCTTTTCTTTTAGAAATTTTCATTTAGAGATTTTGCTAGCTCAAAAATTGTCCAAATCAAGATGGATCTTCTCAAGTTCTAGAAAAAGCACCTTCCTCAGGGAGCTATCCCTCTGATCCAAAATTATATCATGTGGATTGCTACCAGCCAATATAATTTTGCGAGTCTTGTCTCCACACCATAAGAACAGAGAGAGCGGCTGCCATTGGGCCAGCTTCAGGTAACTATAACCAACATCTTTGCAACTCCCCTTTCAGAAGCTCAAAGACCTGCATATCTAAAGGAAAAAACCTAACTGGTATCTTCTTTTTGACGTTTAGAAGATTTCATTTTATTTCTGAATGCCATGGATGCAATTCTGCTCCCAGTTCAATGGTACATACTGACCTCTCAGTTCAGTGGTCATTACATTGATTGCAAGAGAGTTATCTTAAAGTAACATTCATGTTACTGAAGGCAAACACTAATCCAGAAACTTCATCAACTGTTTCTAGTTGTAGATACTCGGGCAGTAAATAGTCTGATGATATACTGCCCAAGATCACTGGAACAAACACCTTTTATTAATGCGTGTTTAGCACGTTTTAAAATATTCATAGGTATGTATATTATTGTTTTCTGGCATTGGGCAGGTTTAGACTTTAAAAAATGCATGGAATCAGTTACTAGTGTCACAATCATGTAAGTGGAAGTATTTTAAAATTATTTACAACATTTTTTCTTGCATTTAAAATACCCCAAACCTACTAATCTGAATATTAAGGCATTTCATTGTCAGAAACAACAGATCTTGATGGCAGCATTTGCTAATTTTTCCTTAATCATCCCCAATATCATCCTATTTTACTAGACATTTATGATAAATAAAATACAATACACAAATATGTTGTGAAATCATCAGCTTGTTTAGTAGAACTCTATTGACTTTAAAAGTGGATGTATTGATTTACATCTATTGCTGTCAGATGCATGTGCACATAGACACACACACATGCTTATATTTTATTCCTATAGATATTTTATGCTTTGGTGAAACAAAAAAGGCATATATTTGCAGATAAAATTCAATAAGAACATGTGTACAGACATGTATTTCAACAGAATAAGAAATATGGGAAATTTCCCCTGTTAAATTGCACTTTAAAGAGTATAATTTGGTGAGCAGGGCCAGGTATTAAGTGTGCTTCTCCAACAAACTGTCAGTACAGGCAGTTTTACAAGAAACATGTTGAAACCTTGACAAAAATACTGCTTAGACCCAATGACAATCATTCAGTCTTAAGCAATTGAGTTGAATATCCTTTCACAGATGGCAGCCCTCCACAATGACACCAAAAAACAAGAGTCTTCTGCCACCACTAAAACCTGGGTGGTTTTTAGGAGGGGTTTTTTGATTGTTTTTTTTTGGTTTGGTTTGGTTTGGTTTGGTTTGGTTTGGTTGGTTGGTTTTGGGTTTTTTTTTAAATTACAAGGATTGTTGGATGCTGGGGATACACCAGCATATATTCTTTATTAGCATCAATGCAAATGGAGGAGGACATTTTAAGGAAGATAATTTTCCCCTTGGGGACATGGAGTCTATAACTGAACTACAGAAATTTGTTTTCAGCTAAGGAACACGATGAAGCCTCACAGCTGAAGAGGTGAGTTGTTTGTCAGTCTCAAAAGTTTTCAATTGCATAAACACTGGCAAAAGCATTATGTTTTCATTTTCTTGTTCTTAAGTTTCATTTGGTGACATCTACCTTCCATGCTAACTCAAGGCATATTTGCAGCCAGGTTTTGCTAAGGGTAGCATTTCATGCTAGCACACAAAGAGCATCCAAGTTCTATACAGTGGGGCACCTACATATATGTTCAAGAAGAGTGTATAGCAATGCATCTCCTGTGAGGGTTTTCTGCTCTATCCCAAACTCCTCAAAAGAGAATTTAAAAATTATAAATCTACTCCTTTGCACAAAAATATTTTTATATTATTACCAAGTGATGCCTTATAAATGAACTTCTGTGCTCCTTCTATCTGAGAAGGTTCTATGTAAACCACCAGACTAGAGCTAAACAATCATGGCAATTTGATGAAAATAGTCACAGGACACTGGTTGCATTTAGACTATGAAGGCAGACAAGTTTCAGTAATATTCTATCCACAGTTTTTAACAAAAAATTATAATGAAGTAACTAAATCTCAGCAGAGATTTATACAGGTAGATAATACAGTTCCAGTGTCTAAAGAACAAGTTCAGAACTTACATTTATTAGGTAATTACTTATGGGTAGTGTGTTCATAGAAGCATTTATACTTTTGGACTTAAATGAATTTATCAGATACATTTCTGTTGTGAATCATTTGTTCAGCTTCAAAGAAAAAATGTTTTACATTTGTGGGAACACACATGTTTTCTTCTGGGTGTTTTCTCAAGTTAGACAGCTGCCCATTTAGACAAGGGACTAAAATGGAGTCACTAGCACTGAATATTTGCTACAACTATTGCATAGGAGCATCAGGTTGAATTTACAGTCTGAAATGCAGTTCACATATAAGTAGCATGAGTCCATAAGGCACTTCAATGTGAAGGCTAAAAAGGCAATGAAACATCACCCACCATCCCTGCCTTTTCCTGTTCAGAATTACTTATTTTCTTATATAATAAGATATAACATCAAAAACACCTCTTTAGAAAATACTTAATTTTTTAAAAAAAATTGGTACAATGCCATCATCCATTACTGACAGAAAAACCAAAACCAATCTACTAATATATTTGAAACCAATACATTTTTCCAAAAAGCATGCTGTTAGATATCCTGTTACCTCGTACAAGAAAACTAACAGCTCATTTAAAAAAAAAAAAAAAAAAGCTGGAAATTATGTGTTTTCTACATGTATTATGAACAACAAGCTCAAAATTTTTCATATGTTCCGCTTACATATTGAATCAAGTGCAAAAACCTTGCAATGAACTGTCACCTAACTGGTTGTGCCTGTTACTGATACCTGTTTGTTGAATCAAGGGACTGTTGAACAAATCACGTAGAGTGAATCTGCAGTCCATGGAACTATTAACAAGGAAAGTTATGGGATTGACAACAACAAGGCCAGTTTCAGACCAGTAGATCACCACTTTAAATCAACAAAGATCACTGGGAATGAAAAGTTCTGTTCAGCTGTGGTAGAGCTAATGTATTCTCAACAGAGAGGTAAGACATCTGCCATATATTATTATCTTCAACTTATTTACTCTGATAGGACTGAAATCAGAATCAAGTCCCTGAATATAAAGGAATACCGCTTACAAAGCTGTACTTACCAGTGTACCTTAAACTAGCCATATATGAACTACACAGGGGTGGAGGGATATTGATTCAGAAATAAGATACTGCTTCACAACATGTATATGTACATATTCATAATTTTTAATGAAAATGTAAGACAACAGATATTAGACCCCTTGGGAGTTATTCCTATAAGTTAATACTATGGAAGGAAGTACATTATTTCTCTTTAACTGAGAAAGTTAGATAACTTAAAGAAATTATGTACAACGGCAGCTCAGCTGTTATTTGTATTTTCTGCTAAAGGAAGTTAAATAAGATCCGACTGCTTACTGTCCTCTGCTGTAGTCATTGAAGTCCAGTTGCTGTAAGCATCGCCATAACCATTGGAGGCAACCACCCTCATCTCATACTCAGTGTATGGCTGAAGGTCCCCGACCCTGTGTTGTAAAGAAGCAGTAGGGCTGGGAAGCAAACTGCAAAGGAAAACAGCACAGGTTACATCACAGAACATCCCGACACCTAAAGAAAGACTAAAGCATTACGACTTGCAACAAAACCAGCCACCCTAAAGGTGAGCCACATTCAAGATAACAGGGCTTTTCTTGCTCAGCAGTTGACGGTGGTCTCGCTATGGTCTGCGTACTCTAAAATGTCACTCGCAGAATTCCTCCGCCGCATCTGGAGTCGGTAGCTGGGCGTGCCTGGGGCATTGTTGCGAACTGGTGTAGACCAGACAACCTGAAGACTGGTCGGAGTGGCAGATGAAAGCCTTGGAGGCATCACGCCATCTGGAGCTGTTGAAAAACATGGATGAATTAGAGCAGAGAAAACCATGGAGAACATATGCCACATGGAAACAAAATGCTCCATATACTGGAAAAACTGTTCCTCAGGATCAACAGTAATGTCAACATGGTCCATTTAGTTTAACATTTTCACTACTGAACAATGCTGTTTCTTAATTTTCTTCTTTCCAATGCAGTTATGTGAATATCATTTTGCTAAAAGCAAACCTCCAAACACCAAAAGTAATTCAGAAGCAACATATTTTCTACCACCTGTTCAAATATTATCTACTTCTCCTTGTGCCCAGCTCTGCCACCCTGAGAAGCTAAGGAAATGCCCACAGAAATGCGACCCAGCAAGAGTAAAATTGATCGCACTTCTTATCATTCAAATACCTTCTTACCCTTATATATGAATAATAATTTTAGAAGGAAACAGAAGAAAGTTTAAGTGAAGAATGTCTTTATGTAGAAGTCAAAATGGATTCAATGAAGTCTCAGTCACTAGCCCACTGTTTTGTTAAGGAAATTAATTTTTATGAAGTCCAAGAAACTGCAGATCAAAATGTGTCAGTAATGATACCACCAATGACCTTTAACTGCTGCAAATTTCACTGCATGCAGTAAAAAGAACTATGCCAATTTGCACCTGTGAGTTTATGGCTTTGTTTTTTCATTATAAGAAATCAATCTGCTAAAGAAACTTTCTCTATATAAACACATCTGTAATTTTTACATATGTAAAGCTGTAACTATAGCTCTGTAGCTCTTTTCCAGAGAGTTAAAACACTGAAAAGTTACTGCCTTTGTAATTTAAACTCTTGTATAATAGTTTTGCTTTTCATGGTCCAGTAGCTACCATTTGTTTTTTCACTTTGGTCTTTCCAACAGAAATTTTTTTATTTGCTGTTATTTTCTTCTGCTCCCTATTGGAAAAAAAAAACAGTCTCACAGATCTGTAACTTAAAGTGTAGTTGCAAGCCTCATGTAAGGCAAAAGTTTTAAGATGAGCAAACAGTAATTTATGATTTTCATTTACCACCTGTGTATGATTTGCTTACTGAGAGGAAAAAAAGAGACTTTGTGATACAATGTCTGAATCATTCCCTTCCTGAAACAGGTGAAAGGATGCATTGACTCTGGAAAAGAAAGTCATCAGTCATATACAATAATTTTTCATTTATACTGATATATACATACAGACATATGTGACCTATGTCACAGACATACAGACTGCCTATATGTGATCTGACATTTTTACTGTAATTATTTATACTTACACGTAAGCAAAATTTTTCAGCTCCAGCTCTATAGAGCATTACATAGAAAGGCACAAGACACGCCCCACTCCAATGTAGAGACTCGTTTGCTTTCCCTTACGTTCCAGATCTGCTCACACAAAACTTTTACTAAAGGCTGGCTGCTGGGGTACCACTCTTAGTACCAAGTATTTTACTTCTGAGAATCGGCCCCCTAGCCCTGCAGCCCTCCTGTGTTTTTTCAGGACATGATGGAGTGGAACAGAATCTCCACCTTCCCTCACTCCCCTCTGCTCCTCTCTGTCACCGTGAAAAAGAAAACAGATAATCTGGGGACTCGAGCCAGCCTGTCTGCCTTTGAATGTTCCCTCCTGCTGCTGTTACTAGATCTAGGCAGTAAGGCTCCAGTAAATCCAAAGTAAACCTGAAAACCCTCCTGTTTCCAAATCCAGAGGATCTCTAAGGCTAAGGTAATTCATGGTCTGCAAATCCATTGCCAACACCTTCAAGGCCAATCAAAAGCTTGTGAGTACCTCAACTCCGAGGGAAGAAGATGGGTGATTTAACTTAAACAGCCCCCAACATCCCTCCAGCTGAGCCCTCAAAAACAAACATCTGCACACCAAATGTGTCTGTACGTGAAGTTCACTCTCACAGTAAAAATGGAGAACATCTATTTACCTCACTTTAACATTGTTCTGCTTAGCAGCAACATAAATGATGTTGGATTTAAGGTGTGCAAGAAGGGGTTTTAAAATTTGTGGATGTAAATTACAATACCTGCAGATAATCAAGAATTATTTTGGCATCCTTTATAAAGAGATTCATGAAGTTGTTAGCAGGCAAATGGAGTCAGCAAGAGAAAGATGACACAATTAATGTAAAAAACTTTTAGTAGAGAGTTTTTAAGTGTTTTTATAAGCTGACACAAATGGAAAAACTCAATATCCCTTTAAAGATGGGTACTACCTCATTTAAAACTGAACTGTCTGCAACTTAAGATGCACCAGTTGTTTAAGAGCACACAAAAATTCTGCGCAGCGAAAAAAAGGCACATTTAAAAGCAATCTAATTAGCTGACCTGTAATTCGGCCAGGAAGCCAAAGTTCACATTGTTACTGAGGAGGCAGTGTGAGGAACTCACTGAGGAGGCAAAAGCGTTAAATTTATTGCCAGTTCTGTCAGGACACATCACTTCACCTTTGTCTTTCATTTACCAATCTGTTAAATTGAGATAATAATACTTATCCTTCTTTGTAAAGCTCTCTGAGATCTACAAAATAAAAGCCCTGATTAAGCTTTATGTACGTATAGAGGTGGTTATTATAGCGATACAGGAATGTTCATCAAAAAACAAAGATGTAGCTGTTTAAATGTCAATAACAATTCCACAGTGTGGGTGTTATTTTAATGGCGTAGGTAATCTCAGCTAAATGTTCAAATCTCTTCTACCAACAAAAGCACAGCATAGGGAAGAGTAGAAAATTTGGACAAATCTCTCCTGTGAAAGTCAACTGACCTGTAGAACAAGCCAAGCCCACTACTTTCAAAATAACACATTAGAATATACAGCAAATTTATTTACTTGAAAGACTTCCAGTAGCCCGCAGAGAATGTCCCCAGCTATGCACTAGCACATGATCTCAGCTCAATGCCTCCAGAGGAATGGGGTAGGGGGGCAGGAGGGGACAGCAAATAAATTGTCAGGTCTCTGCTGAGTCATAATGAGCAAGGCATTCTATTAAACTAATCACAATTTGCTCATTAAAACTACAGAGCACTTACCCCCCAAAATGGTAATTCTAATTTGCACACAAAACATCCTCTGACTATTTCAAACACTCCTCATTGCCAAGGTCTTCAGTGTAACATTTCCCTCAGCTTAACCCTTTTTATCCAATCCATACTCCCAAGAGACTCCTTACTACCCAAGTAATAACTGGCAACAAGCAATAATTCTACTGTGAATTTCTCAACAGAAGAGCTATGTATCTATCAGCTTGATATATCGTCTTTAAGATGCAATGTTGCTCAAAAAACTCCCCTTGAGCTTTAATACAACCCTCAGGGGGCAAGCACTCCACTTGCAACCTCCTGAATCAACGTCTAGCCCAGTAAATCCTCACTTAGCAAGGCAGAAAGTCATGTTTTGTATATGAAGAGACTACAAAGGCAGAATAAAATACTTAATCACATGTCAATTCTAATCAAAGAATTAATAAACAGTTCCACAAAACAATAAAAACTGAAGACTATTTCAAGATGACAGTGACATACTGTTTTCCAGATACTGAGGTACATGCAATGAGGCAAGAAAGATCTGCCCTTGCTTGGCCAGCAACATGCTATGCAGCCTCTGAAAAGTGTTTCAGCTTCTTCCCTCAGTTTCCTTATCTTAAATAACACATGCAGTAATAGCTTGAGTATTGGTTTATTTTATGACAGCAAGCATTGTGTGAAATTATTGTGCTTAAATGTCGATTCCATGTTGAGAGCTTATTTTTTTCTGAGAGGTATTCATTATATTTATCATAAGCATTTATCTGAAATGTAAATTTTCTGAAAGTAGATGACTGAGAAGGACTATAAAAAGGTGAACAACCATAGACTGGAGAGACGGGCTGATTCCAATGGGATGAAGTTCAATAAGGCCAAGTGCCGGGTCCTGCACTTTGGCCACAACAATCCCATGCAGCGCTACAGGCTGGGGACAGAGTGGCTGGAGAGCAGCCAGGCACAAAGGGACCTGGGGGTACTAATTGACAGGAAGCTCAACATGAGCCAGCAGTGTGCCCAGGTGGCCAAGAAGGCCAATGGTATCCTGTCCTGTATCAAAAATAGCGTGGCCAGCAGGACCAGGGAAGTGATCCTTCCCCTGGACTCTGCGTTGCTGAGGCCACACCTTGAGTATTGTGTTCAGTTCTGGGCCCCTCAGTTCAGGAAAGATATTGAGGTGCTGGAGCGACTCCAGAGAAGAGCAACGAGGCTGGTGAAGGGACTAGAACACAAGTCCTATGGGGAGAGGCTGAGGGAGCTGGGGTTGTTTAGTCTGGAGAAGAGGAGGCTTAGAGGTGACCTCATCACTCTCTATAACTACCTGAAGGGAGGTTATAGCCAGGTGGGAGTTGGTCTCTTCTCCCAGGCAGTCAGCAATAGGACAAGGGGGCATGGGCTTAAGCTCTGCCAGGGCAAATTTAAGTTGGATATTAGAAAAAAATTCTTTACAGAGAGAGTAATCAGGCATTGGAATGGCCTGCCCAGAGAGGTGGTAGATTCACCGTCCCTGGAGGTGTTTAAACTGAGATTGGACGTGGCACTGAGTGCCATGATCTAGTAAACTGACTGGAGTTGGACTAAGGGTTGGACTTGATCTTTGAGGTCTCTTCCAATCCAATCAATTCTATGATTCTATGATTCCATGACAATACAAGATTATTTAGTCATAGAAATATCGGCACTATTATTCTTTCATGAGAAGCAGAAAAAAGCCATGACATACCTATCAAATTGGTGCAAACTCACACCAACTTTTAAGTTGTGTCACTATTTTTAACAGTGATCATCAGCTATATTGGCCGCACTGTATCCATAATATCTCCAGACAAGGCAGCTAGAGAAGTTTGGAGCTATGTAACTGTAACTACAATTTGACACATCTGCATATATAAAATATTTAGCGCAGATGATGCATTTGTACCTTATAAAAATATATTTCATACACATGGATGCAAATGATAACTGCAGGTATCTAACCACGGAGCAGGAAACAGGCTTTCTACAGTTTGTGCCATAACAGCATGGAAAAGTTTCAGTCAGAATGCCTTTAGATGAATGTCTCGCTCTGTCATGACTACTCTTCCTCTTTTCCAGGTTCAATTCGCAAACCCCATTTCTTTATCTCATTGTAGTGGTTCTTTAGATACTCCTGATTTATTTTCTATTTTAGGTGCCCATACTGAGATCATCTTATTATGGCACTTTTATGGCAATATGTTCTGCACGTTGACATTTGTTTCTTCTGATTTTCCCAGGTATGCCTTTTATCTAGTTGTTTGCTCAGTCCAAATGATTCCAGTCACTGTATTCCCCATAATTTTCAACATGGGCATGTGTTTTTGTTTCATTTCAGCAAAAGACAGACCATGATGCTGGGCCATATGTCATCACTAGAACGGCATGCTAGTTATAAACCTTCATCTCTTGGAAAAGCAGAAGATTGCTTTTTTTGTTTCTTATCTTCACAGGTTCATTGAAGTTTACTCTGGTTTGGTTTTTAACCCTCTTTTCCCAGTTATTTTTCCTTCTAAGCGTATAGGGAACATAAGCAGTTGGTTTTGATTTTTTAATTTAATATATATGTTCAATCATGTTGATTTTTACTCTGAATGACTAGAGGATGCACAGAGTTTTCTTGGATTTTCTTTCTAATTTTCTGATTTCACTGATGGATGTTTTCAGTTGCAGTTCTATCTCCATCTAATAATACATATACCAAGGACAACACACCCTTATTTGATGCACATCCATGCATGTGGAAATATACAATGTGAAATGTTCATGGTGGCCTTCTTGCTTTCCCTTCTCTGGCACATTTGGCTTGGGAAACAAGAAAGATGTGTTTGGGGAAAAAGCAATTAGAGAGACATAAAGGAGTAGCTTAAAGCCTTCATAAACTTTCAAGTAAATCCAAACTTGTTCACACCCTATGTTAGGAAAAATTTCTTTTTAGAAGTATAGCATAAACAGGGTACAGAAATATCTTGTTCTCCGTGACCTATCCTGTTTTATACATCTGATCTCTGCTATAATAGTAATTTCATTTGTAAAGGAGTGGCTTTGTAAATCTATTCACTTTTAGAATTAATATTTAATGTTACTGGTACTTGTTAGGCACAATGTCATTCAGAAAAATAAAATGTTTGAAAAGAATCTAAAATTTATCTTTATCTGGATTGAGTGTGTAAGCTCTAACTGCGGATTTTCCTCCACTTGCACTATTTGGTATTCCAAGTTGCAGAGCACAATTTTAGTAGTGCCCTAAAAATCGACTTAGATTTTATTCTGTGACCTGCAAACCCGAAGTTTAAGACAATTGTCTTTTGAAATCCCAAAACAGGCTTACTTATTCCTCATTACTACCACTCTAGCAAAAAAAGAACCCCAAAATCAGACCTCCCACTCCTTTAAATGAACTTTTTTTCATGTACAACCTCAACACCTGCAGTCCAGGCCTGTATCTCGAGTAAAAATATGTGTAAGAGATGCTCAGTGCCTAAGTGTTATATTTTACTGAGGTCAACACTATAAAAAATGTCTTAGAGATTTGTCACCTTACCTTTACATAAGAAGTAACCTGTCTGCCTTCCTTCCTTCCTCATGCTAAGGTAGAACTTTCTCCATCTTACTCAGCAAGAACTTTACTAAACTTTAAAAGCTACAAAAGAATGCCAATAAGCAATTAGCTGAATGATTAATGATTTTAATACCTGTAATAAAGACATTGGCTAGAATTTATAACTGCCCAGTAAAACTAATTATTCACCAGGCTGTTTAAAAGGATGGCTAGCCAATAACTGTCATATAACAAAAATAATATTTTTTAAAATAGTATGAGGAAAAAACAAATGGCACAGTATTACAAAATCAGGCAGAAACTGCAATTAAACTAACAACTCCTGCTGGTTAACTGCGACTCTGCTTACGGGAAAATGAAATATCTCTATGAAGTGGCTTTGAGAAACTATCAGATCTGCCTCTTTTGACTTAGGGGGACAGATGTGGCAGGAGCAGACAGAACAAGATCCTGTCTATCTGCATGAAACAGCTTCAGAGATTATTTTCAGGAGGTTTTTTTGGGTTTGGTCCTTCTTATTAGTAGTAGCAGTAGTAGTAGTAATATTGGTGGGGGTTTTGTAGTTGGTTGTTCAGAGATTTGGGGTTTGGGTTGGTTTTGTTTCTTTGTTTTGGTTTGGTTTTTTTTTAAAGGAAGATGATAAAAGAATTTGACAGCATCTTCCAGAATCTTACAGTTCCCTTNGGTGGGGGTTTTGTAGTTGGTTGTTCAGAGATTTGGGGTTTGGGTTGGTTTTGTTTCTTTGTTTTGGTTTGGTTTTTTTTTTAAAGGAAGATGATAAAAGAATTTGACAGCATCTTCAGAATCTTACAGCTTCCCTTACAATTAATATCTGGCATCAGAGAGCTACAATCAGAGGCAGGTACAGCAGCTTTCACACTGACAGAAACATCTCTGGTGAGAGTCTTGTAGACTGCTACTGAGACTCTGCCAAACTGAAATTTCTTTCTTAATATTGGTACAATATCAGAGAACTGCAGGCTGCCTTTTAAACTTTTTACTTCTTGTTTGAAACGAAACAGTTCTTAGACAGTTCTGGAAATCCAGAGGCTTCCCAAAAGCAACAACAACAAAAAAAATTATCATTGACGGTTGGGAAAAGACCAGGGAATAAAGTTTAAACCTATGTAGCTTAAAGAACAATAGCACAGCAAAGGGATAGGCATATAGGAATCTTCCACTTCACAGAAGTTTTGCAAAGACAAAGAGAATCCTGGGAAACAAGATATACAGGAACGGGATTAAACACCTGCTAGAAAGTTTTCAAATCTACATCATATTATACAATTGCTTACCAGAAATGAGATAACTAACAATTGTAAGGAAAGAAGATGCACAAGCTGATCTTCTAATGAACTCTTTCAGCCTAATAATTAAAAGAAGGAGACTCTAACATCATAGAAGACAAAGAAAGATAAAAGAAAAAGAGAAAAGGTACAGAGATGGTCATGTTACAAGAAACATATGTATCCATCTGAAGCATAATTTGTTGAAAATTAATTTTCAATACTGATTTATGACTAAGAGCAAAAGCTTAGCATAGGATACTCAAGCCCAGAAAGCAGCACTGTACTTGAACAAGTAGACATGGCTGCTGCAAATGATTGATTGCTATATAAGGCTGTCAAGAACTGACACAGGCTGCCCAGGGAAGTGGTGGAGTCACTGTCCCTGGAGGTATCTAAAAGTTGTGTAGATGTGGCGCAGAGGGAAATGGATTAATGGTAGTGTTGGGTTAATGGTTGGTCCTGATAATCTTAAAGATCTTTTCCAACCTAAATGATCCTATGATTCTACATCTCCACACAATATGGCAAAAGAAACCAAGAAAATACAGCAACCTTAACTGAATCAGTTTATATATATGTATAGACTGAAGAAAAATGCAGACTTGCAAATAAATTAGATCTGCAATAACCTGTAGTTATTTTTAATCCATAAATTTCTCTGCAGTACAAAATGGCTGGTGTAAAATATTACCATTTCTGATGGAAACCAAGCTTGAGATGCTCATAAATAGAAAATGGATCTGACAAGATGACAGATTAGCTGGTGTTAGGGTGCCACTGTGCACAGTGGGTGGTGCAGTCTTATTATATCTTGACTATCCTACAGGTATCTGTGAGATCCAGGTCACTGGACTGGCTTTTGGCCTTGAAACAACTGCGGCCATAACAGACTTCCTCCTCCTTGAAATTCTTTTTTTACTTGCAGAAAGAGGAAGAAAAAAGGTTCCCTCAAAGTTTCTGCTCCTAGTAATCAAGGCAACATAGAGTTGTTTTTTATTTAGAGATATTAATTAACTTCTTTATGCCATACATGGTAATTGCAAAAAAACTTTGCCTCATTGTCAATGTATTTTTATAGGGAAAATGGGAGGCAGGTGTTAAGAAAAAAGTTACTCTTCCCATCCACAGTTGTTGTCCCCATCCCTCTCATCTCCTCCACAGACAGCAAGGGCAGAAAGTCTGACTCTCCAGCATGTCTGGAGGCATCAGCTCTTTGTCATAGCTCTGCCAAACCACTGCAACCCTTTAAGCTGCCACCTCTTCTTCCCCTTCTGTAACAAAAAATGTGCCTTTACGCTGCGACATTTCCAATGGCACCTACATGCCATTTTGAAAAGAATTTTCTGAAAGTTTTTGTATATTCTAACTTACCTTCTTCTGAAGTATATTGTTATGAAATATATGTACATGACATATGAGAAAAGCAGCTAGCTTTTGGATGTTTTGTTCATATCTATCAAAAAGCACCATAGGAGTGCACTAGGGAATATGTTGTCAAAGAAACCATGGAATTTTATCTTCTCATTTCCCATTTTCTCTAAGGTGTAAGTGCTTATCACAACAATATGAAAGTGTTCTCTATGTCAATGCACTGAAATAAATATATTCTCCCTGAAAGGCATGAAGGAAATTCAGAAATTTGTAATATACAAAATCTCATAAATTTTACAAACTCTAATGTTTACAGACCAGGAGTCTCGTCTTTGCTTGAAAGAAATGTTGTTCACCTAAAGACAGTAAAAGTCATGCCCTTAAAATATCCAGTACATAATTCTGTGAAAATTTACTCCTTAAATTTCAATCAAGTGTCTTCTAAAATTTTGCTCCCTGAAGTCTATTTCAGTAGCAACCGTATTCTCAGAGATAGAAAAAAAAATAAAAATTTACTAATATGCTCCAATCTTCAAGCCATTAAAAAGTATGTTATCTTTTCTGTCCCTTTCTGTTCATCTGAGTTGGACAAGACTGAAAACAAAACCAGCAAAACAACAATACTTATTAAGTAGAAACTATGGTTTGTGTGTCATCTTAACCTGCTTCTCAATTTACTCTAAGGTATTCAAAGCATATAGTCTTCGAAGTAGCCTACACTCTCTAGTTTTCTTCTGCAAAGAATAGCATATGTCAGGTGCAGACAAAATACCAAAAATGACTGTCTATTTTATTAAAAGCCTATTTTTTCCCTCTCTCTCTCTTTAACAAAAGTCTAATTTAGTTGTTGTTCCCTTAGGTACTAAGTACACAGTTCATAATTCATTTGATATAAAATGTCAGTTTAGATTTTTGCACTTCTTTGATAAATGAGAAAAAACATGTACATTTCAATTTCCTTCTACGATGCTTTACTAGCAGAAGCCCCCCTCCCACTGTGCTGCTCAAAGACCTTTGCATTAAATTAAACATCAAGATTCAGAAACTGCAGGGAATGATATTTCCAAGACATACAGTACAAATACATGAGACTGGGAAAAAAGGTAATGATTTTTCCTACCAGTAAAGTGATGTCTCCCAAAGAGCATCTTTGATCCTTGAATTAGTTCTCAGTTATAATTTAATATATCAAAACTGTCAGCAGCTTTCCTTACATTTAAACATAAAGTGATACAGTCAGCTCCACAAAGAGCAAAATACAACACTCAGGGGTTTTCTTCCCCCACCCCAACTTGTGCTTGTGAGTCTAAAGTCCATCAATATTAATGGGGGAAATCTGTATACATCAAAGGAGATGGCAGAGAATTTAATTGTATCTGTCATCATTACCAGTATGGAGTGCTTTTTTCTATATAACCAAATCCTGCCACTGATCATGATGCAAAACTCTCAGGGAGGGTATTTGCACCAGGGAAAAGAGAAGAATCAAAAATTTAGTTCTGGAAATAAAACTGTTATAATTAGAAATATAACAACAAAACACTGTGTATTATTCTCTTATGTAACACAGGAGGCCAAGGCCAACAAATCTGAACTATCACATTTACAGAGTAAACAAGAATTCTTATCACTTCTCAAAATTGCCAACTGCAATGCTATGGCTGTCACTTCACGTTACAGTCTAGTTCAACAGCTGCAGTATCAATAAATTAGGCTGGATTAGAAAATAGCAATAGGATCACATTCTGATGCTTGTACTGACTACATCCAGGCCCATGAATGCCCAGAACTCAGTACTTGCTCCTCTTGCCCTCTTTGCTGCTGACATGCACACTGCCTTACCCCAATCTGGGAAGTGTCTTTTCCTCCAATAAATAAGACTTCTCCCTACACACACACATATACACACAGAGTAATAAAATTCCAACTGGATAGGTGGACAGTATTCTGCACTCCTTACTTATGAACCCAGAGATTAGTATAGTGCCCAGCAACTAGGAGATGGGATTGTTAGTCACTAGGGTAAATATTTCAGATCTCCTCCTTTTCTTTTTCAGTCAGTGCTCTAACAGAGAAAAGCAGTGAAAGAATATGAAAGGCGACACCTCCATTCCATCCAGCTGTGGCAAAAATCCCTAAGTGTTTTTATGAATTGGTCCCCCAACAAAAATAGCATTTCCATTGACAGAAATATGATCCAGTGTTATGTACTGAAGCAAAATACTTAATATTTAAGGTGAATAAAAAGCAACTCAGACAAGACTATTCCCAGCCGGAAATAATCTGTGCAAAATATACAGTTGACTTTGATGAATAGGGTAAAAGGATTACAACGTTTATAGCTGAGCTATCCACAGAGGAATGTTCGTACCGCATTATTAAGTAGCTACTCACCAGTTAGTGCCCTGTTCTAGATACTTTTAACAAATAAACCATTTATACAAATTAACCCTGGGCTTCATTTCCTCAGATAATGCTGAGGAACACATAAATCCACTGGAATTGGTGGAAATATGTCAATATACAACAGTGAATGATCTGTTCCCGAGTATTTTTACTGAAAAGACCTTGGCTACTGTCGTCTTGTTCTAAATCAGGTAGCCTAATTGATTACAAGTCTTAGTAACACCATCACGTTTTAATCAAACCCAAACAAGACTGGCTGTGTTTTGCCTTCTGTGTCACAAGACATGTCAGAGCAGTTATCCCAGTCTACACATACTATTCACCATAGGCTGACATAAAGTAAATACCTAAATAATACTTACTCTCTAAAATACAGACTTTCTTCAGTATTTTGACGAAAAGTAAAGAACTGGGAAAAATTCCTCTCCTTTGTTGGTTTTTGAAACATATTCTGAAAGGCTAAATCTTCAACACAGAAAATTTACAGCTGATTAATTTGGATTACAACCATCAGTTGAAGATTTTGGAGAGCAGGATACAAATAACCCTTTCAAACAGGCTTCTTAGTACATAAGAGTACTCACTACTTCAATGGAAGGAAAAGAAAAATGAGGAAAAGATAAATATTCTTTTTTATATAATGCCATCTCCTCCCTTAGTCAACTTCTTTTCTTTATATATAAACTATTAGAGATGTGTAGATAGTTGGAAATCAGTCAACCTGAATTCATGCATTTTCTCTGTACACACTGGCTGCATTCAACTATGGTGACACCTTTCACAGAGAAACAATCTCCCAGTCTCAGCTAAGGGACAAGAAGAAAGGCTGGCAAACTTTGTGAAACGTATATTATACTTTTCAGCATGAGAAGGAATATAAAATTTTCTTTTGCTTTCTGTTGCTAACACATGCTTCCCTTTATCTATAAAATGGGAATAACAATCCTCAATCACTTCAGAAGCCTACTGGAAATCTGAATTAGAAAATATTTATAAAAATCAGAACAGCAAATAGGTCAGCATACAAATAGTAAGGATTAATATAATTCAATACTGGACATATCCCACTGTAACATGAACTGTAACTCACCTCACAATCTAAGAGTACAGTATTTATTTTTCAGAGGAATAAATATGATCCACATAGAGATCCAAAGGAAAAAAAGAAGTGATGACTAATGATGGATTCTCACTCAACTTCCATTTTCTCTCCCTTTCTGTCTTTTACAGAGAAACTTATTTCTGCTTAGGTATTCAGCCAACCAGCCTAAAGATAACTGCATAGATGAGGAACACTACACTCAGAAAAAGTAGGGAAAAGTAAAACTTAAAACACTACCAGAACAAATAATTATCTATATGAAGAAAAACTATTTTAATTCTGCAAAGTGTTTCAAGAATTCAGATACGAAATTTCAGATTTTTTAAATGCAGTTTCAGATCTTTTTCCAAACTACAGAGAAAAATCCCAAAGAGGAGCTACTAAGAGTAATTTTAAACTGTAAATAGAACCAGCAAAAAAGCAAGAGCACTTTTACACCCATAACATTTAAGAAAGATCATATCTGGTTTTGTCCCAAACTAAAGACAGGAAAAGTGATTTGACTCTGTCTACATTTCCCCCTCAGCAAGATCGTAAAAGACCCTTCATTTCCCTGACTTAAGCTTTTTCTTTTTTTTCTTTTTCCCTCATATGGAAAGGTAACGAAAATGTAACAGGGTGACAGAACTTCACTGGAGATGTACGTGCTTCATTGCAAGCAGAGGCACTTCAAAGCTTCCTCAGCTGTGCACAGTGGCTCAAACCTTCAAACCTTGTCACTTTACTCAAGTGCTTTATGATCACCAGGGTACCTACCTTAATCTGAATGCTTTAAGTGCAGAAAATACAGAATGACATGACAAAAAGACTCCAGCCAACAAACAAACATCTCACAGACATTTGCCTTTGTTGACAGATAATGAAAGGGCCATTTTATTCCAAAACCTATAGGAGCAGGAGTTGTCAAAAATAAAAGAACATCAAAAAGTGAGATTTTTAGAAAAGCAGTGCAAATCATAGGAGCAAAGTAACATAAAAATTGATCCAATTCCTAGCAGCTACATATATCTGGAAAATGGTTCTAAGGAGACAGCTCATGGTGTAATTTTTCTAATGTCTTCTGTAGGTTTTCACCAGGAATTCCAATGTCATTTTAGTGTAGAATTCCTTCAACAGAAGAACCTAACTTGTCACATAAAGAATGTTACTTCAACTACAATACTGAAAAGCCTAGTTTACATTTACACAAAATAAAAAGACAAAACTAAAAAACCTCCAAGAATGAATAGGCTTGAGATTATATAAAAATTACGCACTTCATCTAAATTGTGTACTTTTTTGTGTACGATTGAAATCAGTCAGCAATAGGTTAATGTGATGGTAGGTAATAATTTTAAATAATCATCTACTGCTGAATTTCAAAACGACCCATTTCCCCCATTTTTATATATTCTTCTCTTTCTCAGAAGTACAATCAAGCTGTAGTTTTGCAGCAGGAGATCCTCTCTACCACAGATCTCTTCCAAGAGATTTTAAGTACGGCCTGGCTCTCATGCTAAGGCTGAGGGTTTGGAAAGACCTAAAGCGAGACCTCCACGATGAGGTTAATTCCCTACTTGTGGATGATCAGTCACCTATTTCAAGCTGTTGCACAGGTTTCCCTTTCTCATCTGGCTCTGCCAAAGCAAGCGAAAACGTCCATGTTCTTCTAGGCCACTAAAACTGCCGTTTTGATCTTCTTGTTCCAGCTGTCTGAAGCAGCTCCAGAAGACAGAAAGCAACCTAAGAGGTGGTCGACACAGATGCCACGTGTCTGGGGCATGGACAAAGCGCAGATGAAACTATGGGAGATGTGCCCAGCCCCAAAAGCACAGGGTGCAGAGGCAAAGGGAAGGAGGCAATCAGAAGGGAAGGACACAGTTGCAGTGTCATTGCCTGCTGGCAAAAGGCCCCAGTTTTATGAGTGGGGACTTACACTAAATTTCAATTTGAAGCGACTTGAGGCGGTCCTTTATGATGTGTGGGGTTAAGCTGAGCCCCAACTGGCTGCAGCTGAGGAAAGTGAGCAGCAAAGAGGGCACCTCAGTGCCTCCCATTGCCAGTCTGAAGACACAACTGCTCAGGAATGAGACGTACTTCTCTCGTCTCTTGCCATCCAAAACACCCACCCAGAACCAAGAATAGACACAGTATGAGCTCACTGAAAGATGTGCTGAACAGTCTGGGAGAGGGGAATAAAAGAAGAAAGTAGCACTAATGAAAATGACAATCAGTTCAATACTGCAGAGGTTAGAGAAGAATTATTGTTTCATTAGAATAACTCCCAGTTTTCCACACAAGCACTTTCGCAATCCTACTCTTATATCCCCATGAAATCATCTTTCTGGACAAAAGGAACTGGAACAGACAATACACAGCTTGCCACTGACACTCTTTAATTAGCTAGGTCATTGATGAGAGATGTAGGAGAGCTCTTTCCTCCACCCTACTCTAGCCTGATCTCTCCTTAAACTACCTCTAGAAAAGATGTGGTCACAATTTTTCATTTAAGAACTTTGTTTAAAACATTTCCTGCGCTTCATCAAAATCAGAGATTATATTCTTCTGAAGTTAGACAAATATCATGCAAATGTTTGATGATCTGGAATATTATTTTTCACAATGAATAAAATAGAATGATAGAAGGAGCTTTTTTTTTCAATCTACTTTTATTTTTTTTCACTTTCAAATTCACATGAAGTGACATACGAGAATGTAAGAGAAGAAAAATGAAAAAGAAAAGGAAGATACAGAACAAAAAGAATCCTGTTGAATTTTAGTCTAAATCTACAGGTTTCACTTTTCTTCCTAAGAAATTCTGACCGAACATCAGCTTGCTTTGTTTACTGAATATTCATTCCTCTAAGAAGGCCTGCTGGCTTCAGTGATCCCCTCGCACGGACAAATGCTTTCAGATGTGAATATAAGTTGTATGAAGTGGTGCCTACTTGTTGCATAATTAGATCAGGGATACTGTGACGAGGTTCAACATCCAGTCTCAGAGGTGCTGCAGCCTAAACCGAAATCCCCTGGTTGCGGGACAGCCCCACCCGTAGATATTGAACAAAGAGCAGCAACTCCAGGGACGTAGGCTCGGTTTTGGCTGCCAAGAACAAGCCCAAGCTCACAGGCATGCACTATGCCATACACAAAGAAGCAACCAGCTTAAGAGTTCAAGGCAAAACCTGACACCTTTCACTGCCAGGAATTCCTATGTTGTGCAAATCACAGACAGAGCATGTGAACGAAGAACGTACTCTACAAATTATGGCAGGGCTTAAAGAGGCACTTTACTGCTTANTTTTTCTTTTTTTTCTTTTTCCCTCATATGGAAAGGTAACGAAAATGTAACAGGGTGACAGAACTTCACTGGAGATGTACGTGCTTCATTGCAAGCAGAGGCACTTCAAAGCTTCCTCAGCTGTGCACAGTGGCTCAAACCTTCAAACCTTGTCACTTTACTCAAGTGCTTTATGATCACCAGGGTACCTACCTTAATCTGAATGCTTTAAGTGCAGAAAATACAGAATGACATGACAAAAAGACTCCAGCCAACAAACAAACATCTCACAGACATTTGCCTTTGTTGACAGATAATGAAAGGGCCATTTTATTCCAAAACCTATAGGAGCAGGAGTTGTCAAAAATAAAAGAACATCAAAAAGTGAGATTTTTAGAAAAGCAGTGCAAATCATAGGAGCAAAGTAACATAAAAATTGATCCAATTCCTAGCAGCTACATATATCTGGAAAATGGTTCTAAGGAGACAGCTCATGGTGTAATTTTTCTAATGTCTTCTGTAGGTTTTCACCAGGAATTCCAATGTCATTTTAGTGTAGAATTCCTTCAACAGAAGAACCTAACTTGTCACATAAAGAATGTTACTTCAACTACAATACTGAAAAGCCTAGTTTACATTTACACAAAATAAAAAGACAAAACTAAAAAACCTCCAAGAATGAATAGGCTTGAGATTATATAAAAATTACGCACTTCATCTAAATTGTGTACTTTTTTGTGTACGATTGAAATCAGTCAGCAATAGGTTAATGTGATGGTAGGTAATAATTTTAAATAATCATCTACTGCTGAATTTCAAAACGACCCATTTCCCCCATTTTTATATATTCTTCTCTTTCTCAGAAGTACAATCAAGCTGTAGTTTTGCAGCAGGAGATCCTCTCTACCACAGATCTCTTCCAAGAGATTTTAAGTACGGCCTGGCTCTCATGCTAAGGCTGAGGGTTTGGAAAGACCTAAAGCGAGACCTCCACGATGAGGTTAATTCCCTACTTGTGGATGATCAGTCACCTATTTCAAGCTGTTGCACAGGTTTCCCTTTCTCATCTGGCTCTGCCAAAGCAAGCGAAAACGTCCATGTTCTTCTAGGCCACTAAAACTGCCGTTTTGATCTTCTTGTTCCAGCTGTCTGAAGCAGCTCCAGAAGACAGAAAGCAACCTAAGAGGTGGTCGACACAGATGCCACGTGTCTGGGGCATGGACAAAGCGCAGATGAAACTATGGGAGATGTGCCCAGCCCCAAAAGCACAGGGTGCAGAGGCAAAGGGAAGGAGGCAATCAGAAGGGAAGGACACAGTTGCAGTGTCATTGCCTGCTGGCAAAAGGCCCCAGTTTTATGAGTGGGGACTTACACTAAATTTCAATTTGAAGCGACTTGAGGCGTTCCTTTATGATGTGTGGGGTTAAGCTGAGCCCCAACTGTCTGCAGCTGAGGAAAGTGAGCAGCAAAGAGGGCACCTCAGTGCCTCCCATTGCCAGTCTGAAGACACAACTGCTCAGGAATGAGACGTACTTCTCTCGTCTCTTGCCATCCAAAACACCCACCCAGAACCAAGAATAGACACAGTATGAGCTCACTGAAAGATGTGCTGAACAGTCTGGGAGAGGGGAATAAAAGAAGAAAGTAGCACTAATGAAAATGACAATCAGTTCAATACTGCAGAGGTTAGAGAAGAATTATTGTTTCATTAGAATAACTCCCAGTTTTCCACACAAGCACTTTCGCAATCCTACTCTTATATCCCCATGAAATCATCTTTCTGGACAAAAGGAACTGGAACAGACAATACACAGCTTGCCACTGACACTCTTTAATTAGCTAGGTCATTGATGAGAGATGTAGGAGAGCTCTTTCCTCCACCCTACTCTAGCCTGATCTCTCCTTAAACTACCTCTAGAAAAGATGTGGTCACAATTTTTCATTTAAGAACTTTGTTTAAAACATTTCCTGCGCTTCATCAAAATCAGAGATTATATTCTTCTGAAGTTAGACAAATATCATGCAAATGTTTGATGATCTGGAATATTATTTTTCACAATGAATAAAATAGAATGATAGAAGGAGCTTTTTTTTTCAATCTACTTTTATTTTTTTTCACTTTCAAATTCACATGAAGTGACATACGAGAATGTAAGAGAAGAAAAATGAAAAAGAAAAGGAAGATACAGAACAAAAAGAATCCTGTTGAATTTTAGTCTAAATCTACAGGTTTCACTTTTCTTCCTAAGAAATTCTGACCGAACATCAGCTTGCTTTGTTTACTGAATATTCATTCCTCTAAGAAGGCCTGCTGGCTTCAGTGATCCCCTCGCACGGACAAATGCTTTCAGATGTGAATATAAGTTGTATGAAGTGGTGCCTACTTGTTGCATAATTAGATCAGGGATACTGTGACGAGGTTCAACATCCAGTCTCAGAGGTGCTGCAGCCTAAACCGAAATCCCCTGGTTGCGGGACAGCCCCACCCGTAGATATTGAACAAAGAGCAGCAACTCCAGGGACGTAGGCTCGGTTTTGGCTGCCAAGAACAAGCCCAAGCTCACAGGCATGCACTATGCCATACACAAAGAAGCAACCAGCTTAAGAGTTCAAGGCAAAACCTGACACCTTTCACTGCCAGGAATTCCTATGTTGTGCAAATCACAGACAGAGCATGTGAACGAAGAACGTACTCTACAAATTATGGCAGGGCTTAAAGAGGCACTTTACTGCTTAGGCTTTTTTTTTCTTTTTTTTTTTTTTTTCACAGAGTATCCTCCCTTTTATGTTTTACATAGGAAATATCTATCAATTCTTTGAGTCTCTTCTCTGTAGATAAGTCAGCACCAAGTTAATGTTTGTAATCCCCAGTACAAGAACCCACACAGAGACAACTCTGCAATGCGATACAGAATTAGCATCCACCACAATCTTCCTACCTCTTATCATGACTTGGGACTCCAGCCTATGAGGGCAGAAACCAGCAACAAGGAGCCTGACCAAGATATCTGCAAAGCCTTGGACAAATACCCAAAGGCAGGAAGCCTTCCAAGGATGATAAGAACTGATCCCTTATCCCATCTGCAGACACCAACCCATCTCCAGACCTCCAAAGACTATTTGCATTTGACAAGACCTGTGGTTTCTGTGTATTCCCTGCCTTGTACCCAAAACCTGTTTGGCAAGACCTATTGCCCCCCTTCCACCCTGTGCCCACGAATAATGGATGAATGTCTCCTGCTCAGTTTTCCCTTAGTTAACATAACGTATTCTCTGGATTAGCTTAGCCCATCCCTTCTTTAGCATAACCCAACCTTCTAATTACACCAAACCTATATTATACTGAATACTTTTGAATAAAGTGTCTTTGTCTTCCCCCTGGGACAGAGTCCGTAGTTATTGACCGTAACACCAGCCCTTTTCTGTGCTTTGTAGGTGATGATGAAGCCTCACTTTCCTGCAGCAGCCTTTCTTTGCTCTCTCTCTTCCCCCGTGTTTTTCCAACATAATCTTCCTCCTTTCTGCAGGACTCCTCATTCCCTTCCACACTAGGGCTTTGACAGTCACAGTAAGGGAATAAATTTAATTAACTAGAGTATAAGCTATTACCAGGAATGATTGCAAATGTATTTTCTCCTAGCTTACCATCCCTTATTACAAAGCAATCCTAAAATAATGTGGTCTTCTATCTGCCACTACATCAGAAATAGCACACATTGAGAAGAAAAATGTATAACCAAGAACGTCATGCAGAAGGTTTTCTCCCAGAATTTTGCAGCTTTGCATCTTGCTTATCACTTCAATTCATTTACCTAATGAAATTAACTCTAAAGAAATTTGTTTTCCAGATTTTTTTACTGGCTGGCAGCTTCAAATTAATGTGAAGCACTGACTAGTATATTATTTTTTCACAACTTCTACCGAAGCAGTCTAAGACAAGATAAATAGAGCAAATTTATTCTTTTTCAAAAAAAGGTAAAACTCAAAAAAATTTACTTCTACCTCTGCGGTATGAAATTTGTCACTAATCATTTTAAACTATGCCCTTTTATGCTTCTTCCATCTATTTCAGCTTTCCATGCAGTTCTTTGATGTAACAAAGACAGTTTCAGACAAGATTTCAGTTCTGGAAAAAAAAGCTTTAAGTCTTGAGGCAAAAAGCAGTGTATTTAAAATTTATACACTCCATAATGCCTTTGTTCTGAACTTGAACATCCTGAAAAACTTCTCTGCTTTCTTTTGCTTTCTGACTCTGAAGATCATTTGTTCTCATGGTTTCAGCTTCTTATTATGCAACAGTGACTTTAACTGGTGGTTCCAGCATTTAAGTACATGCACAGTCATGGCTGACCCTTTCTGATCAATTGCCAATCCATACAGGTTTGACTGATAAAAGAGCCAATTAGATTTAAGCAAATTAAGGGACATCACCAATGTCAACCACTTATTAAACTGAATGCTGAATTCTATGCATACCAAACACTAATGCACCAAGTCCCATTAAGAGTTGAAATCCTAACCCCATTAGTTACTCCAGACCACTACAGGCTAAGGGTCAAAAGAAAGTTTCATATTTATGGATTAACATTTGAATTCAGTTTTTATTTTTTTAATCTTTCCAAGAACTCTTGAACTTGCACTGCAATTTTTGTCAAGAGCTTAAATAAAATAAATTCCTTATTTGTAATAGTTTTTGGGTTCTTTTCAAGCCTTGACTTTAAGCATATTAAATAAGATTGATAAGAAATTAAGATATATTAAATCAGGTAACACTAAGGATTCAGTGTGCTTTCTGTAATGTGCAATATGTCTTAATTTTTAAAAAAGAAACAAAGGAAATGCATATTGGAATAGTATCATAATTGTAAAACTGGGATCAGCAGTAACTTCAAAATGGAATACTCCTTTATCCAGTGTCACTCCCTGTTTTATACAATCTTCCATCAAGTTCCATGACGTACTCCCCACAATGCAAACCTCTGAAACAGCTTTTGTTTTGTTACTCCTGAAAAGAGACTGCTACATGTTAACACTCATTAAAAGGCTGTGATTTTGTACATAATGAGACCTCTCTTACTCTTTGCTGAAACAAAACTTCTAAGTGAAATCTTAGCCACTGAAATAAAAAATAAAATTCTTTCTTATTTTAGTAGCACCTAGATTTCATTTCATGATTTACAAACTGTGAAGGCACTAAATACAGCCCAGTGTAAAATTACCCTTTTACTAATAATGTACCATGGAATGGAATTGTGTAGTATTCAAATAGTCATTGTAATAAACATAATCATAAAGCAAACATACATTGTCCTAGATAGATACACGCGTGTGTCTGTCTGTGTGTACACATATAGCAAGAATATAGTGTGTTTGAGAGAGTACTCCTTTCATATGCCCTGCTTCATTTATTATTCATTTCACTACAGATCACAGTCCACTGGACAATAGTATGGAAGATTTCTTTAATAACTCTCACTGCTAATTTAATTCTACTTAAACACACATATCCTAGTGAATGCCACATGCTTTTCAGCATGATTTTATGTGTAAATCAGGATAATATGTTTTCAGATCATTAACTAAAAGGAAGCATGAACTAAAACCTATTTAACCAATGAGGTATTGCCTTTAAACTACCACAAGGTCATAAAAAAGATAATTTCAAAGCTATAAGTTTTCTAATTGTAATCAACAACAATCTAATGATGAAAGAAAGTCTATCTTAATGGCTGTCATAAACCTGTGCACATCCTTGCTTACCTTTAAAGATCCTTTATTTTGTCATTTGGTAAAATTTTCACTACCAAATTTTGCTAAGCAAAATTAAAATGTGACACTGGAATTAGAAATATCAGTGCCTTACAGCTCAGTCTTAAATGAGCAGTAAAACTCAGATGCTGTTTTATTATTATAAGACAAATCATATTTCTTAATATTAAGTGTAACTTGACAATCAAATTAGAAAAGTATAAAATGCGCTGGAAATTGACCTTTTCCTTATTTCTTAGTAATCTGTCATACAAACTCTATATTTTATTTAACCACTTTTTCTTAAGTCTTTCTGCTGGTTTGGCCCCAGACCCAATCCATCTGTTTGCAAGCACACTGTTTCAAATTTAACAGTATTTTTGAGCTGTAAGGTTTATGGGATATCTCTTTATTTTTGCTTTCTTTTAAATGGTATGTATGTCATGCTACACTATTATTGGTGAACAGCTATACCTACACATCTCTCAAGATCAAGATTTGTTGAGCTCTCACATTAGAATTTAACCTGTCTTAAATGAATCATTTCCATTGGCATTTACTAAACAAAAGCTAATTCTCGAGGATGTCCATGAAAAGACAATGCAAAGGGGACATATCTACATCAGCTATAAATGTACGCTTTCTTGCCAAAAACAAAAAACCAACAAAAAGCTCACACAAAAAACCAAACCAAAACAAGAAAACCAAAATGCACGCAGTGTTTAGGTCGTATTGGCTCAATTCTCTTATTTCAAATTGCTATAAAGATAACATCCAGAGTGGTTTAGAGCTTCATTCACTGTAAATCAGCACATTGTAATTGACTTTCCTACAGCTGCACTACTTTGTAGATTCTGGCTCAATATATTGCCGAGAGTTTCTGTTTCTATTATTAAACAAATTCTCTAAGTCTATCCAGTAAATGCTCCTTATCAGCACTTTCAACTTCCATTCTAAAACAGATTACAACACGCAGGTGAGTCTCTCTATATTCTTGGACTAGATTAGCTGCCCGTGATAGAACACACCACCATTCACAGAAAAAAAATTAAGTACATAATATACTTTTCACCTTCATAAGATGTTAACTATACAACTATCTGTTTTCATTCTCTAGTTCTTAAATTGAACAATGTGACAAATTGGAAGCCAAAAAGAACAATTTTGTTAGTAAGAACTACTAATGCAAAGATATTCTTCTGAACTTCCAGTCCTCAGTTGAGATAATAAATAACATTGTGTTCAACAGAGTGTTTGTGTAATTGTTACATGCGCAGAAAAAGCACTTTTTCATACTTACCTCCTGGAGGCATGACTATTGTTATAGCATCACTTATCAAGCTGCCCTGGCTGTTGGACGCATTCACTTGTACTGTGTAGTTAGAAAATGGAATCAGGCCTTTAATGGGTACCCATACATTGAATTCCTTGCTGCTGGATAACATCCGAGTATCATTTATAATAGAATAATTAGCGTTATCTGTTATGAAAAAACAAGAAAGGGGGGAGTAGAACAAAAGTTAGACCTTGCATCTGCTACAATCCTCTGTCTTTATGAACTAAAAGTTATTTCTACTCAGAATAATAGTTGTCATTTATACCAATAACACACACACACAAAATTTGGTCTATTGGGAAGAAAAAGTATTATTCAACATTTCTCCTGCTTTTGCCAGCAGTTTATGGTACTTGTAAATCATGGAAAATAAACAAACCAATACATGAAGCAACCATGCAGATGCAAAGCTGACTGCTATATACTGCAAAGAGAAGCCAACTTTCAGAAATTACTCATGTTCTATAACAGTTGTGTGGTAACGGCATATTCCAAACATTGCAAATTCTTATGCCTATGAAACAATGGTAAAATTTTTTGAATTCACTAGAAAAATGCTTATCTTAGGAGTTCATAAGCTAAATCCATTGCATACATAAGAAATAGTCACAGTAACACATGCTTTCCATTGTGGCCTGCAATCCTCTCAAAGATAAAACAGTGATTTTAAGTATTCAGTTTATCAGTTGAAATCATCAGAGGACACCACAGCAACCTACATGTCCTTTGCAACCCTTTTAAGATCTCAAACTTAAGATAAGACAGTATTCTACCCTACAAAAATAAAAGCCTTTCCATAATACCTGGCAAGACTAGAAAAGAAAAAAAAAATTGTGTGTCAAGTAACAATTTTTTTTTAAATCAACAAAGAGTTCACTCACATATCTGAGGGCAAAGCTGAACTCATTTAAAGATTATCCTATATTTTGAACATATAAGGTGCTATATAAATTATGAATATTATTATTACTATCCATCATTCCATGGAGAAGTCTCACAGTAAAGTCAATGGACATTCTCTATTACAAACAGCAGAATCACAGTGGTCTAAGACCACAGGTACGAGAATGAGATTAACCAGTATACAACTACTAAAAATATTGTAAATTAATTAAGGTATTGTCATAGGTAGCAGATTGAATATTCACACCTGAGTCCTGTACAAAACCTAGATAAGATGGAATTACAAAACCCCCAGAAAAATCAATGTTTTAATTATATTTTTAAGGGAAACATTTTTATTCAATTTTAAAATGAAATCTTAAAACTGAAATGTTATTAAATCTCAACCCAGTTTTCAAATATCTCGTGTTTCTATGTTGTGCACTAACATGAGCATAGGCAGTACGTTTCAGGCAGGCTTACATTACATTTTACCGTGGATGAGTGGTCTGGATTTTCCTCTAATTTTGGGATTCCTATAAACAATCTCTGATTCACTTACAGTACAAGTCCAAGCAACTCAATTATTTTGGTGTTTACAGTGCCACACAAAGGGCGTTTTCAGTATTCTGCTGGTAACGTATGACAAACCTACTTTCTGAGGTTTTGTGGAGGGAGGGCAGTTTTGTAAACCTCTATAAATCTGCCTGGTAGCCCAGCTCTTCCTTGCTCAACTCCTGCCTGGATTATACCATTCCATAGCACCAGACCACCCAAACAGATTACGTAGTGTGAAGGTAGAATGACTTCATGAAGTCTGACAGATTTATTTTGGATTTCACTGAGGTTTACATAAGCCTGAGACCCCACTTTATACACAGCAATGAAGGCAAAGCTTCTTATCATGCAAGAATAACCATGTTTTACACATTTCACATACAGAATCCTGCAGAAGCAAAGTTATTTCGTCCGAGATTACTCTTACATACCCAGGCGACTCAACCGGCACTAGAAAAATGCATCAACATTACCTGATCTCAGACCTTAAACTGTATAACAAACCCTCCTTCTGCACCCCTGGGAGACTGTCCCTGGGTGTGATTTGGGAGTAGATACAATCCAAGAAAGCACATTTCTCCTCTCATCTGTCACAGTTTTTCCGGTGTCTGTGACTTCTTATTTGTGACAATCACACACCAACATGTGACTGTCACATGCACTTATTGTTTTATTAACAATAAATTCATTAGAAATGGCAAACTGACATATACATTTTTAAGGTTCTAGTGACATGAAACACTTAAGGACTCAGTTGGCTGTGGAAAAAGATGCAATTTTTTAAACATTTCACCTCCAATGTGTAGGAAAGTATAAAAATTAGTGTTGACAGATTGGCACATAGGATAGATTCAAACTTCAAGCATAAAAGTGGGTTGCCTAATAGCAATTTATATGTCAAATTCATGAGAAAATTAAACTTTTTCTATCTACAGTCCAGTTTTAATATTTTTATTTGCAACTGCCTGAGCCTGGAAGGAAACCATGTACTTCCTCTGATGATATTTTTATTCCATTATTAATTTTTCTTCCAATGGCTAACTATACTATATTTTAAAAATACAGTTTCAAGTAACAGAAAATGAATTAAAAGGATAACACTCTATTGCAAGTTGCCTGGATAACAACATTAATATAGAGTAATTATACAATTAGTTGTAACATTAAATTCTAGTTATAGCAGAGTGATTACTCGGCAATTATAAGAAGTATATAATTACTCAATAATTAGGAGAAGTATGTAATTACATAACCATTTTATTCAGCTCAAAAATGAACTTGCAAATTTACAATGAGAGAGACAACATAGCAGCTCAAAATTTTTCATTGCTTCTAATAAAACAGGGGTGCTTGCAAGTTTGCTAACCCAAATTTTACAGACAAAAGGTGTTTTATCCACTTCCTAGCCAAACAACTCAGTGCTGCTGGCAAGTAAAATGTTAGAATAACATTTTTAAAATGCAGGTCTTGCTGGCACTGACTTGGAATATGCAACTTTGCCACTGCTCACTGCTTAAACTTTGCTTTCAGTGGGCTGGAAAATGCAGACATATAGGTTCAGCCTGGCAGAAAGTGATACAGTGATAACGCCGCCATATCATTCCATGCCATTCCTGCCGAGCCTGCCTCAGTGTGGACCCAATTTGTGAGTATAAGTGGATGAGGCTTCTCTTTTCCCATTTTTCATGCGTGTTTTTTCACCATCTCGCTTTCAGGTCCTATTGTAGCCTCCCAGCAAGTCTGCTGCAGACCTAAACAGCAGTTGCCCCAGACACTGGTAAAGTTCTAAGAGACATTGTTTTACTTCAGACAAGTGGTTTCTACCAGAACATCTCTTTGTTCCTGTGCTGGTTTAAAGGTAAACCGGCAGGAGAAATGAATCCAACTCAAAAGAGTTTAGAAGTCAGAACTACAATTTAATAAAAGATTACAATGGATACACTGATACAAAGGAAAATTGGTTTCAGCCCTCAAAACCCAGTTGTACAACCCAGGCCCCCTGGGGCACTAACAGTATGGTGCTCACCAGCCCCTGTGCTGAGCACCACGTGGTCCCCCTGAGTCCAAAGCAAAAAGAAAAGGAAAACCTGTTTTCCTTCCAGAAGGTTGGTGGTCAGAGTCTGGTCGAGAGTGGTAGTTGCAGTCCTGTTGAGGTTCTGGTCCTCTTCTCAGTCTGACGAGTGAGTGAGTGCCTCAAGTTCCAAAACCCCAAGCTTATATATGCTTCAGTTCAGCTAGGAACACCCAGTACCTCTCCCAGGGTGAGGGTTTTCACAATGGGCAGTTTACTCTGTGAGTCACAGGATATTTTTGGTCTACTTGATGGCCCATTAGCAGACATGACCCCTCAGGTTGGATGTGAAGGTGTTAATGACTCCTGGAGGGGAGTTATCACACCTGAATCATTGGTGTGAAGACAGGGAACCTTCTTATCTCTGTCTTTCCCATGCACACAGTTCATAGCCTGAGGTGTCAGGTGTGTCCTGGGCAGCTATTGCAAACAATGCATCGTTAACAGTTCATGATAAATGGCAGAGAGGGTATGGAATACACAGTTCCAGTTACATTCCCACAGTGATAAACTGGTCCCAGCCACTATAACTAGGACAGTTCCTGAACTCTGTCTTGTAATCCTGCCATGAACACACACCAGCACTCCAACAAGCAAGGTCCACACAGTTAACATGAACAATCCAAAGAGGCAGAAAACAAGCTCCTGGATCTGGTTCACCATGTCCTTCAACACTTAAGACATGCAAACAACTGTACCAAAAGATGAATAGGAATGGGAGAGGGCTCAGAGCCACCATCTCCTATAACCTATAAGAAAGACTAAAGCCTTTGCAGATATGAAGGACATCCCCAAGCTCCTTAATCTTCCCATATTTTTCCATGATGATGGTTTTCTTCTTTTACTAGCCTTCCTACTCAGTTCTCCGTATCTACCCCAAAATATCAGAGGGACTTCTTTGCCTAAGCCTTCTATTTGAGAAAACCCTCTGCTGTTCCCAGTTTATACCAGATCAAAGTTTCTCAGTTTTTCAGGGAAAGATCCGTATGAGGAAATTATCGCTAAAACATATACATATGCATACTTAAAAAAAGATGCTTACTTGAAACAAAGTCAAGAAATAAAACACACTTACATTAAGACACACAAATATATATTCCATTGAAAATCACTGTTTAAAAGTGCTGAGCTTCAAACAGCACTCTGGCTGAGAAGCATCTGTGTTTGAAGGTTCCCTGTGTTTTTAGGTGGACACTTTGGAGGGGTCTCCCAAGCAGACGGGCATTCCTGTTACTGAGCACCCCTGTAAGCAGGTGAATTAAACTCCTGTGGGTCAGTGGTGCGTAAATTACTGCTGTCCTGGGTCTGTCATCCTGTGGGGTTCACTAGATTGAAATAACATAAATGGGTATCCTTTTCCATTCTTGTTACAATCATTGTCACAAGAATTTTAATGCCTCATATATTCCATAATTTTTTTCTGTGTGCTGTACTGCTCTGACCTTTTCAATATTCTGTAATTTGACTGGCTGGCGATTTCAAGTTCTCTCCTTTTTACAGCCTTATTAACTTGTGGGGAAGAGGTGAAACGGACAGCCAATCAGAATACATAATATTGCAAAGGTCATGGTAGTACAGTATAGTATCAGCAGACACAGAATCCTGGATATTAGTCATTAGCATTTGGATGCCTTATTCATGTGACAAAGGTTGTAAGGAGCGCAGGAAATGATACAACATGGAACAATTCTCATGACAAAGGCTCCAATGGAATTAAAAGAACTAAGACTAATTAAATCCATTCATCTAACATTTAAAAACTTTTTCCTCCCAAACCTGGCACATTTAAAGGTGTTTTTTCAATCTGGGTCAATCTGGATCTATCTGTTTCTACGGAAAAAGGTAATAAATTGAGATGCTCCCTTTTAATGTATTAAACAGAAAAAGACTCATATTTTGTTAGTGTGGGCAAATACCAAGTAATTCTATTACTATAACTGCGTTTTTGCATAATAAAGTAATATGCTTAAACATAACAGTCCAATATGTCAGTATCGCGAACACACTGACACAACTGCGCTGTTGACTTCAGAACGCAAGGAGGCCATGCTGGCAAAGAATATTACTGGCTGCTCATGTGCTTGTCTGTCCCTAACCATCAAGAAATAACCATCATTATACGGAAGATATTGCTCAAAAAACAGATTCCTTCTATTTTTCTGTTTGATTCTTATGGGCCTTCAACAACCAAGACACTTTTATAAAAGAGATTTCTATCCTATTTGCAGTATCCTAGAAATTGCTCATCTTATCCCTAGATTTGACTGAATTTAAGTGGTATCGCAGGACCATAGTTTGTGAAGTGCAAAGAAATTTCCCCCTGAAAGGTACTTAAGCCTTAAACACTTCGGTCTTATAATCACAACTGTTTAATGAGCTATTCTTTTACTTCAATATCATTATTTCAAGACAACACAAAGATTCAACCACAAAAGCATACTACATATTGTGTAGTACTAGTAAAAAGCATTTTTGAGTGACTAGGTCTTTGTGTCACGTGCCGAAATATTATTACCAATCCATATTGTTTCCATTATGTATATATAGGTCCTGATAACCTCTTCTACATCAGAGAATAGTCACAATATTCAAACAGAAGCAGAACTGTTACCACTGCATAAGACTACTCAAAAGGTAGCAAAAATACAGATCAAGGAGCAGTTCATATGAAAATCTACAAAATTATACAAAGATTACTTCATTAACTATCACAAACACCACTGTTTTTATGCCTGCTTGATATGAGTGTGAGATACACAGATTAAGTCTTGTATCTTAGGCCACAGAAAAAGTTAATGTCAGAACAGCAAAACAAAAATTGAAAAAGAACTCACTTTTTCATCCCTCTCCCCATAACACACCCTCAATGTCCACCAGTTTCTGTCCCTGCAGTAGTTTCTGTCTCTTTGGCACCACATCTTCCGGAGGGTAAGTTCTGTGAATATGCACACTTCCTTAGCTCTAAGCTTATTCTTTTGTCCATTACTTTTGCCTACTCTTCAGCCTCACTGACTTCCACACAAGCTGCTCCTTTCCTCCCAGCTAAGATTTTTCTTCTTTCCCTCTTTTCTTTTCCTACTGTCTCTAGTGCAGTATTCAGAAAAAAAAGCCATCACTTTCCATGAGTTTGATTATCCCAATAGAAAACTAGCTAAAAATATTTCCTTGACATTATGGGTGAGTCTCTTTTCCTAAGAACTGTAATAAGGAACTGTTCTTAGATTTTCATCTCAATTGTTACACTGACTCATGAAGTACTTTCCGCACTTTGATGTCATACTGCTCTTTTCAACAAACTCTTGGGGGCTTTTTTCGTGATTTACGATGAGGGTTTCTTTTATGTTTTGGGGTTTTGTTTCTGAGGGTTTTCTTGGTGGGATTTTTTGGATGGTTGGTTTTGGTTTTTCTTTCTTTTTTTCCAGATGGGTACACTGCTGATTTTGTGCCTCAATCTCTTGAATCACCATTTGTTCCTCTGCTCCTGAGCTGACATAATTATTCTTCCTATGGACATGTTATGGTCACAGTCTATCAAACTGAGTCCAAAACTCAAAGGCTCTCTGAGCACATGAAATCTTCATTCCATGGGCTAGGAGGAGATGCTGGATGAGGGAAAACGTGTCATTTAAAAGCACTGCGACAAACTGGAAAAACTGTGAATCCAAAATATTAATTTGTCTGTAAATAAAGAGTTTGCATTATCTGTATCGAAAAACCTCATCCTTTTCCTTTTTCACTGGTAATTAAAGACTATAGTCTTAAAACCGAAAAACAAAAAATATTTAAAGAACAAGATGAAAGTCCCTGTTGGCACATACAGCAGAAATCCGAAAACTCAAAGACTCAGATGTAGTTTCTGGCTGTAGTCCTCAAGTCATTGCTCTGACAGCTCAGTTTCCCTCAAAGAGGCAAAGACACTTTCTGTGACATCTCACAGGCTGAAATTTGGTACAGCTAACTTAGACTGTCTTGCGACATGCAGAATGTGTATGCTGTCTGTCGCTGACACTGGAAAGCTGCTTCTTTGCTTTGAAAAAGACAAGAAGGTCCTGGTGGACAAGTTAAACATGAGCCAGCCGTGAGTCCTTGCGACAAAGGAGGCCAACAGCCTCATGGGCTGTATTAGGAAAAAGATTGGCACCAGGTCAAGGAAAGGGATCCCTCCTCTCTATTCATCCTGGTGAGAGACATCTGGAGTGCTGATTCTGTTCTGGGATCCCCAGCACAAGACAGATATGGACTTGCTGGAGTGGAGTCCCTACAAAGACAATTAAGGGCTTAAAGCATCTGTCACACAAAGAAAGTTTAAGAGAACTGAGATTGTTTAGCCAGAAGAAGAGATGGCCTTGAGGGGAGAATATCTTATCAATGTCTATAAATACATGACAAGAGGGCATAAAGAAGCCAAACACTTCTCAGCAGTATATAGCAGCAGAACAAAAGGCAATGGATACATACAGAAAATACAAGAAATTCTGTTTAAACCTAAGAAAAATACTTTTTTACTTTAAGGTTGGTCAAACACCAGATAAAGTTGCCCAGAAAGGCTGTGGAGTCTCCATCCTTGGTGATACTCAAGACTCAGCTGAACACTGTCCTGTGCAATGTGTTGTGCAACTAACTCTGCTTGGAGAAGAGAGGCTGAACTTGAGATTCCCCAGAAGGTCTTTCTGATCTCAGTTGTACCATGATTCTATGAAAATTTGCAGAATACTTCAAGAACCCTAAGACAAAGCAGGAGTAATCATTATGATGAAAGCATGTTCCCATCAGGAGAAATAAGTGATTATTAGTGTTAAAAACACTAAGTAATGTGCATTTATATGCTTGTTAACTATATGGACTGAAATATGAATAAAGCCCAAAGCTTGATGTGAAAGCTCATCCAAGAAAGTTAGTACACACCCCAAGGATGGTTAATGACTGCAGCTGAAATCAGGCTTTGTCATGATGGCAGGCAGAGAAGGATGTTTGGTGCATGGTCTCATCTACTCTTTGCAGCTTTCAGTTCAGTGCCATGAGGCTTTCAACTGAAAAAACTGTACTTGTTGATGAAGCTGCCAAGAAGAAACCTTTTTGATTTGAATTACTGTTTAAAAAAGAAACATCTAATGAGCTGAGTTCCAGTTAAAACAGTGTGTTCATTATAGTGCTAAATGTCTGTGGTAAGTATATTCACCTCTATTGTAACTTCATTTTTCTGCAACAGCACCAAGGGGCATCAATCCTGGATCCTCCCACACCACACTCTGTATTAAGTGTTTTAGGGACACATGGTAAGAACTCGGTTCATGACCTAAACTCATCTCTGGAAAGCATTCTGTGAATAGAACCAACTTATCTGGATTTCACAAAGGCTTCCAGTGCCCAAGTGCTCTTACCCCAATACAAACAGGAGAAAGTGTCCCAGTACACTTTAGTACCCCAAGTGGCATTAAATCATATTGTCTATAACTGCCCAGAAGGTATAAAATAGCAAAAGCTTTTGCTGCACTTGCAGTATTAAGATGATGATGGAGCATATAGCTACAGATTTCATCCACTTTGTTTGAGGGGTTTTATAGACAAATGATGAGACTTTATAAAGTATATTTAATGAGAGATTTTATACACCAAGAAAATTCAGAAATAGCCTTAAAATCTTCGAGTTTGTTTCTCCATGGTTAGAACATACTTTCTCTAACTGCAGCAGTACATAAACGGAGATTATCACAGTATCTGGTTTCTGAATCTATGCCCATAATTCATGGATGCCAATAGGAATTTTCCATTCTCCAGGGACACTATCAGGAGACTAGTTAAACACACAGAGCAGAACTTGGAGTCTCAAATCTATAATCAAATATCTAGATTGATTGTGTCACTTGCACTTGTATTGATTTCAATTGGAGCAGCTGACCCAAGGGAATAATAAAAATGTGGAATAAAACTGATTTATGAGAACAAAATAAATCCTTTTGTGAGTGGTAATGAATTGGTACTATTTAACCCTTTCATGCACAAAGGGAGAACACTATTTATTTTTTCAGAATGCTGAGTTAGCTGAAAGAAGTCATATAAAAAAAGTCAATACTGTCAAATGCCATTACACTTAGTTGTAATACTTTGGAAGGAATGAAGCTCTAAACTTGATCTAGGATTTTTGTTTGACATAGGACATTCTTTTGGCTTTTCCAGTCACCTTTTGTGAGGTGTCATAAATGGTGCACTTGTAGACTGCAAGAACCACAGAATCACTCAGGCGAGTGTTGTACTCCCTTAGAAAGCACCTCCCTCTAGACTATTTTGGGCAAAACCGTGCAGATTAACATGAACAGCCATATCAACTGCACCCAATCATCCTCATAAAAGGATGGCCTATCACAGTATCTTGATCTTTCTGGTAAAACACTAGAAAGTCACACAGTCAAGACCTAATTTGATTCCCCTTTATAAAGCACAAAGAAAAATTACACCAAAACCTTGCCAAATCACAGTTTTCATCATGCTTTCTCTACCTGAGAAAGCAGATGGGTTTTATATTAGTCTCTAAAGAGAAGTGAGTTTGAAACTAACACATGCAAGTGTTCAAACCCAATTTCTTTATCTGTGGAAGCTCTAGTCGGATTATACATATACTTGATTTGGTCATGTCATTGGCACTAATAATTTTGTGTCTAATGCCATAAATTGTCTTTTTGCATTTAATACTTACCATAGATACCTAAGCATTGTCAGTGTAGCCTCCTTAGATACTAACTTCCTTCATGTAGGTTTAAAACTCTGGAAGACATTCATTAACTAAAATTGTCTTCATAGAAGAAGTGATTGGCAAATTCCCTTTTACTCAATACTGTTTACCAGACCCATTTTCAGAAGATTGCAATTATTTCCTAGGGAGTAGGGACAGTCTTGGAGACTACACTGCTATTGGTAATCAGTAGGAATTTCAGCCTGTTACGAACTGATAATACATTCCTCATAGAAATAGAGTTCAACCCTATGTGTCTGCTTTATCATATGAAACCAAATAAATTACACAGCACAAGAAAGAAACAGATTGGCGTACGCATGACAAAACCATAACTATGTGAACAGAGTGATGCGGAAGATCAATTAAAGCACCATCTATGGTTTGATGCTTGAGTCTTCATCAAAGAAATGGTCAGGTGTAGAAATTAGAGAGTCACTGCTTTCATTATGCTTTCCTCTGAGACATCTGTACCAAGGAAAAGAACAGAAAAGCATACCTGGTGCTGAAGAGAATTATGTTAGTAGATGGTGTGTTGTGAGGCTGTTCAAAGTCTACTGAAGCCTGACTAAACGTTACCCAATAATCATCCCAAAGTGCAAGAAAAACTATGAGGTTTTTAGCCATGCAAATTAAAATTTAAATGCCACATTACTCAGTGGCACTAGTAAGTCCTACTCTGGTTTATTAAATATGTCTATTTGAAAATGGATCATGCATCCCCTTTTTTTTAATCCCTTCAAACATCTTTAGGACTAGTGAAGGAGGTAGACAACATGAGGGAGGCAGGGGATGAAATATGAAAAATCTCCCTAATGGCTGGCTTGGCAATGCAACTGAGGGCTCCCACAAAAGCATCCCATGTTCGAAGAGGGGAGGTTATTTCTCTGGTGCAGCAGGTAGTGATGATGAAAATGCCAGTGCTGCTGCTCACGGTGGGGATGACTTTTGCTATGCTGTCCCTCCGCCACTGTGCACTTTCCACTGGGAACGGCCTGAACACCCTGTTGGTTGCTCCCATTTATGATGCTATTTGGGCTGCGTGGAGTACATTAATGCGGTACAAGTGTTTTACACCGGTTGATCACTAAACATCTGTGTAAGCATATTAATGGATAACACTCATCAAGCATTTAAATTATTATTCTTGACTTTGTTGTCTGCTAGGTTTTGGGAGGCAAAGACCTGTTAGGCAGAGGCAATTCTCACAGCATCATAGCTGTTCCCAGGAAGCTCTTGTGCAGCCACACTACTGGGGTTTGCAGGTGCAAAGCCATGAGAAAAATAATCCAAGAATAAGAGAATGAGAACTATAGTGGAAAATACTTTCAGTGAGGCTCTGGAAAGCCCTGTCTCAGCAGCTTTAGGGTCTTCAGCATTAGTAACATTAAGGCATTAAGGTACCTTAGATACTGTGTAACTTCACAGCAGTACAAATATAATGGATTCAATATTTCTTTATATATTAAAGTTAATTGGTAAATTACCGATATCATTAATATCACCACAATTTCTCAGATTCCCATTTCTTTTGAAAATTTTACCCTTCTTTTGGAGTCAAGTATCTTCACATGCCTTGAAGAAAGGGTGATTTTTCTTAATAGGAGTGCCAAATTTAGCGTGCCTGTCTTTTAAAAAAAGTAATCAAGGATTACTAGTAGGGAATTCATGGCACAGAATGTATAGGGTAACTGCACAATCCTAAATTACTGGAGTAAGGTTGGAATTATTTTTCCTGTCCTTATTAAATAATGGTCTGTCCCTGGCACAGGAACACAGGGTATTATAAATACCTTTGGTAAGTGATTAAATGCAGGAAGCATCCAGTCCTGATACTTACCTATTATGGAAAAAAAATCAGATTTCTTTGGTAACAGCTTCTTGAATATTCAGCTACATGAGAGAAAAGACTTGATAACTACTCAACAGTACAAAATAAAAAAATATATAGTTTTCAAATAAATAGCTTGACTTGAAAATATATTGTATGCTTTGATTATATACAAATTACTATACTGCCATCTTTGTAAAATAATTTTTTTTGCAAACATTAAGGCGCATCAGACTTGCCTCCTCTGTCAGTTATTGCATGATTAGTTGCAGCAAGCATAAATGCAAATCTATACTATTTTATATTTTGAGGTAATTATGCAAAAAGCATGAAAAGAAATTCAGCATAAAAATTGTCCTAACAAGTCTCTTGGAAATGCTTTAGTAATTTCTGAATCATGTTTAATTCTCTGAAATTGTTGTGCTTTGATTAAATTTTCAGATCTAAAGGCAAAATGCTCACCATCTCCTGCATCTTTGAAGTCACATTCCACAGAATTTTCATGCCCCATTCTCAAGCCCTTAACACAAGCCAGGCTGGGAACTTTAAAGGGTTTTAGCACTCCTCTCCCCACTTCTGTAGGCATCTGCAGCTGGGGTGTCCTTCCTGCAGCAGCCAATGCTTTTATGCACCTGGTTGACTCTCCCCACCCCTTTTTTGAATTCTGATTGGAAAGAGTACTGAAAGCACTGTGCCCAATCAAGATTGTAAGAGGAACCTTCTAATAGAAGTCAAATGAATATATGGTCTGAGTTTTCTTCTATTTATTCATATATATATATAGTATATATTAAACTAAAAAGACTAGATGAACGACATTCTAATACATATATGCAAAAGTCAACCTTTTTCTGCTATATTCTGCTGTTAGAATTCTCCACTCTGTCAAGAGAATGAGTAGGCTGCAAGGAAGTTTTCTGGTACAGTATCTCCAAATAAGCAGAGTAAGCAGATTATTCACTTTCTCTTTACAAAAACACCAGGTGAACTATATTGCTGAAAAGTGAGAACCTTGGATGATATGTCAGCAACAAAAGTTACAAAAAGTATTAAAAAACCTCCAAGAAATAAAAAACAAAAACCTGAACTGAAAACAACACACATTGATTTCTACATTCACGAGCAACAAAGAGTTCCAAGTATAAACCTACAACTTTCTGTTGTGAAACTCCCTAAGGACACATAGTTAATTAAGGATTCTCTTTATGTCAAACTTGCATTCAAATGCATCACAACATCTCATGGACTACGGATTTGGATTAATTTTGTGCTAATGCAGTCATCTGACAGAGCCAGGAAGATAAGAATTTCCTCCAACTCTCTCCTCTGGAAAAGATTTAACACCTGATTCTTTCTGTTCTAGAACTTAATTTCAGACACCCAGATGCAATTAAAAATGACCCTGTACTTAATCAAAGCCAACCTGAGGATAAATAGGGCTGAATGAGGAAACTACCTGAGGAAAATGAGCCTGACTCTGTCACCTTTCTTTCCTCCTCAAGTCCTCTGAGAACTGGAAGTGTATCAGGTACTAGCAAGCACCTTAATTCCTCTTAAAGAGAGAAAAGCTGTTGGTGATCTGGTAATATTAGTATTTTATGCCTTGGACTAAACAACTGCAAACCAAACTCCTCTTTAAGGCTCCTCACAAGGGGACAGGGACTTAAACGATTTGAGGCAAAGCAACTTGCAGTGCATTGAGCCCAAGCAATGATGCCTGAGCACTGAAGAGCTGGGACAGAGCCTTGAGTTACTAAAATCATATTTGATCCTCCTATGCAGTTTGCTGGCAACAAATACTTCTCTGGAAAACTGAAACATACCTGCATAGATGAGAATAATGAAACAGTCTCAACAAAGCTCCTTCTTGTATTTTGACATGTACTTTGAAAGATTTTCAGAATA
>VWZG01011923.1:1710363-1715363 GCA_013396735.1 Grallaria varia | reverse complement strand
CAGCATGTTTTTAAACATTGTAGTAAATTGCCATAGATATTTGATAGAGCAAAAAATATCCTTTTTGAGTATTGCATTTGGTTGCTCCCTGAATTAACTTCTAAGTTCACCTATTAAATATGAGTTGCAATAAGAAGTAAATGTACTGAATATAAAAGATTTTACTACAAATAAATAAACACTTATTCAATATTCTAGAAATCTAGTATTTAAATTTCACAACTTGTAGTAAACATTCAGGTCTATGGAACAAAAATAATTTGCTATTACGTTATTTATGGCAACAAGTTTCTTTCTCATACATTATTTATTTGGTGTTTTCTAAGGTAGAAGATGGTTTCACACCTCTCTGAGTGCCTCTCAGCTGTAAGTTCATGGGAGTGCTAATAAATGCTATTTTTAACCTGCCACACATGCTCTGTCATCAAAATAACCAAACATACCTTCTCTGTCCTTGAAACACAAATGTTTTACTTTTTAGCATGTAAAATTTGGAAAGCTCATTGTTTACAAGTGCCAGGCTGTATCTTTGGTGTGCATCAATATCTCTACAGGTGCCTCTATATTCATGCCCTCTATTATGTTTAAAATAGAGGATAAGTAGCAGTAAAGTCAAAAGGACAAAGTGCACGCTTAAAGATAAACAAATACTTCACGCATTTATTGGATCAGTGCCAATTGATTATTTGGAAATTTCAGTCAAAAACATCCTTATGGAAGCATTTGAATAAACTGCGCTTTCTAAATTAAAATAATTTCCCGTAAAGTGCTGCTAAATGCAGGTACTCACATCAGAAACATGACGAAATGAACAAAAACTTCATTTTTCTACTGAAGAGAATTAAAAATAATCTTAAAATAATATGAATTCGTAGCAATCTGTATCACATCCTAAACAGCTGCAGCAGCTGCATTATGCCTTTAGTTTTTTCTTTATGGCCTGCTATATAAACATATGGCACAGAAAACCTGTTTCATATCTATTTTCCAAACATTAAGTTATACAAAATTCTGCAATATTTTCAGAGGTATATATTAATATCATAATAAACAGAGACTCTGTGACCATATAAGTGACACGAAATCATAGGATAGGAATATAGAACAAATACTGTCATCCATCTAAATTTTTTTAAAAGTACTAGCATATACATAAGCTAAAAACCTGAACTCTACATTTAATAGCAGAGGGTTTAGATAAGAAATATTCAGTGCTGATAATTTCCATTTATTTACAAGGCATTTACAACAGCTAACACATTCCAAAACCAGCAGAATTTCACTTCTTCGGTACTTCTCTAAAGTATCTATTAGAGGTTACACTATTTCTTGATAATCCAGGGTTTTTTTAATTTTCAGGCAAAAAAAAAGCCCTATTAGAACAGACAAAAAAGCCATATTAGAACAGACACAAGCGCCATATCGGGACTTTTCTAGAAAGAGTTTAAAATTTAGCTTTTCTTAATTTACATGTCAACAATTTGCATCTCATTTGAAAATAAATCATAGTTACAGAAAACAATTTTAAACAAAAAACAGCTAACCCAGACAGAAAAAGTTATTGAAACAGAATTACAGCTAGTGTTAATAATTTCATAACTGACTCAGATCTTCAGAGCCACCTCCAGAAACACAAACTGGAGAAATCCCATATTTAGCATAGTCACATAAGATTCACTGATCGATTAGGGCACATTAAAGCACAAGATCAGGTGCAAAAATAGCTGCAAGCATATCAGTTTACTGCTGGGAGATGTCTCCCATACTATTTAGAGCAGAGGGAACACATTAGCTTTCTCTTTTTTTTTTTTTTTTCTTCTTCTTTCTTGTTTTAAGTGTTGGATTTACTCTGTAATTGATACGAAAATCTTTTTAAAAAGTCAGATGAAGATCCAGCTCTTTAACTTCCTGGCAGCACTTAGGTGAGCCTAAATAAAGACATTGCACTTCAATTCCTGTGATTAGAGATGGATCACCGGCTTTGGAAAACAGTTTGCGCACTGATCATGGGATGCAGATGAGAGTCAGCTACAGCAACCCCTACTTTGAATTGTTTCAAAAGTCAAGTTACGAGTCTATAGTTCAGTGAAGATGTGAAAAAAGACCAGTAAAAATATTTTAAAACCCTAACTACTCCTAGTCTGTACTGTCCTTTTGATGCCTATTTGATACGACAGTAACATTGAAAACATACATATTTCATCTGTATGCAAAGTTTGGTAATGACTTGCCTTAAATATTACTACTAACACAATGGATGAGCTTATTGCACATCAAACACTCCTAAAACAAGGTTGCTTTTGGAGTATATGTGAAGTTGTGAAAAACATACAAGAAAAAGTGGCGAAAAGCCATTCAAGCTTTTAAGAGTAAATATTCTTCAATGTAAAGCAAGCTATAAAATGTTTAATGGTTATAAAGTCTAGTTGTCCTCTACAGATAGACAAAGCAGCATTTGAAAGAAAGCAATCTTGGAAACAGTATTGGAAATGTGACTAACAAATTATACCTTGAAAATAAAACCTGGAAGTTCTTTCCAGATACAACACAGAGATATTACAAATTGTGATTGAAAAAATTACAATGGAAACCACAAAAAAACCTCCCAAATCTTCCTCCTTTTTCTTCTTTTTCTTTTTATCAAACTTAAAAGTGCACAAACAAAGCTTAATTAAACAAATTGTTAAATCTCAGAATAAACACAGGCTTCTTTCTCAGTTGTGCTTGAAAACAAAACCAAGCATAGTAGATACTATTCCAGTTATTCATCAGCTACAGTACTATGAAATCATATTAGATTTATCAGTTCAGCTATATGTCTAAAAACCTTTAATAAAATAAAAAAGCCTCAGAAGGCCTGTTTTTCACATGTCAAATTTAATATTCCTGTATTCTGAAATCCTGAAAAAATAGGGTGTTGTACAAGACTGTTAAAATATGTCCAGTATAATATTTTGACCACATACATGCATTCAAAAGATTTATGAATGACCATATTTTCCTTGCTCCTGTTGCCACTACTGGCTTCTGTGATTCTCAAATTAACTTTAGTCCTTTCAGTCAGGCAGCTAAAAATTTGCTCATTACTGGAACAGTAACTCTTTCTTTATATACATCCTTATAAATCTCGTTAAAGCACATCTGCACCTTTCAAACATATTAACTCTATTTAATTTCAATAATGTGTGTTTCAGCCTCAGTTTTTGTCTTTCTTCAGTGTACCTACATTCTACTTTGGAATGGTGCCTAACAATGACCTATTGAATCTTTAGCAGCTCTTAAACAGGATTTTTTTTAAATGTCACATTTTGCCAGATGGGTTACTGCCCAGAGTGAATCATCACCATTTATTCTGATATTCACTGTCATCTGACATTTATTACACTCCCAGAATGTAAATTAAGATACTCACCAATGGACCCAAAGCACAACCTTTTGCAGTACACGCCTGGACTCTGAAGGAATGCAGACTCCAAGGAGCAAGTCCATAAGCATAACAGCTTAGCCGTGATGAATTTTGCAGCAGAACACCATCCATATACAATCCATAGTTAGCAATAATACCTATAAAACAATGTGATAGCATTCAATACCTAAAAAACTTCAGAATTTAGAAGACAACTAATGCTACAGACATCAAGGTGGTAGGAGTAGTATTTCAGACTGTTTACAGTTAAGCAGCGAGTGTTTTTAGCACGACTGCGCGTGCAAAACTCAGAAGAAACACACTTCCTTCTCTAACCGTTGAAAACCTCACAAGTGGATTGCATCTTTTAAAACAATTACAGTATTCCAAAGATTCCCCCTTAACAATTTCAATAGCAGTTAACATCACCTTAGAATCAGGAAAACGGGCAATTCTGCTTCACAGCTTATGTGTATGGCTATTGAAACTCCTTCATATGCACATGGCTTTTGCCACAAGAAAGACACACAAAACTATCTCATATCTTAACAGCTTTAGACTTAGAAAAAATCCACAATATATTTGAGATGTGGAAGGATAACTCAGGGCAATGCTAGAACCACAATAAATCAGTAACAAATAATTTTGTTACACAACACAACTTGTCTCGGATTTTTGGCATTTTTGCCAGCCAACTAGATACTTCATTAATTCGGGGTGGGTTGGAAAACAATTTTATGCACTTTTCTAAATGAAACCACAAAATAGTAATGATTACTGTTTTCTTAACTACTTCTAAACAACAAAAACATTTGCAAACTCAAAACAAACATTAGCAAGACTATTAGGTAGAGGAAATAACTGTTCTTTTTGTGTAACTAATAATAACACAACAATTGCAAGTGATTGCTTATCTTCTTTAAAAGGAATTCTAAAAATTCTCTTCTTCCAAAGGTCCATGATAGAATAGATAGCATNTCAACTGAGACAACAGAGATGTGTGTGGGAGGAAGTCCTGGTAAATCTCACACCAACAATCCTACCATATTTGACAGGCTTCCTAAAGGAAAAATACCCATGGTTCTATGTCTAGTTGCTTGTAAGGCAAGAGCATTAATGGTTGATATTTCCCTTACATTAAATAAATTAATTATATATATGCTTTAAAATATTTTATTTATCTCAGAGTAAAAAGGTGAATGATGGCATTAATAATGTCTTTCACAGAGGAAAAAAACCCAAACACTGAGATACTTTATCATCTATAGCAGTAAAACTATTGCTTTTAAAGTGCCATTGAGTCGTAGGCTATCCTGAGATAGAAGAGACCCACAAGTNAACTTGTCTCAGATTTTTGGCATTTTTGCCAGCCAACTAGATACTTCATTAATTCGGGGTGGGGTGGTTGGAAAACAATTTTATGCACTTTTCTAAATGAAACCACAAAATAGTAATGATTACTGTTTTCTTAACTACTTCTAAACAACAAAAACATACTTGCAAACTCAGAACAAACATTAGCAAGACTATTAGGTAGAGGAAATAACTGTTCTTTTTGTGTAACTAATAATAACACAATAATTAGAAATGATTG
>VWZG01011923.1:1520196-1708509 GCA_013396735.1 Grallaria varia | reverse complement strand
GAAACCACAAAAAATAGTAATGATTACTGTTTTCTTAACTACTTCTAAACAACAAAAACATTTGCAAACTCAAAACAAACATTAGCAAGACTATTAGGTAGAGGAAATAACTGTTCTTTTTGTGTAACTAATAATAACACAACAATTGCAAGTGATTGCTTATCTTCTTTAAAAGGAATTCTAAAAATTCTCTTCTTCCAAAGGTCCATGATAGAATAGATAGCATGAATCTTGTACAGACTATACATACCGTGTTCTGAATTTTATGAACTAAAGATTGAATTTTACAAATTTAGGCTTTGGAAGTTGAACTTGCAAAGGAGTCCTTTTTCTTAGGGCTATTCTTCCATCTTTCTAGATTTTGAATATTCTCCTTTTTTTAAAAGTTATTTCAATGCGAAATCTTTAGGTGAATAAATGCAAAGTTATAGCATTCGTTAGAAGTGAGTTTAGTTCAGAGGATGTCTTCTAATCTTTCCAGTATAAAAAACAAATTTGTATTGTAAAAATGTAGCTCAGTTCACCATTCCTTCCATTAAAACTGAATTTTTTGAAACTACATTGAGGACAATTTGGTTTGAAACTGAGAAAAGATTCTCCCCTCTACTAAATGGATAAATGCTTTTTAAATAAAAGTGTACACACAAGTGCTTCAGCTGAGCTTCAGAGTTCTACTTCAAAAGATTTACATGTTAAACCAATGCAGAGCTGAGTATGGCGAAGTGATTCACAGACTCCTCAGTTCTTTTCTCTTCTAGAAAAGCAAGAGGCTAAACTCAACTGAGACAACAGAGATGTGTGTGGGAGGAAGTCCTGGTAAATCTCACACCAACAATCCTACCATATTTGACAGGCTTCCTAAAGGAAAAATACCCATGGTTCTATGTCTAGTTGCTTGTAAGGCAAGAGCATTAATGGTTGATATTTCCCTTACATTAAATAAATTAATTATATATATGCTTTAAAATATTTTATTTATCTCAGAGTAAAAAGGTGAATGATGGCATTAATAATGTCTTTCACAGAGGAAAAAAACCCAAACACTGAGATACTTTATCATCTATAGCAGTAAAACTATTGCTTTTAAAGTGCCATTGAGTCGTAGGCTATCCTGAGATAGAAGAGACCCACAAGTGTCATTGAAGTCCAACTCCTGGCCCTGCATAGGACAACCCCAAAAATCATTCTATGCCTGAGAGCATTCAAGTGCTTCTTGAACTCAGACAGGCTTGGTGCAGTGAAAACTTTCCTAGGGAGCCTGTTCCAGTGTCCAATCACCCCTTGGGTGAGGAACCTTTTCCTAATGTCCAACCTAAACAACCCTTGACACAATGTCATGCCATTCCCTCAGGTCGTGTCACTGGTCATCAGACAGATCAGTGCCTGACAAACCACTATAACCATCATTAATTCCTTTGATACTTATGGTAACAGCATGAAACACATTTAGTATTAATTTAGTATTAATGTTGGTGTCCATAAGTACCTCTGTGGTCCCTCCACTGTAACTCAGTAGTGATTAACTGGACCATTGTTTTAAAGTGTTCCTGAAGCCACAGGACTGTGCAGCATCTGCGCTCTGAGGAGCAGCTCGATGGTCAGCACTGTGATCTTTCGGTAGCTCTCACAGTACTGCTGGGGATCATCTCTAAAAAGCTGATCCATTATCTCTTAATTTTACTTCTGCCTTTACCTTGTAGGACACTGACGGATAAAACTACAGCATGAAAAGAAAGAAAAAAGTGTATTTCAGAACAAAAGGGCTAGTAGTCCAATTTTGAGATATGAAACCATTTTTCTACACTTGGCAATAATTATTTCCGACCAGGGATAAATAATTTTGCCTCTCTATTTCACCAGTATATATTTCCAGAGCATACTGAGAAAAAGTTCAAAGTTGGCCCAAGCCTAATGAACTTCAGACTTGCTAGATATTCCTGAGGTTTACCATGCATAAAATATTGAAGAATATAGGACATTCTGGGGGATTTACAAGGTTTCCTGAGCAACATGTGGTCACCACGAAAAGATGTAGTTTCTTCATAATTATTGAGTCTAGGCAGCTAGAGTTAATCTTGGCTTCACTGAAGACAAAATCTCTATTGACTATAATACAATTATGTTACACTTCTGAAAAGAAATCCAAGAATGCAAATTAAACTGAAGAAAACTACAGTCTTCCCGTTGTCTTCTTCCTCTCTCCTCCCCAGGTAAGGCCATATTATGTGATAATGATATTCCAGACACTAAAGATAAAAAGAGGTTTTGAATCTAAAATACCAGGACCATTTTACTCTTAAGGTACAATCTAGGGGTCAAATCTTAAGCAAACAGACTTTTACCTACATCAATTTCACTGACTACAAACATTAGCCGTCTCTCAAAAGCACAAGGATTTGCAGGAACAAGTACTGGCTTAGTTCACTGAATAATTTCATAAATCGGTTTTTACTATATCTAATATTTCCCATACAAATTCCAGACAGCCTTGGAAGATACAGTCCAGATAAACACTTGATTTTATCTATGACCTGTACACAAGAAAAGTGAAGTTTCTGAGAACTGACCATCTAGGGACAATTTTCAATGGTGAAAAGAGGTAAGGCCACTTATTTTTTGTGAAAGGATTTTAAAAGAGCAGATCTTCAATTATATGGCAAGACTATAATGGATGTGCTCTGAAGAATATATGATTGTTTATTGAGGCCACTAGAACAGTGAAGGCTCAAAATAGAGTACTTGATGCCATGTCATTTCACAAGCCTCTCCACACCTTGCCCTCAACTAAACAGTCAATATTGCTGAAGTTTGATATCCATGTCTGGATAACATGAGCCTAGATGGTCTCTTATCTCAAACCTTCCCTCCCCTTATGTGCCATCTTTATGTAGAAGACATGTAGCCTTTAATCTTATTTGCCACCTTTGGCCTCAAGGGTAGCGTCTTAATCTTCTTAACATTTTCTAATTCATGGCAAGCAGCTGGACTCCATATGTATCACAAAGGCCTAGTGAAGACCAAACCACAGTCTCTTCCACAGCCATTCAAAGCTCATAAGCTTCCTCAGCCCTTGGAAATAAACAGTAACATCTGTCGTGCAGTAGCAGAAGAAATGAATGGGGAGAGAAAAGAATGGCCCCAGAGGTCTAGAACTTCTGACTATGAGAATGCACCAGTAGAATGCTGAAGAAGCTTTAAGGGAAAATGCTTTCTGCTGGTCTTTCTCATATTTCAGTCTTCTCAACTATGATATTTTTCAGCCTCTCACACAGTTTTAAAATACTGACACAGACAGAGATTATAAATGAGGGGGCCACTAGGCAGCCCGAAAGATGTGCAAACAAACCAAACAAAGTCACTGAACAGTGCAAGCTTTTCTGATCAAGCACTTGCTCAGTGAAAAGTTTTAGAGTTTGGTTATTGTTGGGAGGTTTTAATTCTTTTTATGAAATGAGGAAAAAGACAGAAACAGAAAACTGGAGAATGAGAAAAAGTGTTAATAGATTGATCATAGAACCATAGAATCACTTAGGTGGGAAAAGACCTTTAAAATCACAGAGTCCAGCTGTTAACCCAGTACTGCCAAGCCCTCCACTGATCCATGTCCCAAAGAGCCACATCTATACAACTTTTAAATAGCTTCAGGAACAGTGGCTCTGCTTTCCTGGGCAGTCTGTTCCAATGCTTGACAATCTTTTTTTTGTTAAGGAATTTTTCCTAATACTCAATCTAAACCTCCCTGGCACAACTTGAGGCCATTTCCTCTTGTCCTATCGCTTCTTGGGAGAATGGACCAACCCTAACCTGGCTACAACCTCCTTTCAGGCAGTTGTTGAGAGCAATAAGGTCCCACATGAGCCTCCTTTTCTCTAGGCTGAACATCCCCAGCTCCCTCAGCCCCTCCTCATCAGACTTGTGCTCCAGACCTTTCACCAGCTCCACTGCCCTTCTCTGGACATGATCCAGCCCCTCGATGTCTCTCTTGCAGTGAGGGGCCTAGAACTGGACACAGGACTCGAGGTGTGGCTTCACCAGTGCCAAATACAGGGGGACAATCTCTTTAGTCCTGCTGGCCACACCACTGCTGATACAGGCCAGGATGCCACTGGCCTTTCTGGCCACCTGGGCACACACTGGCTCATGGTCAGGTGTTGACCAGCACACTCAGGTCCTTTTTCTGCAGGGCAGCTTTCCAGGCACTCTGCCCCAAACCTGTAGTTTTGCCTGGGGTTGTTGTGACCCAAATGCAGGAGCCAACACCTGGCCTTGTTGAACTTCATCCCACTGGCCTTGGCCCACTGATCCGGCCTGTCCAGACCCCTCTGCAGGACCTTCCTGCCCTCCAGCAGATCAGCATTCCTGTCCAACTTGGTGAGGTCTGCGAACTCGCTGAGTGTGCACTAACACCCTCAGTTTTTTCCTAACAAGCTGTTCATCGTGTTTAAAAGGAGAGCCAAGCTGTACATAGCAAATCAACATCCAAATTTAGGTATGGATCCCAGCATTTACCTGTTTTTAAGGAAGTTGTTGGAAATTTATTTATTAAACTCTAGGTCTTTATCTTACACTGTTGATATGCATATACACACACACACTTATTTGATTAGGTAAACCACTCAATTTGCATTTTTTCAATAATGTAAGGATAACAGGATTAGGCCCTGAGATGAACTATAAAAAAGCATATTTCAGTGAAAATTATTCAGACTTTAGCCACTAAGCCACATACATGACCTTCCTATGCTGTTTCCTCCCCTCCCATCCCTTACCCTTCACCCCTCCTTGTTTCTCCTGCGTCCTTGCCTTTGCCACATATGCTGATGGAATTTCAGAAACAGTGTTAGGGAGTAACTGAGTTAGAGGCCAGGAAGCAAAATCTTCCACAAAAACTTCCATACAAAGAATAATGAATTATCAAGTGCATTATTTAACAGATTACATACTCTTATTTCTTTCTAAAATTAATGTAAGACCTCACAGAATATGACATATGTGTAGCTTTACAATCGCCAATTTTGGGGGAATCATTTAAAGTGTGCTTAGAGAAGTCATACAAGTAGGAAGTGCTCTAGCACAAATGAAAGCAGGAAAAAACCTTCAGAGAAAAAACAAAATTCATGTAAAATCACTGGGAGAAACAATGATATTTGTTTGATATATGATAAGCCAATGAAGAGAAGTATTTCTGATATTTTAAATTTAGTGATTCCTACATAGCATACTCAGCACTGATTTAAACTGTTACATGCATGATAATAAAATCAGAGCGAATTCCGAGGTGAATGATACTATGCAATCTCATTAGAAATGTAAAATTTGTCCAAAAGTTTCACAGATGGATATTTCATTATGGAAAACATTTCTAAACAAAAGAAAGCATTTTGTTTAACTTTCACAGCCCTGGAAATGTACAACATGACAACTAGGCAGAACACAAATCTAATTATTATTACATATCAATTAATATGAAAAGAAATTAATTGATTAATGTAACAGAAATTAATGTTTTATTGGAGGGTGAAATTAACATCCTAGACACATATTCTCCAGGAATGCCTATTCCTCGGCTCAGTTGTCCCGGAAAACATTAAACAATGAGATGCAGTACACAAGAACTATCAAAAGGGAGCACTTTTGAGCCACTGAAACAGTACGATAGGCTGAAAACCACAATCTCCCAGCTGCAGACAATGATACTATCTCAGGTATTTTATGTGCTAAAATGATCATTAAAAATTAAGCACCACATATAAGCTGCCATTTAGAATATTAATTTACCTTTACTAATCATCTTTTTAACTTGAGGCTAAAAGAGTTCACTTACCATTCGGATACTCAGGCTTAGTCCATGAGATGTTAAAGGAGTCAGATGAATATGACTGAGCTTTTGGAGCAGGAACACCTTCTGGTGTACTCTCATCTGTTATAGCTGTGCTAGCTTCGCTTATTGAACATCCACCTCCAGTGCAAGCCTTGAAATATTAATCAAAACAAATAAACACAATTCAATGTAGTACTGATAATTTTAGCAATGATTTTTTTTTTGCTAAAGTTTTATTACTCTTATATAGCTAAACTTAGTAAGTCTGTGATTTTCATAAAAGACACTTTCCTTCACATAGATTTGATTACTTTTAAATGACTTCATGATACTCAGTTTTTAGGTATAATATAGCTAAAATATTGTAGTATTTGACTTGGCAGCATTTTCCCTTTGAATGTGACTCATAATCAATTAGATTTCCACTGCTTTTGCAGCTGCAGTTAAAGATAATTATAGTACAATATATGTTATTTACAACACTAAAATCTTCAATAAAAGACTGAAAATCTCTCACAAGTTCCAGACACGGAATATACTGACCAACTTGCAAGGCACCTAAAAATTATCTCAAGGAGTAGCCATTGAGAAAAAAATGCCATTCAGACAGTGCTGACTTCACAGTAGATGCAGTTTAAAATAGTGAAAAAACACTCCATTGTAAACCAGTATGTTTCAGTTATTATTACATATTTATGGAAAAGAAAGTAAAATAATTTGTATTTCAGTTACCAGAGAACAAAATATTAACCACACTACTTTTGTATTTTGCTTGATTATGGAATAATACAATGTACAAGAAAATGTGCATATGACCTCATAAAGCTTTTAAAGTTCAACATGTGCATAGTTATGGTCTTTACATGTGTGGGTTTGCCCTGTACTTGCACTAAAAATAACAAGAGACAGGAGTTCTTAGAGAAGTTAAAAACACCTAAAATGTATACTCTGCACTGGATTTCAAGATTTTTGTCTTATTGCTTATTTTTGTTCTATTGTTTAACAATAAAATAAATCAAAACCTGGATTCAATGAAAATTCAGATCCAGACATACACTGATATAAAATTTAAGGGACCACCTGTGTTTTCCAGTTTGCCCATGGGCTGAAGTGGACACGTAGCCCGCTTTGGATCATCAGCACACAAAGAAAAAATAACTTTGCTGACCAGATCTCCAGCAATACAATATTTCTCGATTGCCTTCAATTTTCCATTATGTTTCAAATCAGAGAGCAGTCAACATATTTCCTATCCCCTCCAAAAGTGACACCATGGGTAAAAATAACTACTGTTCGTAAAAGAGGGGCTATTTTAGACACAAAGATGGTTTTGATTTCACTGGAAATTACACTCCCAACACAACTAAGGAAAGACTGCCTGTGCTCAGTCTGAGTTATCAAGTAAAGATGAAAGAAAACTGGCAACCCCTGTTTTGGGAATGTCCAAAAATGGCCTTTACTTTAAACATGATAATGTTTAAAAAGAAACCAAAACAAAACAAAACCAAAACTAACAAAACACCAAAACAAAACAAAAATAAAAGGGGGAAAAAAAAAATAGAGTCAGCTTAGATGGATGCTCAGGTAACTTAGCATTTTGAAGGGGAAAATATCTAAGAAAATTATCCTTCTGGCAATGGCAGGGTAAAGTTTGAATTATATCACTTCCACTGGATTCATGAAGAAGCCAAAAAGACCAGTTCTGGAAAGCCTCTTCCTCATGCATTCATTACTGCTTTGCTAATCAAGTTCCACCGGTCCTACTTCAGCAGTGGAGGGCTTGTTCATTTAAGGGCTTGCTAACAGCAGCCTTCCCATTCACGATTTCCTGAATATCATGCAGCTCAATTTTTGTACCCTGAAATTTGCTGGGACATTAAGTTTCTGGCTCTTCTAATGAAAATCGGTGAAAGAAAGCTTATCTGCATTTTAAATAGCTGGATTTTAGATCAGTCTATCCAAATGGACTGGACATCACTGGCACTCTGGCAATCACATCCAGTGATGCTCAAAGCCATGAAATCCTGGCCCTAGACTGAGTTTTGAACTTCACTGAGGATCAGACTTCAGGTAAAATTTGCAAAAATACCAAAGCAACTAGTCAGCCAAAGGCCAGACAGAGACCACCTGAAATGACCCACACCTAACATCTGAGCCGGCTTAGCCACACAACACAGACACGGGGCGGTATCAGCGGAACAGTTTCATCACCAAAGCACTCAACTCATACAAAGGCGTGTGACGCTTTGGCTGCTAAAGGCAGCCTTTCTGCTTCCCATTTGCTTTCAGACTGGCCTGGCTCACACCCATCCAGCTTGGAGCACGAACAGAACCAAAACCGGTTCCTTTGCACTAGTCCATGGGGACGTGCCCTTAAGTCTTCTGGGCTGACTTTTGGAAAGAAGCATTAGATTTGCTTACAAAAGCTGTTGCACTCATTTATGAATACAATTGCTACATAATAAATGGCAGTAATCAATTCTGAACATTGGTAACAGCATACAAAGATAAATATTTTGTTAACTTTATTTAATGTACTTATATTAACCTGCTATTGAAATTTGGTTAAATTATATAAGAAACACTAAACATTTCAATTTTTTTCAGGTGTGTAAGCTTGAGTTGTATTTTTAAGGGGTTTGGTTTTTTGGTTTGTTTTTTTCCTTTCATAAACGATGCAAGAAACATTTGACCACGTTTAAGCTTCATAACTCATAAATCTGTAATATTACATTTTTCTCAAACTAGTCTACCAAGTTCTAGGTACAACAGATCCACATGTTTTAAGAAAGCTATCACATCTCAGAGATATCAGGCTTTTCATGCACTTTTAGACTTGTCATTTTCCAAGATGCAAGGACATTTAGACCTTCTAATCTGCCTATTACAGATTATTGCATTTTATCGAGGTAGATCTCGTTATGTTTTTCACTAAAAGAAATTACCTTTTCTTACTTCCTGCTTACAACTGATTAAATGCAAATATTACGGGGGGAAAAAATAAGAAGAAATGAGGAAAAAATATAGACATCAAAGGTTCCTAAAAATTTATTTAGTAACTGCTTGGAAAGCTTTGCACACTGACGAAGCAAAACCAACATCCACAAAACACCCCCTCCCATATCCCAAGGCAGAACCACCAAAGGAAGCTGTTCCAGTTGCTCTCCAGGTTGTAGCTGTTAATTCTTCCCTGATCCTCTCTCCTTGTGCCCCCACCACAGCAGCTGGGCAGGAGCAGAGAAGAGCTGTGGCACAGCGAAGGACAGCACAGGTTCTTTTGATAATTCTGCTCGCTTATAAAGAAATAAAATGCTTGTTGAGGCAATGACTTAGTTTTGGGCATGGTGCTATTTTATATGCTATACAATTTGCTATGCGGAAATATCCAGGCACAAATGAATTAATTTCAACATGAATCTGAGCTTTAATTAGACTGAATATCCTTGGGTTTTTCAGGTTCAAGTCAGATCCTTATCATTACCTGAAGGTAGTTTATTTTCTGTGGTATAATATTTAGAACATTCAAGAGCATGTTAAGAAAAAATGAATGCATACCCAGTCTACATAAATGTAAATTTATTCATAATCAAGAGCAGAATATTTTTCTATGGCATTTATCAAAGCAAATATCCTTATATAGGTATTGTTATAAAATGAACAGTGTGCTTAAACCAAGGGACAAACTACTGCTTTTATTCACGTATCTCCAGGTTTGTTAGTGAGCTGAAGCTGTTCTATTTCATCGCAAAATAAAACCAATGATAAGGAAATGCAATAAAAACACTAATGTCTTTTAAAATGTTTTGAATAGACAAACTGCCGCTTTACACTGAACTCTTCCTCTCTGCTATTTCCTTCCACATACAGATTTTGTGAAGAAAGAACAAATGAACATGCTCCAACAGATGAAAGGTCAGTATTTTTAAAAACATTCAATGCTTTCTTGTAAGTTGGGTCCAGGAGACATTTTTTTAAGCATTTCATATGTTTCAGGTCAATTCCTTATTAGTTATCATCCCACTTACCCTTGAAGAAAACCTGTATTTGAAATTACATATACACATTTTTGAGAGCCTGTTTTGAAACAAAAACCCTACTTTTGGTCAGGACAGCTCATCCACCTTAGCTTCAGAAAGAAAAGGTTAAACCAAGTGGACACATGAACCATTAAATATAAAGATGCTAACAAAATCACAATCATTTTCACCATTTTACACCTCTATTGCACATCTTTAAAACTTACAGCTAGTTTTATGAGGTATTCAGTACCCGGGGAAAGCTGCGGAATAGTAAAATCCAGAAAAGGTTCTGTGCTGTTATAGATTACATTCCACTTTGTAAAATTCTGCTCATTGTTGGCAATATAAATTATATAGCGATCTAAGATTCCATTTACTTCTACTGGTTCTTTCCATCTGCAAATAAAAGCAAAATGTGATTAAGAACAGAGCAAGTAAAGATTCAGACCACGCTGAAAAAAATTGTAAGGCTTTGTTTAGGGGACTTTGAGGGGTTTATTTCTGAGAATTTGAAAACACAGTCATGCAACCATAAAAACAAACGGAAGCCATCCTTCTAACACCGTATTTGTACTCAAGAGATAAATGATTACAGTGACACACAAAGCAGGGGCTACAAAGGGGCATATCACAAGAACATTGCCTGTACTGAAGTTTGCAGGGGCTTCTGCCCATACGTAGGTTATACTGATTGCGTAAAGACAAAATGGAAATTAAGTTGGCAAGTGATAATCAGAAGGTTCACAGAACCACTAAACTAATCACTTCTATGCATTTAATCATAATAAATTTAATTTTATGTCACAAACCCTTCCCCTGATTGAACTCACTGGAATTCTTGAACAAACTGATGCACTATTGTGTTGTCAGGAAAGAAGAAATCCTTACTTACTGTACATATATCGTTCTAGAATCCAAAACCGTCAGGACTGGGGCATCTACGTGAGATGGTGGCAGCTGTGCTGTAAACAAGGTGACCTGGGAACTGTTTGTACAGCCAGCAAGCGTACATGCAGTGAGCAGAAACTGGTGCGGTGTAAAAACTGCTAAATCTAGGGCAAAAAAAGAATATGAATTTACTTTGTATATTATCTTGGTTTACTGTAGCTTTCAGACAGTAGTGAATTCAGAAAATCAAGAGGAAGGGGGACCTGTATCTCCTAAATGTTGCAGGTTTGCCCCCTGAGGAGTGAATAGGGACTGGTTCTTTAACAGCAAATAACTGCAAATTTTGATTCCTAACAGATTTGTGGGGTGTGCTTTGGCTGAGATGGGTCCATTGTACTCCACTTACACTACAATGTATACCACCCAAACAAAAATAAAAGCAAACATGTTCGCTTTTTAGGGGCTACATACCACATCAATTTGCTACACTGGCAAATGAACACCTTTGCGTTGATCAAATCAAATCAAATCAATTTAATGGAAAAACAAGTACAGGTTCATTAAGACAGTGGATTATATTTTTTTTTTTAAAAAAATCTCCTGTATGAGTCACAAATGTCAAGTATCAATACATACAATGACTCACTCCATGCAAATTTCACTATAAGCAAGAACACAAAGGAAGCTCATTGTTGCCACCACTCATACTGGTCTGTTCTCTCTTTGCCTGTTTGTTTTCAGCTGCACGAACACCAAAGAATTATGAAATATATTTCAGTAAAGACAACTCATCTGAAGTTATAGGAAAACAACTGTTCAATGGTTATTTATTAAGAAGCAATCTTGAGTTTCAATTACTGCAGAAAATGGTTAATAAAATGTAGCATTTTTGCTGAATAAATACTCTGAAAGATCTTTAGCATCATATATTCTTCCCTATACTAATAAAGGAACAAGTGACAGAAAAATTATCATATGAAAGTAATGCAGACCTAATTTTCTAATATTTTTCATTTTTAATTAAAATACAAATCACATACTTTAATAAGCAAATCCTTTAAGAAGGAATTTACAATTTAGCTTTTGGCAACAGCGTAAGGTATACGAGTAAAAGGCTTTATGCTACAGTCACACATTTTCAGTATGCCAGAAAAGTTCAGAGTTTTTGCAAGACGTAACAAATGGTAGTGTTTTCACAGCCACATAGTAGTAAACTATAACTTTGTACAAAAATATTTGTTAGCACACATTCAAAAACTGCAATTGAATGACAAAGATATCACCAAAGCAGAGATGTTTTAGACTCAACTTCTCTCCTATTAGTTCTCCCCTTATAAAATTACTCCAGTCCCTGCTGGAATGGAATTTCTTCTGATTTGCTTCACTTTGTGTCAGGAGGAAATGAACTTGTTCATTTTAATTGAAAATACTGTATCACTCAGTGGTATTGTTCTATGGAGCACATGGCAAAGTGTGAGTTAAAAAAAAAAAAATGCTGTAGCTAAAAAAATCATCAAGTGAATGCCTGTAACAGTGACATGTTTAATCAACATAATGGGACTGATTCCACCAGGGTTAAGCAGTGCTTAAGTGAGTGAGAGGGGAAAGCACACTCCAGAGCAGGTGCTCAAGCTGGCTCAGCAAGTGGGGGAAGCAAACTCCACATACTGCACCGACTGCACCACCTGCATTAGAGTGAAGCTCCCTGCATCCCCGGCTCCTCGCAGCTGCCAGCAGGGAAACCACAACAAGTACAGACAGAGCTGAAAGTCTGCGACACAAGTGTCAGATGCTCCACATAGCGGGTGGGCAAACAAGTGACCAGAAGGATTTTACTTTTAGCAATGCAAAAACGAGCGGCTCGAATCAGTTCATGGCACCTATTTCATTGCTTATGTTATAAACAGTGAAAATGCATTCTTCTCTTCAGGTTGAAATATATTATGGGGCTTCACTTAGCAGAGTGGACACAAGGGAAGGGAAAAGAGAAAAAGCCGGTGTCTCCTTTTCCATTTGTTTATGATGGGTCACTCTTTTCCTTGTTGGTGAAGGGTATTTTCCTCTCCTTTAAGGAAAATTCCACTTCTGAAATTACTACTTTTATAAAGGTAACTTGTACTGAAACCTTGACTTGATGCACACTGTAGCTGATGGGACTACTTGAAGGCATCAGAGTTCCTGGAAATTCAAAATGTAATTTCAAGAGAGAAGAACTTTGTCAATGATTAAGAGAATGAAAGGTAGAAACAAGTTTTATTTCCCTCTTTGAACAAACCAATTGACTACAAGTTACTATGAGTATCTCAGTCCCTAGAATGGAAAAAGTAAAAAAGAATAGACAATGAAACATGTAAAGTTTAAAAGAAAACAAGACTAACAAGGAACACAAATACAGCACATATGAGAAGTGAGATCCTTTGGGATCAACGGATGACTATCCTGAGAGGGGAGGGAAGAATAGGAGACTTAAAAAAGAGCTAAAATATAAAACATGGAGTGGGCGGGGTGGGGGTAAGCAACACATCACCAAGGTCAAAGAAAATCTTTATTCCTCATATTGATTTAATAGCACCAAATTATATCTATATTATATATAGATATACACTAAATGCCAAGTAGAAAGTTTCAATAGAATCTCAAAGATTAGGTGGGATAAAGGCTGAAAAGAAACCTACATTTCTGGAAGCAGGAGTAGAAAACAAAGGAGTCAGAATCTTAACAATGTCACTCAAAGCTTTGTCACCAGTTAAAATCTCCACACAGACTTCATTGAGTTTTGGATGAGCCAGCAAATACAGTGTGGGCACTATTTCTAAAAGGTTAGAACCACAAACCGACAAACTGAACAATAAGAATCCTATTACATTGTAATCAATGCAATTATTTGTCACAATCTGATTTGGCAGATATATTCCCATTTAAAGTTCAGTGTGTTTCATAATGGTTCATTGGATTCAAACAACTACAGATACAAACATGAATATGAAGGAGGAGGGAGGAGGTTCTTAAAACTACAAAGCCACTGTTTGTCAGGGTCCTCTAGCAATAATGCCTTGCTTTCCATTTGCTTGATTGCATGATTTGCATAAGATCAAATGTAGGCAATTGTGGACATGAAAAGCAGATCGCTCTCAAACACATTAGAAATGGATCCACAGGCATTATGTGGAAATGTGTAACAAGAAAATGCACCCCAGTGCATGGAAAACTCAGTGATTAATGTCAGACAAACTATAATTTACAATATAGGGCATGAATTATATGTTATTTTACAATTGATTTCATGCTGTTGGCTGGAAGGATTTCATTTATCTTAATTTATAAAATGAGCCCAATAAGGACACAATTACTTCTTTCAAACTTACAGCAAGAACTGAAATACTTTTTTTTCTTACAAATTTGCTTGATCAGGTTATATTCCCATCTATTCCACAATTCCGGTTCCTTGAGTTACTTTAAAATATGATCTTATTTTTCTTATGTTTCTTATTTCAATATTCCAGTAACTACTCTCCGAAACCACTTATTCCTTAACAAAACAAAGGTAAACTTAAAAATTATAGTAGTTCACTGAGAAAAAAACAAGGTACTAAATTTAGGATTTGGTCTTGTTCTCATTTCTACACTCAGAAGGGCCAAGAGCACCAAAGGACAAAGGAAAAGGTACTTTCTTGGGGGTAAAGGATTCCTTCCAATCATCCTATTAAAGTAGTAGGTAGATAGAAAAATAATTCTGCATTTTTCAGGTCAAAAACAGAACAAAAGAAAAAAAAACTAAAATAAAATCCCACATACCTGTTTTATAACCATTACTTAATTTTCCCAAAGAAAAAGGTGGAGCAGAGTGAGAGGAAGGATCAGCCTGCCTTTTCAACTGAAATACCTCAGAGGCCATACAAACAAACTACATTATTTTCTCACTCACATGTCAGCAGAGAATTGTTACCTATAGTTATCATTAAAATTGATATTTGCACAGCACTACATTTATTCCATACGTGGTGCCTGTGGAACTTCCCACGTATACCAACTGTAGTAGTTGGTATCTATCCAGCTTCTAATATCCACCAGCACAGGCCTTGATAGAACAATCAATGCACGAGACAGAAAGAATAAAGAATGACCCTCTTTGCATGGTCAATAAGAACACTCACTTTGCTTTGATCAAATTTAATGGGTAGTCATTGAAAGATAATATGCAACACAACACTGCCACTTTTAGCACGGCATTTGAGAGATGTTACTAAGATAAACATAGTTAGTAGAGTAAAAAAAAACAAAACCAAAACAACAACAAAAAAAAAACAAACCCTGAAATTAGAGATTTAACAAAACATGAGCTTTACCATCAAGTCAAGTACATCACAGTTCAAAAAAACACAGTTATAATATCTACAATGTTTTAATTTATCTGTAGCACGCATATTTTATATGCAGATTTACTGCAAGAGAGCCACATAGCTTGCTTTCCTCCCCTCTTCCACGTTATTTCCACTCTTCCTGATTTCAGGCAGCTATTTTAAGGGCCAGAAATGGCAACATCCTGTCTTGGTGGGCACTCACATGACTTGCATAAGGAACCCCACATAGTTTCTCTCAGGAAAATAATCGAGACAAGATCTATCCCATTGTTACATTCAAGAAAAAAATAATACAGCAGCATTGCAGCAAGGGATTGTTAGTACCACAACAAAGAAAACCTGCTGAGAGAGCATGAAAATGAAACACTTCCAAAGGATTCCAATTACCACGTAGTTTATGTAGGTAGACTGTACGAACACTTCAGCTCATTACTCACATCCTGACTCTGTTTTCTCATCTTGTTTCTCAGAATTTGTTATATTAACTCACAGTAACTTAATATGTAATTAGAAGATAAACTCTTTGGGATCATAAATCTCCATCACCAAATACGACCATGTCCCATTCTGACTTTTATGCACCACCAAAAAAAAAAATAGAAATCTAATTCATATTATAATTATCAGGTTTGCTCCATCAGACACGATTAGCAGTTCTCTGCCCTCCACCACTTTCTGAAAGCAAGCAACAACTCATATTTAACTTTTAGTACAGTATATCCTGCTTTCTTTGTTTATGAAGCATCAATTACTTAATTATATCGACTCTCAAATGTACAACTTTCTCTGGAAAGGTATTATAGTATTGCTGCAACATTTCATAGACATCCTGCAAACCCCGCACCACATTCAACACTCCCTTGAAAATATTTCAGAAAAACCAGTGTCCCAAATGACACCACTTAGGTAGTTCAGGCAACTCAGTCCAGCTGAGGAAAACAGTGTGCTCGTGTACCTGATTGTTCAAACTAGCAAAGAGTGGCCTTTCACACGTGCAACTGGTGTCTTCCAAAATAGTAGCAAATGGTAACAGATATTAATTAAGAATTAAGAATGCTTATGTGATTCCGTAACATTGCAAAGCGACAATTAAAAGAATTTTGTGAAGCCATTAAAAACAAGGGCAAGAAACACAGAGAAACAATTAAACTCAGGGTCACAAATAACTATTTTCAGGAAGCACCACAAGCTGTTGTTCTGCTCTCTAACCAGCAAAGACTTCGACGTAATGGCATACGGACAAAATATGCCTTGGCTTCCAGCTGGCCAGCAAATGCTGATGTGTTTTAGAAACTATTTGTTCAGCAGTAAATATCCCTGATTTTCCAAATTACGCGTAGAGGAAGAGAACTTGTGGATGCTCCATCCCTGGAAGTGTTCAAGGCCAGGTTGCATGGGGCTCTGAGCAACATGGTCTAGTGAAGAGCGATCCTGCCCATGGCAGGGGGGTTGGAACTAGATGATTTTTAAGGTCCCTTTCAACCCAGGCCATTCTATGAGAACCACAATCTTTTTGAGACTTTTCTACTTCTGAAGAATTCAGGAAACTTCTAGGTCCCATCTTAGGAAATAAAGAGCATAGCACAAAACCAAGCATCATATGGCAGCATGAAAACACGACAGTTATGTGTTGGAGTGCGTAAAAAAGTTATATTTAAGAAGAAAAAAAAACTTTGGCACAAATGTGAAAAAAAAATAAGGATCTTTAATCATTTCAGTTTGCAATGATTTCAAGCAATTAGTGAAGATTTTATATACATGTGGTAGAACTATGGTTCCACTTTTGGAAAAGGGGCAGTTCCAAAGTACGTTATGGCTTTTAAATACAATTATGTTTTAACAGCAAATATTATAAAGTTTATTTGTTTTCCCATTAAATAACAGTGTCTCTTGCTTATGCTCTTACATCCTTAACTGTTGCATAGAAAAACCTTCTGCTCTTTATTGTCCCAAACTCTTATACTTTTTTGAGCCCAAACTCATCCTTCAAAAATAAGGCTTCAGCCTGGCCAGTTCACAAGGCCACATCAGCATCCATGCTTGATTACTGTGTTTCATTTTTCCTTTTTAAGTTAAACTATTTTTATTTTATTTTTTGCCTTGCCTTAGATAGATACACATCTTTTTATTTAAACATGCCTCTTATTCCTATCCCATTACAAAAGTTGGAATGCAAGGATTCCAGTCTTCTATTTTACAGCCACATCCCTGGGACAGCTACACTGGGTACATTTTCCAGGCTGTTCTTACTCTCCAGTTAGGACACACCAGCTTGAAATCCTAGAGGTGCTCAGTTGAAGGAAACTCAAATCAAGGGGAGTGCCCACATTGTTTGCAAAAAGCAGAAGGGGAACATCACAGAAAAACATTTAAACTTCTCTAAACACTTTATCCCAAACTAATCTACCTGATTCCTTGTGCGACCCTAAAGACAGGTCATGTCACTGACCACAGAAGAATCATGTTGTTCCTTGGAACCCTCCTTCCCATTACATCCTTGACACATTTTCCCAACCCATCATCATCAGTCACCATTAGAAAACTACAGAGGTGTTGTGGGAGGCTTTTTCAAATGCTTCTCTTGCTGTCAAAACAACACAGAGCCAGTCAGTCAGTGCAAACATTCAGCATCATATAAGCCTAATGAACTTCTAAGTTTCATTTTTGCTTAGAATTAAACCCACTCACTGTCTCCCTACTTCGCTTCAATTTTAACAGCTGGACAAATAAAGTGAGTTTGAAGGCCAGAAGGAGAGAAAGCAGAAAGAGGACAGAGCACGTTAATTATCACCAAGCACTGAACGAAGCAATTGTGGTCAATATCACTACCTTAGTTTTATTTTTCTCTTTCTCATTTCTTTACACATCATATGGAATAAAGCAGTCCTATTACAAGATTTAAATGAAAATTTCCATTCATGAATGCTTCCGATCCAGTAACTGTACTTCTATCAGCTTAAATAGAAGGGAGTTGTTAGTATACATCAGAGGAACCATGATGTTTCACTCAATGTTGAGCCCAAAGAGTGTAAAAGGAAAAAAAAGGGTTTGAACATTTTACCTCTGCATTACATCAGCTTTATATTCACCGCTGGAAAATATATTTGCACTAGGCAAATACGCTGCAAATTTGAATCTCAGATACCTGTTTCTATAAAACTGGGATTACTCTGGATTCACATTAGTATGACCAAGAACTCTTTGGCTCACCAGCAAAAGTATATCACAAGTAATTCCAATCTTGCTGCAGTGGGAGAAACAAAATTCAGATCTACCTAACATTTGGTGCTGAGGTAATTGTATCAGGTCATGAGAAGTGCCAGGCCACCACTTTTACAGCCCGTTGAAGAACACATACTAATGTGTCACTGTGGCAAGAGAAGCCAGTAAGATACAAAGTTAAATACAAATGGATGGTAAGTAATACAGCAACTATTACTATCCATTTTACATATATCAACAGTGCGGTCTCATCTGGAATAGCATATATCACAGAGTGCAGAAATAAAGTCTGTCTGGAAAACAGCAGTGAAAGAGCACAGACTTACAAACACTTTCTCGGAAAGAGGGGCTGCAAAAACAACCCGAGAAAAGGAAACAAAGAAGATGACACACCATAAAGGGGTATAAGATAGTAAGTGCTTCACAGAAAAGCAATTTGGATGCCCTGTTCCCATGAATTCCCTTTCAATAATACAGTGGGGGTAGGAAAAAGGACATGCAATAAATTTAGAAAGTGGAATTTTCAGAGAAACTGACCCCACCCAAATCACAGAACATCTACTACTGCTGACAAGAAGATTCAGGTTTATCTTTATAAACCAAGCTCAGGGAGAGAGAAATTTAGTATCAACATCATGCTTTCAAAATTATTTTTTCAAAACATCACTGTAATTTGCAAATCTGTAGAACAGTCCTGCAAGATTTCTATACTTCTCTCTTTGCATCTGAGACAATTTAGAACACTTCAACACTGTACTTTATTTTATTTTTTAAGTTTTCTCACCAGGCAAAGGAAAAAGAGGGTTGAAATGAAATAAATCAATTTCCAAAAGAAATATTTTCTTTGACAAAAATCAAATACTGTTACAGCTAGATTTTTCTTATGAGAATTCAATATGCATACTAAATCACAAAATACAATTTTTACCTCAAAACAATGGTTTTAATCAACAAAATATTCAAAAAGACATTCATCAAACAAGCAGAAGCTTGATACAGCACAGTCAGACTAGAAACTGGAACCCAAACAAGAAAACCATGACAAGGGCTGTTTGAACTGCCATCAACTACAGGTTGATTAAATTAGTGATTTATAGCTTATGAGCTCTGTTTAGCAAGATCTGCATTTTACATGCATTGTGGGTAACTTGTTCACCATTTTGTATAGTAGCAGGCATGCAAGATGATTAGAGAACAACTCTCACCACCTAGGAAAGGCATCATGTGATTTAATAGTTTCTGCAGAAGAGATACTATCACCTTCCCAGGACCAGAACAGCTCTGTATATCTGAATTATAGTCAGTGGATAAAGGGGTTTGCCAAAACATTACTATCGTGTTGGAACAAGGATAGTGGGAGGACTCTGCTTCTGAGCACTGATCCTAAACAAAACAATTTATAGCAAGTTAAATCTGTTGAAAGACTACAGAAGCTGAGCTAGTTTTCAGCTGGCCACAAAATTAGCAGCGTAGTAAAATATACTGTACTTCTACTTGCTCTCCCCTCTCCTTACCAGAACAATCACCCCCAGCTGTGGAGTCATTAATATGGTCAAGATGTGATTGGGGAAAATTATTTGGATTCTTTCTCCCATTTTTGCTTCTTTTTCATTTTCTCTCTTTATATTTATTTTCAAAACACACACACGAAAACAAAAGCAAAAGATTGAAAAGCCCAAAGTTTTTTCAACTTGACATGGTGCACTACTCAGTTATGTCATGCAGTGTCTGTAATGTCATCAGATAACATAACGGCCACAAACTGATGCGATGCATTAAACTAGGATTACCAGAATAAATCATGTTTGTGGGTATACAGATCACAGGTGGCGCAGTCAGCTGCTTTGTGTGATGGCCTATCTATAGGATGTGCAGATTAGGATATAATGTCCAGAGGCTTGTTCTTGTTGGTGAAGTGCTTTGCAACCATAAGTCAATAGTAAGGAGCCACCAAACAGTTATAATGGCATAAAGCATCATCAGGGAAAAATACAAATCGATCAGTGCCAGCGATAGAACAAGCATGCATCTGTCCCCAGTCTCATAAATTCAGGGGTCATTGCAGGCTTTTCCTCTATTCCACATGTAGTTTATTAACAGCAGAAACTATCATAAATAATAATAATGCAGAGTAGTTTATTTCAAGATGAATGCTCTTCTTATTATCTGTTGATCCTATACCTCATTTCTTACATTGTGTTTATACTCCTCCTGTAAATGGCGAGGAGAGAGCTAGCTAAATTTATTGGTTGAAGTTTATGCCCTTTAATTGGCAACAGAGTGCTGTGCCAAGAAAGTTGTCTGTGTAGGCTCCCTAAAATACCTGCATACCTTAACTTGCATGTTAAGCCTCTACAAAGGAGGCATAGAATTTACATTCTACTGGGTGCTATAAATAAGTAATAAGAACAGATTAGAATTATGCATTTACGCCTACTAGTGCGAGTGAGATGCATAATTCACAAGTGGCAAACCCTTAAGAGTCTTTCTTATTTCACCCCAACCCTCTTCCCCCCCAGTCTTGTCTATTTAGAATATAGTACATTGTTCAGTCTCACCAATTCACAATTCTTTTTTTTTTTTTTTTTTTCCAGATAGGCTGTTTAGGTTTTATGATCACAGACACTATGTTAGTAGTCATTGCTGTGCATGTGTCTGCTTTATGTCACATCATTGGTGTCATCTTACTGAATTTTCTTGTGAGACTCAGGGACACGACTAAGAGAACACAGGGCTTGCAGCCGAAACTTCCTTATGATTCCCTAGCACAGGAAGAAACAAAAATATGTCGGAGTGAGTCCAAAGGAGGGCCCCCAAGTTGATTAGAGGGATGGACCACCTCTTCTACAAGGAAAGGCTGAGAGAATTGGTGTTACCCAGCCTGGAAAAGTGAAGGCTTTGGGGTGACCCCATTGCAGCCTTCCAGTACCTGAAGAGAGCCTACAAGAAAGATGGAGAGGGACTTTTTACCAGAGCATTTAGTGACAGGGCAAGAGGGAATTGCTTCAAACTGAAGGAAAGTAGGTTTAGATTAAATATTAGGAAAAAATTCTTTACTTGGAGGGTGGTGAAGCACTGGGACAGGTTGCCCAGAGGAGCTGTGGATGCCCTGTCCCTGGAAGTGTTCAAGGACAGGCTGGATGGGGCTCTGAGAAACCTGGTCTAATGGAATGTGTCCCTGTCCACAGATGAGGGGCTGGACCTAGATGGTGTTTAAGGTCCCTTCCAACCCAGGCCATTCTATGATTATATGATCCACAGTTAATGTGACACACTGCTCCTCTAGCTGGACCTCCTGGGGGAACAGACTAATCTCTGTGTCCATTCATATCTTCAGCTTCTCTGTTGAAGCCTCTAAATACCTGTTGTGACCACAATTTTTATGATAGCACACGAAGGTCACAGATTTTGCCAGACCTCTGGCTTTCCTCCACAGCAGTTCTACTTCTAAGAAGAACTGTTATCTGGTGATAATTTCAGTCCAGCTGCTTTAATAGTTTTTGGTTCTCAGGCTGCGGCACTAAAATGTTGACTCATATACATCCCAAAGAAGCACCTTGAGGGACAGGCTCTTTGGTGAAAAAGTTACCTTGTAATTTCTCTCAACTGTTTTGAACTCAGTCTATTTATCTACCCGGATTTTCCTTTGTCCTGCATGCAAACCTTTTAAATTATTTTCTAGTTCTCACTAACATTTTTTAATTTCGCCTTGATCTCTGCCACACAACATCTTTTCATCGTTAAAACGGTACTTCTTTTTTTTTTTTATGGTAATATTTACTTATTTATGTAACCATTTTATTTCCTCATTGTAGCTCACTTGATTTTGAGTTTCCCTTGACAAGCTTTTCATGTACTTTTTCTCTGCCTGTAATCTTCGGGGGAAGACTTAGATTTTGGATGTATTTTAATACTCAGTACAATTTAACAGCTTAAAAATTGTTATGTGATATTGCAAATATGGTATTAAATCCCAAGAGCTGTACCTCAAAAAAATCAAAACACATTAGTTGAAATGAAAGTAATCTTGCTCATCCTTGAGCTGATGAAAAGGCTAGCATACCAGCTCACTGGAATATTTTAAAATTCTTGTCAGTTGGATTAAATTTTTGTTCCTTTATCAGAAAACAAATTACTAGCACTATTAAAATTCAGTGATAAATAGGTCCAGTGTTGAAGTTAGTATGAAGTTCAACTTTCAAAAGGAAGCTATTGACTTTATCAACACTGATTACCTTTCATTATTGATAATTTTTTAATTCTCAACATTTCTCCCAGAAGAGACAGAAAATCTCACTTCTCTATCCTTCATATGAACTCACCAGGTCTAGCCAATGATCCTGGATAGGTGAGCAACGGGGACTCAGAATCTCTTAATAAGCCAAATGCTCTAGTCACCTCTGAACAACCTTATGTACTCAGACACGAAAACAAGAAATCAAGACATGCAGACTGTAAATGTGATTTAAATGTACCTCAGTAAACAAGAACATTGTATGACCAAAGCAGCCATGACAAAAACAATAGCAATGTTTATCATCCACCTTCCCATTCATCTTAAGACCATGAATGTAAGCTTTACTTAAAAGCACACTAATCTAATATTCTCACATTAGCTTTATTTTCACTTATATTTTTTCCCATGCACTAGTTAATTTCCCAGCAACACATCACTTCAATGTGTCACTCAGTTTATAAAATAAAGACTGTGGGAAAAAAAAAAGAAAGAAAAAAGATAAAAACTCCAACACCTTTCGAAGTCCAGCAACAATTTCTGTAAAATGTTTCAATCAGAAACACCTTCATAAAAAGACAATATTTCATGGAAGACTAGTGAAAAGCATGATGGAATTCAGTACTGACTAAAAGGCTATTAAGTATGATGTAAACAATTTAGGCAACCAGTGTAGAAGCCTAGGTTAGATTTCTGGCTGTGATTCAACAGGAAAGTATCTTAGAATGCCTTTCGTGCTTTCTGACACAAGACCTATGCCTTACGCATGTTTCCATATATGCAAGGCGTAGATCTTACACAGAAATCACATGCAAACAGATTTTGAAAAGACAGGAATACTCCTCCAATCATACAAACCATCAAATATTTATAAAATCAAACTTTATCCAAATATCTTATGACCTTTTAACACTCATTTTTTATTTGTTAACACACAAGACTTGTGAAAGAGGAAAAATACTAAGGAAAGTCCAGACTTACATTAATGGGTGAAGTATTTTAGAAATGAAAGTTCTAAGGAAGTTTCTCAGATTTATTGAAATTACAAGTCTGAAACACATGCAAAAAATCATAAATTTGTCTCATTACAGCTTTGGTTTTCTTCAATATATAAAACACTGAAAACAGTTCAGTAATGACTGAACACCTTCATGGCCACATATTCAGTAAAACCAAGGGAAAGGGAATCCCTGGTTGGGAACCCTCTAGAAGTACTACTGTGATGACACGTGTACATTGACACCATTTATAAACATTCCGCTAGTGTTAAAGGACTGTTGGGATATACTCGGGTAAAGAGGGAAGGGTCAGTGTCTAGCACTAGCCAAAGAGAAACTCATGAACTGCTCTGTCAAAATATGAACCAACACAATTTGCAATAGCAGCATGGAATAAAATATCTATTTTTAAACACATCAAGTGTTTAGCAGTTTGGGAGACAAAAATTCCTAAATTAGTAAGGAGAAATACGAGTGCATTCCCCAGGGCATAAGGAAATACTCGGAGAGAAGTTCATTATGCTCTGGCAATACCAAGAAGGCAGCCCCGCTCTATTCAAGCCTATCAAGTTAGAGCTGAGGTATGTCCTTATGAGCGGATACCAAGAGATCAAACAGAAGGAGCAGGGTGTCGTATCTTCATTTACCTTAGTCCAGCATTACCTGAAATTAAGCACAAATAATTTACCAAGCATCTCAAAATGATCCTGGCCAAAAAAAAAAAAAAAAAATCAAATCTTTTAGAAAAGTAGAGATGCTTTTCTTGATCCATAAATACATAATCTGAACATAAAACCTTGCACAGTTTCTGATGTTTTCTAAAGCACTTAAAGGTGTGTCTGAACGAAACGTTGTCTTAAACAGAAAAAAGGCTGTAAGGTTGTGAAACCGTAAATTCACATTTTACAAATTGAACTCAATGAACTCTTTATTTAAATCCATCCTCCTCAGTAGACCACTGTCTTTTAAAGAAATGTCAGAATCTTTAAGTCTGCTAACCAATCTAGACATCTGTGAGGGAGAAAATATAGAACAGAAAGCCTACATAAGTCTAATTCTGACAAAGAATTTTGAAGTAATATCACAGAACAAAACAATCTGGGAGTTTCACATTTTTTAGTGGTTTTAGTGGGTTTATTTCTTGTTGTGGAATTCAGACTAGCCTGGAAATAAATGTTTTCCCTTCTCGTTGTTTAAAAAACAGAGCCCATAGCCAAAATAATTCCTTTATGCCAGAGAGAAAGGAGAGGAAAAAAATACTCTCCCTGTTCTACAACTATTAGCTCTGGAGGAGCTATTTTGCTCCAGTTCTCTTCAGTACATACGGAAGATTGGAAGGTACCAACCGCTCTCATTTTATAACTTGTGCTGCATTTTAATTTTTAGAAAGTGGTGCTCAAGCAACCTGAGAGCTCAGCAATTCCAGCAGGGTTAGCGTGAGTTCTCTCCTGGCTTGCTGTGTTACCCAAATCTGATCAAAGGACAAGGACTCCAGAAGCTTGTCCAGCTGTGGTTTTATAATGACACCATTAGGTTTTGCTCTATAATCAAGGTCCCTAAAAGTCTGTGTAGCTTCAGGCTTAATATCTGCGACAAGGTTAACTGAAATCTGCAGCAAGGATAACTACTTTAGCAGATTGTATCAGCAGGAAATATTTAAACACTATTTAAAAGGATTTTAAATAAGCAGATTTTATTTAACACTGCACTAATGCACTGCAATAGAAAATGATACAACAGAGCTGCTACAAATAAACATAATGCTTTTACCCTTACCCCGCCCCCCTCCCTTCTAAATTCCCCAGATCTGTGTTATTAAGTCCAACGAATGCACCAGATCTTTCTGTCTGAAGCTGAAATACAGGAACACCAGGCTCAGACAGCCCGTTTGCCCTTTGGTTTTGTGCCTGCTGAATCTGCATTCTGGGTCTGTGGAATTAATGATGATAGCACCGGTCACCGGCAATGTCAGCGTAGCCAGTTCAGGTGTATCAAAAATGCTCTCCTACATGCCTAGAGCTTTTCGAGGACGGCGTTTTCTCCTGTGAGACTGGTGCACCCTGCCCTCTAGTGCCAGGTGCACCAGCTGGGGTTCACTTAAATGCGTACTCGGGGCAGAATAAAGCCTGGAACAGGCTACTCTTCTTGGGCCATCCCAGAAAACGTGGTACTGCCTGTATGACTTACCAGCTGGATATGCTGCCGAACCAGATACACAGGGCTGGTCTGGCACAGTTGGACAGTACTGCAAGACCCTAAAATAAGAGTGAGACACCGGCGCGCGTCTCATGGGGTCACATCCAAGGCGTTTCAGATAAGAAGTTCTAACAAACAACCTGGGAAGAGTTGAAGACTACTGTTTAGTGCTCACCATGGTGTTAAAGAAGACCCTGCCTCACAAAACAAAAAACGAGTAATTGTGACATTCAGGGTTATAATACACATGAATCTGGCACAAACATTGCAGTGGAGAGCAAACGACTCTTTCCAAAACACCCTAGTGAAAGAATAGACGGGGTTCATTTGTTATTTATATGCATTCCACCGCAACCTGGGAGATGGGAAATAAACTCATACCAGAGGACTACAGAATTTCTCTATTGTTTGTCCTTAAGGCAAAAGCTGCCTGTCATCTTTGAGCGGGACTTAAAACAAAGGAATGCAAATCCTTAAGGTTGGAAATTGTTGGTTTTAAACACTGCTATAGCTGAAAACTGTATGAAAAGCAATCACAAGAACTACATCTTAAACCTAACGTAGTAAGGATTTTCTTCTCAGTGGTTCAGCTTCTAGCAGTGATACACCTTATTGCAATTACCTTCTACATACAATTTGTTGGATTTTCTTGCTCAAATTGCTTCACTTGGCAATTAGTACAATACTCATATTATGATGGATTTGTTGATATTGTCATGATCTCTCATTTAAAACAAGCACTTGTATTCATAAGGATAAAAAGAACAAAAATCTGCCTATTTTTCCGTAAAATGTACTAATTGCATATGGCTGTGCATATCATGTACTGTAATCACTAATGGTTTAGAGGAACATAAAAACATACAGGTGCTAATTTGGGATTCTCCTGCTTTTTAAGTTCAGATATGTTAAGCCCTGATTGAACAGATGTCAAACATCTGTCTGTTCCTCACAGCAGAAGGCTTTGTAGGATCAGCCTTTCCACACTCAGGTCAAACAACAATTTGAAATAAGCCAAAGGTTAGTTCATGCTCTTAGAAGAAGACTGTGAAGACAGCTCTTTCTCACATTTTCCAAGTCTCTCCTTAATATTTTTCCCCAGAAACTTCGTACAAAGTACTCTGTCACATTTTTTTATAAACTCCTAGGCATGTAATTTAGGATAACTCCTTTAAGTCAATTGAGGGTCTGTCCTTGTAACATAGCTGACAGGCTTTCTTTCCTGAAAAACTGGAGACACTTCTCTGAGGCTGGCAGAGAAAAATAAGTTTCATATGGCTGAGTCTTAATAAGAATCTCTTCCTTTTAAAGATTCATGATGAGAACCATTAGATTCTGCTAGGAAAATTATACGAACACAATTTGTTAACATTGTCAAGTACCTACTGCTACAGCAAATGCAGACATACATCCTCAATGCCAAACTCAGTGCAAAGATAGATTCATACTTTGTTGCTGTTTTCTGAAGTATCTACAAAGTAATTTCCCCGTGTAAACATGTTAAGCAATGAACACCTCTCCTTAGTCCATCAAATCCTCAGCATTTAGGAAGAGAGGAATATTTTGCTCTAACCTTTTCTTCTAAAGTTTCTTCACAACAATAAGGACCCTACCAAAACAAAACTTGGGTCTCATCTGACCATCACTGTCTCTGCTTATGCTGTAACACAGTGCATTCATTAGACCACTTTTCCGCTGGTGGCATTTGTGCCACCAGCTCAGGTCACTGCAGTCTATTATTTCTCAGGATAAAACCCACTCTGTTGACTCCTTCATCTAAGGCAGGTAAGAAATTTTTGAGACTAATTTAAAGAAAAAACAAGAAGGAATACTTTCCATAAATTTAAAAATATTTTTTTAAATAATTACATTAAGAATTCTCCACATTTCAAAGCAGATGCTTCAGTTTTCTCTGTGAGTGTTTGGTTGGATAAGAAGAACATTTTCCACTCCACAGGAAAAATCAACTCAAATTTCCCTAAAATCGAAAGCCTTTTTAAGATCAGTATGTATATGTTAAGAGCTCTAAATCCACTGTACAAGCTCCTTCAGTTCCTCACAGCTGCTGGTCATCTACAGAACAGCCAGGCACGCAGGTCTGAGGAGCAGAACCCTACTGCAACTGCTCTCCTGAGCTGCACATGTTGGTCTGGGTTACAGGAGCTCCCGCACTCACACACAGAGGAACTGAAAGCATGAATACGGGGGCATGGATTCACACAGCCTAAGTTCCACCTGGGATCCCAGACTATCTCCTCTTGGTTGCCCCTTGGAGATGCGAGGCTTTCACTGGAACACAGGATGTGAAACACAACCCAGATTGCATGAGGAAGCGGAACATTCACCACATAAAGCAAAGGCATAAAGGTGGCATAAAGCAGACAAATCAGAGACAGACAGTTAACACAGGTGTTGTGGTAGAGGGGCTGGCTTAATTTCAGTGCTTTATTACCCACAACACAGAAACCAAATTTGTCAATGTGGGGCAAATATTTAAAGGCACTAATGGATGATGGATGCCTAATGGGTCTCCCTTTTCAGTGTGGTAAAGTGTACATTTGCCATATGTGCTTTTAAAGGGTTTCCTCTTTAATTACAGCTCAGCCCCTAGAGGAAACAAACCCTCAAATTTCCATGAAAATCAATGAGTATTTCAAGCCCTCAGCAACTGCCAAGATCAGAAATTAAACTAACAATATATTTTCAATTATGGTACTGAGAAAACATTTCTCTCCTCAAGTTATGGATTAATCAGTATGTGCCTAAACTGACTGTACTTTTCATGATCTGAAAAGAAAGTCAGTGAAGTACAAATTTTTAGACAGAACTGATGTCTTCTTAAAAAGAAAAGTTTTTAAAAACACCATGTGTCAATAGATACAGCACTCCAAAAACACAGAGAGAATCTATGACTTTTTAGTATAGACTACTGGTCAGGAACTAAGTCCTACAGTCATGAAATTAGGAAAACAGTTTTGGTGAATAAATAGGAAATAAATGTCAGAGGCAATGAACGTTTTCTCTCTGTTAAGAGTCAATAACATTATGTTGAGGCAATAAGTCACCAACAACACTAGCATAAGTGCTGAAAAGAAAAGGATAATTATACGGAAAAAACCAAGATCCGTATAACACTTAAACGCCAAAAGCTGAAAGTTTTCACCATAAGACTGTAGCTGTTGAGGGTGGAAAGATTATGTTACACCTCTTTTAAATCTAGCCTGCAAAGCAGAAAATCTTGGGCTCTCAGGAGGAGCAAAATCAAGTAAAACTAAAGATATATACAGATCTAAGCAAGAGCTTGAATAAACCTGATTGAGAAAGACTGGGATTTCTAGTGACCCAGATCCCAGCCTGCTGGCTCACATTGCCACTTCTCCCTCAGGCTGAAGGAGAAACTGGCAGCTGAATAAAATGGATCCAAAATAAACAGACTGATCTCCACACCATGTTCATAATGGTGGGCAAGAGTGGCACTTGTGCTGTACTGCATACATCTGATTCAGCTCCCCTCTCTTGTGAGTAAATAAGATTTTCTCTTTTCCATATATCTATGTCTGCCTAAAAATAACTGAAATCAAAGTCATGGAATGCTCAACAGGGCCAAAAATAAAAAGAATTCTGAAAAAATATAAATATGCAAATAATCTTTAAATAAAAGGAAAAGAGCTTCTCTAGGTAGCTTATGAATCAGATGGGATAATCTTTGACTACTTCAGCTGAATGTATTCTGACACATCACACAAGATGTAGAGGTAGAGCCTGAGGAATCGTTGTGACCCTTTTAAACTTACATTATTCTACGTTTTCAGAGAGGAATTACAAAAGTTACTTGACCACAATTTCTATCAATAAGCATTCATTTTTGCTATAATTCAGTCTACAGTCAGACATGAATCTAAAACCAACTGACCCAAATACATTATGTTGAACACTTCCACAAATGTTTTACATTGCTTGCTCATTTATAACCAGGTTGCGCAGATGAACACATCAGTAAAACTACCTGTGATGAACTTTCAGTAATGATTTTAATAACATAGCTATTTTCACTTCCAAATTTTTAAGAATGGTGCTCTGATATCACAATGAGGGATTAATGGAAATCTTGAGGGGAAAAAAAAATAAAAAGATAAATGGCACTGCAAGAATACCAGAAAACTGGGGAGATGGGGGAGAAATTAATTGAACCTACACTTTTGATAAATATTTATTTTTTTGCAGAAGAAAAATGCACACTAGTTTGAGCTGTCATTATGCTAACCTATATCCTATTTTTCATATTATTAGTAATACATAATGCGGTAGTTTATATTCAAAAATAAAACCAGAATGTATATACCTCATGTATTTATCCAGAAATACACTAAGGTTACTATGGTTACGAAAAATCCATTACCTTTGAATACAGAATGAAAAAGTTTGACTTAAAGTGTGCACTATTTATTACAGCGATCATCAACAGCCTTCAGGAGGTTCTCTAACTGGATTCATTTTTCAGTGTCAAAACTGACCCACCACACCAGTAGCTTATGGCCTGTGCAAAGCAAAGAAATTTGAACTATATGAATTTTTAAATATGTTTTATACTAACCCAAGATGCAGAAATGGCTTTGAATTTTAAGGCCTTACATTACAAAGAAAGTAGGGTCTTGGAACACTTTCCCCCTGAGTTGTCCAATATGAAATGCTTTATTTTTACTTGTACCCATTAACACATACAAATTCTGCTTATGCTGTGCTATGCTACTTTCAGCTCCATATTTTATGGTTTGGTTTGGGGTAGTTGATTTTTTGTTTGTTTGTTTGTTTTTTTATTGTTGTTATTTGGATAATGTCTGAACAAATAATTTGGATGCTTCATTAAACTACACCAATTACAAAAAAATAGGAAGTCAGATTACCATGCTCCACTGTACTGCCAAACAACAGGCATTAGGCTTCTGTATAATAGTTTAAGAGCACTGATATAACTTGGCTATTTGGCACACGGCATAACTAATATCAGAAGAAAATGGATTCTTACTTTATACTTTTAATAAATTAATTAAACATGGGATATTCAGGCAAGCAATGTGGTGTCTCTAATTAAGAATCTCTGAGGACAACAGGAAGAAAAACTATTAAACCTGTGTATAATATCTTGTCTTCAACAGCTTGAGGTTTACTTACTTAAATATCTAGATGATATGAGAGCAAAAAGTTATAAAACCATTAAAAACATTACTTGGATTCTGTGAAAGAGGGCAATAGAACACAAGATTTAGGAACTCTATCCATGGTGGTGTTAATTTCTGTGAGTTCCAACAAAGAGATTCTATGAAAGATTCTTTAAAAAATTAAACCTGTCAGGGTTTAAAGTGCATCCAGCCAATTTTAGATATTTTTTTTTCATCTGAAATAAGAAGGGGGCAATCACACAATTATTTGTAGCAACTATGAGATACCCATCTGACATGCTACCTAGCAGAGAACTCACCTTTTACCACATACTTAGTTCCATTTCCAGAGTAAATTGGTATTCCATTCATATATAAAGTATATTGTGTAATAATACCATTTGGTGTTTTGGGTGGACTCCAACTCATCAGCAGGAACGTGGGAAAGGATATTGCTGTCGGTGATTGCACATCTTCAGGGGCTGGTGAAAAAAAATGTATAATGTTATATTATATTGCCTTTCCACAAATAATAAAGAATTTCAATGGTAAGCTACTACCAGAATGATTTTTGGTAAAGTTGAACTTTCAGAAGATATTTTATGTCTGCAACACCAGCATTTTGAGAAGTCTCCAATTTTATGTGATGTTTTCTAGCCAAACAGAAACTTCTATGAAAGATGGCTATATGCTTCTTTGGTTTTAGGAGAATAATAATGCTTCGATAATTTTATCTTTCCAGCTTGATAACACTGAGCAAGGCGAAGGGCACATGATTTTAGTGCAGTTCTTTTTTTAATACAAATTATTTTCTCTGCCTTCATCCTTTTTATTCCAATCACAAATGCAGGCAATGTGTTCTTAGGCACTACCCCTTATTTCAAACTTTTCATAATTCAACACACTTAGTAATGTTTGTTTAATGTAGATTTTATGTATATAATATACTGGAAGTTGGCAATGCATAATAATTTAAAAGCCGAGTGCTTTCACTGTTCCAATGAGTTATATATTAGAAGCACAAGGAATCCCACTGAATATCGCAAGGAGAGCAGAGCTCAGGCCTTAGTCTGGGAGAAATATCTTGTAATTTACAAGCTCTGTGCTAGCAATTTAAAACAATAACTAGCAGTGGCTGGCAATGTGAAAACAATATAAAGTAATGAATGTTTCAATAGGGAAACAGGGATAGCTGGAGGGTGTGATATGATGTCTCTCTTCTGTATCGCCAATTTATTGTTACTAAGAGCATGCAACAAGAGCGTCCAAAAATAGAAATTCCACACATTGAATTTTTGTTCAGTTCTTCTGAGAGATAAAACACATGTTCCCCATGGCTTTATTTGATCTCCATTTGAGGAAAAAAAAGAAAAAGAAAAAAAAGAAAAGAAAAGAATCGACTCTTGCCTAAACCTTTCCAATATGACATATACAGATTCCTGCTTTATTCACGAAGCTGACAAAATAAGACATAAACAATTTATTTTTAATTAATATGTCACAGCAGAAAGAAATACACAAATACTGTATTTCATGTGTACATCACAGGGTCCAGTAACTATTTGGTAGTCAGAGGTTACATCCTGTCATGGAGAATGCCACCAGACAATCTCAGTCAGTTTATTTTGAATGCCCAAGAGGCAATAATTGGATTCTGATCTGATTGGTGCTGCTGGCATTTGTTAACACGGTTAACACCAAAACTCTGTTCTAGCAATGTTAGACTGCAATCTTCAGTACTGCCCTCGTCAAGACAACGCCTTGCATGACTACCTGCTTTGGCAGCAATTCAACACGCCAGCATTCTTTTAATTATTGCGGCTATAATTCACACGACTTCATGCCAAAATTTTATTTGCTTTATTGGCACTGTATTATTACCTAGTTTACATGAGAAGATATAACAAAGAACTGTGGGAGGGAGGGAATTTTGAAAACTACTGTGCATCATGGAAGATTAACTACTGTCCAATAAATACATGTCAAAGTCTTCATTATTCTACTGGTGTAGATTTGGAGTAACTGATTATTTTAACTGCAATAACATGGCTTTAGGAGGACAGAACCAGGAGATGTGGACTTTAATCGAGAATGAAGTTAGATATGTCACTGATATTTTTTGAGCTCTAGTAATTGATATGCATTACTTACCAGCCTAGCCTCTAAAGTCAGAACTAAACGTATTTTTTCTTCCTGGCTTCTTCTTGGTGTAAGCATAGGAAGCATTAATTTACATTCACAGCCTTTTAGTTTGAGCACAACAACTTATAAAAGTGTTTAGAAAAAAACAAAAAGGAAAATTTGAACAGTTATTAAAAAATAACTCAATCTGCATTTGGTGGTTTCATCACACTGAAATAATTGTTGCCTATTGTTGGTGTTTAGCGGTTAAAAGAAACCATGGAAATCAACCGTTTGATTCTCAATTTCATACTATGCCATACAATCAATTCTTTTTAGTCAGACTGTCTCTAGATTTACTTCTGAGCCATAGTAAAATGAGGAAGCTTTCATTAATCTTTCAGATGCTTCATATTAATGACAAGGCTCTTGCATGAACAATGTAACAGCAATTAAAAAGCCCATTAATCTGCATTACAGCTATTAAAGATGCATGTCATTAAAGGGTATGGAGTTTGATTCATTTTCGCACCCCCCCAAAAAATGGAGCAATTATGGTCTGGCAATGCACTTTGTCATCAAATTAGGTTGGGGTTTTCCAGCAAATGGCTTTGCAGCGTTTAGCTCTTCTCCTGTTTTATTATTCATGACTGAAATGTGGAAGTCAAGACCTTTGAAATTACTTTACCTTCTTGTGGAGTGGAGATGTTCAATGCATGCAAGCTCTCAGTACAGCCAGCCAAAGTGCAAGCAGTTAGGGTTACAGCATAGTTTGTGAAGGGATGCAAGCCTGTCAGTACGCCTGCAACACAAGAAAGCAAGGTGTTATGCACGTACAGTGTACAGAGCGATTACATGCACACACAGACAGAAGTAAGATAAAGTTTTCTGTTACAGGCTCCCACTGTTACAGGTGGAAAAGGAAAATTATTTTAAGGTTTCATTCCTATCACCCATTACTTAAATTTTGCAAAGTAAATTAAGAGTAAATGGTACTTTATTCCATTTTTAACACTAAAGATGCAGCTAAGTTTGTTTAGTTATGCTCGCTATAGCAGATACTACTTCAAAACTGAGGTACATATTTTAATGTAGCAATGACAATAAAGGAGTCCTTTTCTTAGTCCCTGACTCACTTTTTTTTCAGTTATTCATTTTGTTTTTCCAAAGTATTTTCAATGTCTCCCAGAAAAATTTTTTTAATGCTTGCTCTCCAATGTTACCCCTATTCATCCATAAACTGAAATCTTTTTTGTATGAAACATCCCACTTATCTTCCATTACTTCAGTGGCAGCATATAGACCACGCATTTGCTGTACTACTACAGTAACATAATTCAGGTGACACTGTACCTAAGGGTTTACAAGAAAAAAGGATTTATAATGCTGTTTCAGATCCTGCTTATGCCAGTGAAGAAAGGATAGTAGATTCCCACATGTCAATCAGGTCCTTGTCATAGCAAGCACAATAAATAACTGTTTACCACTTCAGGAAGTTACACAATATTTTGAACTACAATATGCAGAAGGATTACAAGAGGAAAAAATTGGTTTACAGTAATTTTCAGAAACATCAGCAGTTCCCACTTCAAGCAGGTACAACAATAGTTCCAACATTAAAGCAATATGGAATCTAAATGGAGTAGTAATTAAAACAAGCCTAATTCATGTCAGGTTTTACTTTAAACCATGATCGCACCTTGACTGTCACAGCTCTCTAGTAAAATCAGTGTGGTTTTTCATTAAGAAAACTAAAAATTATAGCAAACTATGTTATTTCAAAACAGTCCAACACTAGGATTTTGCAAAGCAGCTTAAAAAAACAACAGCACCGCAAAGAGCCATAACTCCTGGCCAAAAGTCCCATAGTACAATAAGCCTACAACCCCCTCAGCATTACATGTACACAAACAAGTAGACAAAATTAGTCCTTATTATTATTCTTCATTGGGTTGTTACACAGAATGCAACATAACTTCGCATTTCAATTTAAAACAAAAAAATCTTTTTTTCCCCACATAATCACAAAAAGGGCTTGGAGAATTTGATGCTGGAAGTAAACTGTTACAGCATAAACATATTATTTTCTGAGTAGAACAATCAAAGACTGTAAAGGTTTTTATTGTGTTTAATAAGAGGTGTGTTCATATGGAGAATATGAGATTAGCTTTCACTGAATTAGTCATATTTGTGTCTTTTCTTGCAATCAATCAAAAAACTTCAAAGGTTGGCACTGCAATGATCTTTCTATTTGAATTCTCTGAGGTGCAGTTCTACTCAAACACACGAGGAGATATTCAGAAGTAATCACTTCTGCTTCAGAGTAGTGTTAGACCAAAACCTGTTGATCAACATCTGCTTGCTCTGGTTATAGCTTTGATTTTGCAAATCCCCAGTTAACAGTGGAAAGCTGTACCGACATCTTACTATCCCGTGTAAATGTGACAGGAAAGAAAAAGAATGCTGTGTCAGCCACCACCCAAGCAAATGCCCCTGTAATCTTCCTGTGATGGAAGGCAAACATTTTTAAGAGCCATCAAAAAGCAGAAAATAGGAAATGATGATGTTTCCATAGAGTGGTTTGGGGTGGAAGGGACCTTAAAGAGCATCTAGTTCCAACTTCCCTCCATAGCCAGGCACACTTTCTACTAGACCACGTTTCTCAGAGCCCATCCGACCTGGCCTGGAACACTTCCAGGGACAGGACATCCACGACTTCCCCAGGCAATCTTTTCCAGTGCCTCACCAACCACACAATGAAGGATTCCTTCCCAACAGCTAATCTAAGCCTGCCCTCTTTCACTACACACCCTTGCAAGAAATCCCTTTCCAGCTTTCTCGTATGCCCCCTTTAGACATTACTGTCCCTGTAAAATATTGGAATCTACAATAAATCTTGCAACACGGAAATTCCATTAGTTTAAAAAACATCTTTTTTTGCATAAGATTTAGTACAAACCACTTATTTCCAGATCATAGACGGTTAAACGCAGGAAACTATAAAAGGCACTATTGGAATTGCTGTCTGCAAATAAACACAAGCAGAAACCAAATCCTCTAACTGTGACATTTGCAAGTTCTCGGTCAAGAGGAGCATAGTATAGTGTATATGCCATCTCTCTATTCACTCTGCTGTGCTTTAGGAAGCAATTTAGTTTTATTTGTACATTTAGCACTTGTAGCATTCTTTCCTTATGAAGCAGTGAATTAATGCTCCTTGCATTTGCCCACAGAAGACGTTCTGTAGGGTCACCAATGGCTTCAGGCACTGAGAGCTGCAGTAGGACACATCCAGAAAGATGCCCGTATCTGCAGAAGGTATGGATTGGGCTGTTCGGTTTACTTTTGACAAAGTAGGAAGGTTTTATATAAAGCACCTGCAGCACAACAGAGTTTTCACATTGCATACGTAGGTGTGTGAAAGGCAGCAAGAATTTGCAAAAAAAAAAAAACCAAACAAAACAAACCAACCCCAGAAACCCCAAATAAATAAACCCTTTTGCAACAGGAGGCTTATGCTAAAAATTCATTCAGCAAAGGCAGCAACTTAAAAAATAATTTGTTCATTTCCTAATTAATGTTTTTGTTTCACGTGTACTCCTGTCCTATTTTCTTTCAACAAAGAAACAGATGTGCTGCATAGGTAGGCAAGAGAGAGCGCACAGATTTTATTTACATACTTCAGCAAACTACTTTTTTCTCAGCTGCCATCCTATCTGTTTGGCCAGCATCCACTGTAATCTGTTCTCCTTCATTATGTTAATCTGTGGGCGGAAAGATTTCTGTCATCTTCAAATCGCTTGTACAGCAATGGTAAACACCTTGGCCTGTCTGTAATTGGACAGGTGTCTGCATTGGTGTCACCCGGCTTTTAATTCAATTAAAGAACTGGCTGCTCTGCTCTCATTACCCACTCATTTCCTCTGCACTTTCAGTCAGTCAGTGAAATTTACACTCAGCGCCTGACTGTGTTAAAATACGAAGTCAGCAGTCCCATAGGAAAGATCACCACTGGTACACCTGAATTAATCTATAGCACAGCAAAATAAATGTTGCATTAAAAAATAGCCTATGATCCAATGAAGTTGGCTGACAGCTTCAAAAAACTTTCCCTAACTCCTCAGTTCTCACAGTCTGAGACTGGCATCTAGTCTATACCCAATAATTGTTGATCTGTCCATTGGGCTTTCCAAGATGGGATGCTAACAAAGCAAAATTTGGCCACACTTGTGTGTGTTCTATTAATGCTAACAGGAGAGAGGTAAATAAATTGTCACTTTGATCAGGAGATAGAATTAGAGTCATCATAAATATTTGAGATGAGGGTCAGCCTCCCACATTTGGGATATGAGTCATTCAGTCAGCCACAATAGAGCAGCTGAATCCACCAAGACTCAAAATTTACATCACAGACTATCTTTGAAGCCTTAAAATCCACATGGGGAAGTGGAGACACTAAATCATTCTAACACACCACTCCTATCTGCCCAAAGAACCTTTGGAAATAAATTAAAGTTCTAACACAGACATTTTGACACAGTGACCCCATGAAACTGAATAATGTCATTTGTTAAATATGAATGTAAAGTTAACAGTCTAAAAGAGTGATCTGGAATCACACCTAGAACATTAAGCCCACTTTATATGCAAAACTAGTATTTAATTCTCTATACTTTTATTTAAATGGTATTTAATTATTCGCCATATTGAAAGTTGAGGTTTAGAGTTGTGTCAGAGAGAAAACGCTAGGTTCATTTCAGCAGAGTAGGGATAACAACATTGCTATGGACAATAGAAAAGGGGTCAACAATGAATTTACGGCAAAATGGGTGCATGGACCAGTCAAAGTGAGTTGCACCTTTTAATACACTCCATCCATTATTCTAATGCATACAGTATATAAGAAGATTAAATATCCAGCTTCTTTTCTTCACTTCTCAATTTCTTTTGTTCAGAACCTCGAAAAAGGAAGTCTCATGCATTTAGGTGACACAGCCATATTCCACAGCATTCTGGCAGATTTTGAGTGGAAAAGTAGTAATTCTCATCAATGAAAAAAAACCAGGTTCATCTTTAAGGTATGAGGGCTAATATTCTGTTCACAAAAAATATTTTGTTCACAAAAACTGAAAAATATAATCAAAGGCAATTACAGTGTTATGAAAGCAGATGCTTCACTGTTCCAATCTGCCATCCTACTGTTTCATGAAGTTGTTTCAAAACTCCACCAGGTCTTCAGAAATGAAAAGACACCCTTGCTTATTGCAACTTACAGAGCTTTCACTCTGCATATAGGATTGGTTATAAAAATACAAATCAAAGGTGAGGGTTTTAAAATGTATTTCCTAATGAAGCCTTCCCATAAAAACAAAACCACTCACCTACACAGGACTCACACAAAAAATGCTATTTAATCTTACAGGTGTAACACAAATACTAAAGTTTATTTCCTCACATCCATAAAAAATGCACTCAGTTGAGATGGTGAAAGAGGACTATTTTGCAAGGCTAGTTCAATTATTTTTTAGAGGAAAATTCAGCTAATTTTAATCATAACAGGCATTACTTTCATATGCAGTCTGAAAACTCAGCTTTGCTGTTGAATATTAAGATTCCAAACAGAGCTTATCACACATTTGTTACACAAGCTGAGTGCATTTTTTTGCCAAAGGGACTGTTCTTTGCCAGATTTTTTCATTGTTGCCTCCCTAACACTCTATTTCATAAAGAGCTATTTTGAAATACACCTATTGCAATTGAAACAACACTTGACATTTAGATGTACCTTATTCTTGTTTAAGCTTTACAAACAAAAATTGCCAAATCTCCCCTCCCTATACCTAGAGACTATTTAGCTAACTTGAATGCCTGAGGTCATACAGCATCTGTCTAACAAAGTCACTTGTGTGTCGAGATGCATCATTGCCACAGTACACTTAATCACAGTCCACTGATCAGAAAAGGAAGTCCTCAACTGACTTTGTTTTTGACAGATTGTAGCAAAAACTGTTTAAGTACATGTGTCTTCTACATATGCATTTCTGAACTGAAAGCCTGTGCACATCAATCTGTCGCATACATATGCATTTTTAAAGCATCTTCTAACTAAGTACAGTGAGTCATAAAATGTTGAACGACTATTGAACATGAGGGCACCTATTCCAGCTCTTTGGTTTATAAACACAAGCAGAAGATTTAGTTTAGTTATCGGATTTAGGTGGCTTGAAAGACCCTTTTTTTCCCCCAAGAGAAATATTTCATAACAAACCAAAGCACAAGGTCCACTGGCTTTGAAGATACATTTCAGGTTGCAGTGGTTGAAAGAAACCTGTTACATTCCCTAAAACACGGGGCAGCTCTTTAGCTACTTCAATTTGCAGACAACCTTGGCCCAACAGACTTGGCTCTGTAATATCTATTACTATGTTACCCTTGATAATTTCAAACAACTTTGTCAATGCTCATTTTCTGTAGTATAACTTCAAAAGTTTGCAGGGAGAGAAATGAATACTGTTTACCTTTTTGCAAACTTTTTTGAGTATGTCTGTAAAAACATATTAATAATCCTTTCTGTCCTGACAAACATTAAGAAGTTGACTTCTTTTAATTAATAAAAGTATTGGTATGTAGCTAAGAGTTGATGTAATTTTGATAAAATGTTCGGGTTTATTTAATCAGACAATTTACATTTCGTATGAATAAATTTATACAACAGCATTGGACTGCAAACAAGATTCATTCTAAACTCAATCAAGTCTGAATCTTAATATAGTAGAATATTAATATAATTTGTTTTAAAATTCATATATTGAAAAATATGCCACTAGTCTGCTACAGCCAGCTAAATGAAAGGAGATGGGAACCTACATTCTGCCACTCTGACTTAGGGTCATGAGGAGCTCAAGCACCACCTTTCAACTCACGGTAACCTAACGGGCATAGGCAGATCTATCGGCCACTCGATATCGCATTAGCTGCCGCTGTCAAACTGGGATCTGAGCAGGGGCTGGGGTGCACCTGCTGGTACACTTCTTCAGCTCCTCCCACCAAGAGAGATGTGCCTACAGATGGGTGAGAGAGACAGAGGAACCGAAACTCCTTACGACACCCACAGGGACAAAACAGGCCAACACTGAGCATCACAGCCCTCATTACATGGACCTCAGTGCATGACACCCCTTTGTGTGGGAACGATGTGTACAGCACTCCTGATCGCACACGCTGTGGCATGGCACAGCACTGCAAAGCACATCCTGTCATTCTTCTGGGAAATATTTAGACATTTTCTGCCATCTATCTGTGCTTTTGGCCAAAGGTTACTTGGTCAAAATGATGACAATGAGAAATAATCTACCTCAAAATAACAGCCATTCTTGTATTTAACATGGTTCAAACACCTGATGAAGCAGCTCTCAAAAACCGTATTTTCATTACAAAGTTCCAGTTTTTATTACTTTAAATGTTAGGTGTAAGCAAATATAAGGTAAATATACCAAACTTGTTTAGTGCATTACTGCTCCTTGTATCTACATAAAAAGTTTTAGAATATTAGAAATTGGTCTCAGCTTGGAGCAGGGATTTGCGAGTCCTTCTAGTGCTCCAACGTTTATGTCAGTTGGTTTGCAATCCTTTCCTATGAATTTACAAAAATCTCATTAACTGCAGCATAGGAATGTTTCGAGTGTAAAATATTTGCCCAAACCAAGAGCTTTCAAGTAATGTCAAGTGCATGAAAGTATTATCAAAGCAATCCACTAACAGTTTCACATGGCAAAGCCCCCACTGGTGGTAAATTCCTTACAGACCCCACATAGATCAAAGAAGCCTGATGGGAACAGGATTTTCGAAGAGCCATCTCGGACAGTGACTCCCAAGGCCAGTCACAAAGGCTGCTTCGGCAGTGCCAGCTGAGGCTTGGCGGAGCTTTCCCTGAGAGGGAGAATCTCTCAGCCAGCAGCATTTCCCAGAGCATTTGCCAGCCTGGCAGCGAGCTTCCCCCAGCCCTATGGCCCCGCTGTCCAGCCCCGGCCAATCTGTCACTGGCAGGTGGCCCCGTCTCCTCTTCGGAGGGACTCTCTAGCTGGAGCACTTTCAAAGGCAAGGCACAGCCCAGACACAATGATTAACCACATTATATCATTGAATTAACTTTTCCTGAGATATTCATCTGCCAAGCACAGAAGACTAAAAGGTGAAAAGTAATTACAAACACGTGTCTCGGGAAGGAGGGAACGGCACCCATGGGCATTCAGACGGGGAGCTGTTGACAACAATTTTCTCATTGCCACGTGTGCAGTCACAGCGTCAGCCCTTGGCTGCTGCAGCAATGACTCAGGTGGGATATACTGCAAAACCATACAAACTTGCAAGAGCCATGCAAGTGCAATGCCAATGGTTTGCAAAATCTTTTGCAGCATATTTTATTTTGATATTATTTGCAGGTATCATTAGCGTTCTTCACTGCCTGTATTCAGGACCCCATCATCTAGAGGCTTGTTGATCTCCTGAATTCCACAATGAGAGAAACCTGATTTACAAATGATTTTTGGCATGTGCTTGACAAAAGAAGCATCAGAGTATTGTGATCAGTAGCACAAAACCTGTTTAGAGGCAAGACAGCTGGGGTTTATGCCAGGGGTTGATACTTGATGGTCTTGATGTTAGGGAAAGTGTGCACCCTCAGTAAGTTTATGGATGATACAAAAGGGCCACTAAGATGAAAAATGGACTGGAGCATGTCTCTTACGAGGAGAGCCTGAGAGAGCTGTGACTGATCTGCTCAGAAAAGAGAAGGCTCAGGGTGAACTATTAATGTCTATAAATACCTGATGGGAGGGAACAAAAAAGCAGCTAGACTCTACTAAGCAGTGTCCAGTGATAGGACAAGAGTCCAAGAGCAAAAATTGAAATACATGAATCATAGTATCATAGAATATCCTGAGTTGGATGTGACACCCAAGGGTCGTAGGTCACGATCATCTCTGAGGTCTTTTCCAACCTAAATGATTCTGTGATCATCAAATCCAGGTTCTGGCTCTGCACTGAATCACATCATCTGCCTGAGAGCCCAAACACTTCCTGAATTCTGGCAGCCTTGGTGCTGTGACCACTTTCCCAGGGGAGCAAATGAAATCCCAACTGAACACAAGGAACCACTTTTTACTGTGAGGGTGGACAAACACTGGAACAGGCTTTCCACAGAGGAATATCTTCATATGTGGAGATAGTCAAAACTCAGCTGGACACAGTCCTGGAAAAGTTAGCTCCAGCTAACCTTGCTTGAGCTGGGGGAATGGACTAAATAATCCTTCCAACCCGTGATATTCTGGATTCTAAAGCAAAGTAGAAACAAACACTTCTCATAAACCATACTGAAAGTGTGTTCTAAAGCTTCTTTCATTTGTTTAAATATTGATTCTAATTTATAGTCCGAATTTGCATGTCAGAATGTGGAATGCACTGGAATGCAGAGGTAAGCAACCCAGCCTTTAGAAAAAAAATTCTTTGATGTGGTGAGCCTGTACTTCCTTTTCACTCTGTATGAGCAGCTGTATCCACAGTGTATCAATGTTATAACATGCTTCTCTGAAGGCAAGATAGGGTAGCACAATACTCCTTGAATCCTGAAAAATTACACTCTGACCTTATACTCTCAGCCTAGAATACAGATACTGAACACCATGTGGAAATATATCAAATAATATATCCAATAAACTCCTGGTTCAACAGTCAGAACCTCATTTTAAGGATTTAAATCTGATGAATAGTCCTTTCTTGGATGAAAGTGAAAAAATAGTTTGACATTTTGAAGATTACAAGGGTCAGATTTGGAAGGGTTTTGGTTTCTGATGAGTCAGAAATAGGCATTTGAGACTATGGGATTACAGTCATTTAAAGACTTGTTTTACTTTTAATATTTAGCTCATCTTTTCTTCTTGACAAGGGTGCAACAGGTTTTTCTGAATTTGACACACGCAGGACAGCCTTCTGGGAAATGGGTAATGCTCTTAACTTTTTGTTACTGTGCTCCAGTTATGACTCAGGATCCTGCTGTAATTGTTCAAAAGAATTTACGTTTTAAGTATAAACTATACACAAGAGATGGGCATTAAAAGCTGTAAGGGAAAAAATAAGACCAAGAGGGTTGTCAGTGCCCTCAGACACATTTGCAAGTAGCAGATTAAGTGGTGCCTAGGCTTGACAGGGAATGAACACTTGAAGGAGAGAGTGGAAAAATGCCAGTTTCTTCATCAGTGGTCGCACTGAGAGGTGTGATGCTTTCTTCTCTGCTGTTGCATTGACGAGATGGCTGTTTGGGTTACTGTAGTGTTTTCTCATGGAACACAAAAAAAAATAATTTCTTATGAAAACTCCCTGAGATTAGGGAGAAAACAGGCAAAATTTGCCCTCTCAGAAAACTCAAAGTAAGCACAGATAGCATCCTCTGTAGAGTTCTGTATTTATGTTAACTTTTGATTAACTAGGAAAGATAATTCACCAGGGAAAGATACACCTTTTCCTGGGAGTACATTTGTGAGTAACCAGTTCTCAATGTACACAGACTTGCTCATGTTGTGTAGGCTTCACTGAAATCAATTGACTAAAGTAAAATAACTCCAAGATTAGTGATTTAATTTTCACTTCTCATAGCTCTGACCTTACCATGAGGACATGAATTATATATTTCATACAATGACAAAATTAGAAAATAGATAACTAAACTATTGGGCAGCATTTCTAAATAACAAGAGGAAACACTCCTTAAACACACAAAAATTAATTGGAAAACTTACGACTGTAGTAAGTTACAGAAGCCAAAAGTATGTGTATTAAAAAAATAAACACAATTCTACCATAGCCCATTAAGCATGATGGTCCAGATGCAGCTTTAAGCCATGGAATTCCACAGCCAACCAGCTGAATTTGTATTAGCAGGAGGACTCACCCTATGCTTAGCACATTTCTAACATTTTCTTCCTACGCATCTAATAATCTGACATTGTCAGAGAGACCAATATTGGAATTAACAGTCATTCTTATGTTCTTTGGGTCACGCGAGTGGACAGTGTGGCTGCTGCAGCAAATAAAGCCAACAGGATGCTGCATCAAGAAACGCATCACCAGCAGAGATAAAGAAGTCATTATCCCACTCTACTCACTGCTTGTCAGGCCACACGTGGAACACTGGGTGCAGTTTTGGTTCCCACTGCACAAAAAAGGTGTGGACAGGCTGGAGAGGGTGCAGACAAGGGGCACAAAGATGATCAAAGAATCGTGAAGTCTGTCATGTGAAGCAAGGCTGAGAGAACTGGGTCTGTTCAGTCTCGATATAAGAAGGCCCAGGGGAGACTTTATCGCCATGTTCCAGTATTTAAAGAGTGGCTACAAAGAAAAGGGAGACTCCCTTTTTACCAGGAATCACAAGGAAAGGCAAGAGGTAATAGGTACAAATTACTCCTGGAGAGATTCCAGTTGGACACAAGAGGAAAAAAATTCACAATGAGAACGATCAGCCATAGGAATAACGCCCCAAGAAAGTGGTGGGTTCCCCAGCACTGGACAGTTCCAAGATTCAGCTGGACAGGGCACTAGGCCATCTTGTCTAGACCATGCTTTTGCCAAGAAAGGCTGGACCACATGACCATTGAGTTCTCTTCCAACCTGTGATTCCATTTTATTTTCCATTATTTAACAGCTCTCTGCTGTAATAGACTATAGAACCAGGATCCATTTACTGTCACCATTTAATAAAAAGTTTTATCTTCTTCTTGGACCTCCTCTAAGCTGCCTGCAGATAACATCTTACCTGTGCAGCCTGGTATAGACTGTTTCATAACCCTAACACAACCATGGCACAACACCAACAAATTTGGTTCTGACCATCAAATGTGACTCACCTATCTAATTCATATGTTTCTACTATGGTCTTTAAATTCCACTAATACAATTTGCATTGCCTCATAGCATAAATAAAGAATATTGACATCAACAAGGTCATCAAAGAAACTACGGTAAGGATAAAAAGCCCATGTAAATTCGTTACTCACAGATAGTCAAGATATTCCAATCTGAATAAAATAAAATACATGCAAGCCTTCTTTTGAAAATGTATATGTAGCTTATGGCATAGAAACAACACAAACCACATATGCTTATGTAAAAACTATTACTTGGGCTTCAGGAAAACAGCAAAACTATACTGCCTGAGTTCACACATTTTCCAAGGCTATTGTACTGCCCAAACCTGAGACAAACCAAAGCATCAGCTTTGAGCATTACATTGTTGCCACTTTTTTTAATTATTATTAATTATATAATTGATGTCAGAGCTTATAAAAACAAATCTATGGGTCACAATTTGTTACAATGAAAGTAAGACTTTGTACTATTGCCCCATTTAGTCATCACATAACATAATTCAGATTCTTGCCTGCAATGTGCTTCCTTCCCAGGTAACTTTGTGACAGCAAGGAAAGGGCAGTTCGTTAATAGAGGGCAGAAAGCCAGATCCTCACTATCTTGGCAGGCAGAAATGTCCCAGAATGTTCTCTATGTAGCAGAAAGATTCCAGCATTTCTTCCTAAAAAATATGCTTCTTATGGGTAAAAAAACCCTAGACTCCAGGAAACATCTCAAGTAATGGTTCCTTACAGCTTCTGTTCAAAACCCACAGCTGAACAGCAACCAAATCCCACAAAACCCAAAGCCCCCAGTTCCTCCACTCCATTATGACATGCCCCTATATCCCAGGGATATCAACCAGAGCATCTAATTAACACAAATGCATGCTGGTTCCCCTGAAATCAGTTAAGTTTATATGATCAAAATTAGACAGGTACACCAAGTATTTTCATACACCAAATCAAATAGTACCCTATGGGACCCACATTTAGAGTTAATTTAGGTGAACTGGATAGAACAACAGTGAAGGAAAAAAAAAAATCTCATTTACTAAGCAAAACCAAGCAAACCAAAAAAGGATTTACCCCCCCAGATTATCAATAGTTCAGGAATGGCTTTTTAGTATTTGTGTTGTATTTAATTTCTATTGTTCTTTGAAATCACTACATTGCTATGAGGATGCTGACACAAATAATTATCTTTCCAAATGTTATCTACGCTGTGTATACACAGAATCAAACAAGCAGTTTTTTACAGATCAACAAAAGGAGATACACGCATCCTGTGTTATTACATACATATGCCTAAAAATGGCACTTAACAGCATTTACCTGTGAGCATATCAGCGTCAGCAAGCTCAGCACTGGTGATGGGTACGTTGGGACCATCCGCTTCATATGCTTTCAAAATGTACTTCTCAATTACACCTATGACCCCAGCTGGTTTGTCCCAGGTGACCTCAATGCTGTAACCATTTATACTGTGAACTCTTGAGGGAGTTGGCACATTTTGTGGAACTGTAGAGGGATAAAATAGAAAATAGAGAAAATGGCAGTTCTAAGGAGACTATTGCCCCTATTCTTCACTTTTAATGGCTGCAGTAAATCAGACTCAACCATTAGCATAAATACAATTTATTAGAGTTGTAACTTTTCAGCATTGATTTAATATGACTGCACATCTTGAGCTATTCAGTTTAAGCTATATTTCAAAACCATCAAAACTCCATCTACATAACATTCCTTCTTGTCTTGTTGCAATTTTCCAAAAACATTTCATGTATCAAACATATTTAAGCATCACTCACAAAGAGAGGAGGTGGCTTGTATGAAGCTAACAAGCTCAGGCACTACAATAATACAACGGAATGAAGCATGACAGTACTGCAACAGAGAAGAGGTTGATATTTATCAGTTGGGTATCTAAGCCACAGAATTTTACAAGTATGAAGCATTTCTAAATATTTGCATTCTCATTTACAAAAGTCCTTCAAAAAATTAAAGCTCTTCCATTTATTTTCCTATTTCCACAATGCCATGCACCTGTCTTGGGGACAAAGCAGAGATTTTTAAGACCTTTTCGCAAAATCCTTTGCTTCTGATCATTCCATAATACAAAAAGAAAAAAAAAAAAGGAAAATGAAAATTTTTTGAGGAATAGAAAACCAAGGTCATATATGCATAGAGTTGCTCATAAGAAGAAATCATCCCATTTCCTATAAAGTCTAACTATTTCTTAGATATTGCTGTACCAAGTAAAGGTCTGGCCAGTAACAGCTTCATCACAGATGACTGCACAAGAGATGCAGAGGAAAGACCTAAGGAACACTATGGCAGGATGATGGATGATGAGTTTGCTATAGATGCACGTGGACTCCCTAGCCCTGCTGATGGATCATTCGCATTTCTCACTATTAAATAAACTATTTTTTGGTAATTTTATTGTTAATTTTCATTAAATATGAATGCAGCTTTGTTTTTTATCAGAAGGATACGAGCATGGAAAGTACAAAAATACTTGGAAGTTGTGATTCTTGTGTAACGTATGAATGTGGTCCTCTGAGAAAGTTTTCATTACTACAGTAATATATTGATTTTATTAGCTATGGAAGTGTATCACAGGGCAAGATAAGGTACTGTACAGCAGATGGTCTTCTCATAAGGGATATAACAAAACCAACTCAAAAATAATTAAATAGCACAATTATTCTCCAACCCCAGGGAACACAGACCGCTCAATGCTGTGGTCAGCTTGCAAACATAAATTTGTGGCAAACCTTACAGTTGTCATACAGTTAATATTAAAATATGCATGTATTTTGTGCCTTCTGGGTGGCATACAAAATAATGACAGTAAGTTGTGTAAGAATGCTTCTGCAAGTCCAATATTTGTGCAGGTAGCGCATCATTTTTTAAGATGATACATTGAATACCTTCCATCAAAAGAATTCTCCGCATTGATGAAACGCAATTAGGCTTCAATGTAAAGAAGAGATAAAGTGGGTTAAATAACATAAACAGAACTGTAAATCTTCAAAAACTTGCTCAACAACGTTTGCAAAAACAGTGAGCAGAAAAGGAAACCTTTTTTAAATTTTCTTCATAAAACATATGAAAACTTTGGCCTTTAATGCTCAGCAGGTATTATGTTCCCACCTTGAATCCTTCTCCACAAGCTGCTTTTGTAGTAAATATTGCCACATTTTCACACACAATCTACAGACTACTTGTTAAAAGAATCCTCATTCAGCAGCACTGAGCAGCATACCCATGTGTGGGTCATTTAAGAAACAACTTTCACAAGCCCCCAGGAACTACATGGCCTCTTATCTTCCACAGCTTGTGCCTGCTATCCCAGTATCACCTTTCTCTACACCTGATTTTGTATCACTAAGTTATACATAGGATAATGTAGATTTACTTACTCCAGCCTACTCATGCAAATTAAGGTTAGATGTGCACATATGAGCATAAGTAGTTGTATGGCTGGTCTTAGTTAATGCAGTTCAATTCTTTAACAACCTTTACTGTCACGTATTGACATAATCTAATACATATTTGGAAAACACCTTGAATTATTAGAATAAAAGACTTGCCTGAACACTTTAAAGCTGATTAATGTAATTTGGTACCTGCTCAAAGCATGAAGCAGTTTCGCTCCTTCAGAAATACTATGCAATGGGCACTACTCAAAATCGCTGTGGTGGGATTGTCGCCGCAAAATCACAGAATGGGTAAGGCTGGAAGAGGCCACGGTGGGTCATGTGGTCCAACCTCCCTGCTAAAGCAGAGTCATCCTAGATCATGTGGCACAGGATTGTGCCCAGACAGTTCTTGAACACCTTCAACCCGGCATTGCATAGTTTATGAAAAAGGAGTACAACTTTAAATGATATTTACCTGATTCTCTTGTACGAACTCGGGTCCACACACTAGCTACTGATCCTCCCTCATTTGAAGCAACCACTCTATAGAGGTACTCTTCAAAGGACATGAAGAAGAACAGACAAGGTAAAAGATTAAAAAATGATAAAAAAACACCATGCAGTTAATACATGAACAAAGAATGAAATGAAAATGATGTATTTTATTTAAAGAACCGCCGTGCTACCTGTAAACGGTTGAAGGCCACGCTCATAAACACTCTGCTCTTTTCCTCGGTACACTAGGATGGAGTCATTTCCCCTGCAGTTAACAGCACTGTCAGTTGATAGGCATCCGTCCAGATTGACTCTGACAGCACTGCTGGACACAGATGCCAAGTTAACGACAGCACCTCGTGTAAATTTAACATCCTTCATGCAACCACCGAAACCTAGCAAACAGTAAGGGATTAGTACCACATAAAGAGCTTCAGTCATTAAGAAACACTTTTGTTCCTTTCAATTCCATATTTTCAGCATTAAAGACTGTAATGTGAATATGGTGACTTCCAACATGACATTCTGCCTACACTTTCAGGATATTAAGCTGAGAAGTTCCTGCCTTACTGGTCTACACTTTCACTGTTAGCAATTCCATTCCGCAAGGAAATAACTGCTTTCTCTTCTGTCACTTCTCACTTTAAAATTATTATCCTAAAAGTGATTCTGACTTTCAGAAGCTGAAAATCAGCTTTCTTCTGCTTGTTAATGTTTTGTTAATACACATGCTTCCTCAAACTGAGAAGAACATCTAGGCTAAAAATACAATTAACTTCAGGGGATCGGTTGGAGGTATTTCAGTTTTTTGTAATGCGGATGTAACTAGTAAGCTGTTTTCGAACATACTCTAGAAACATAACCCCAAACTATTTGTTTGTGATTAAAAATATGAGACTTCATTTTATATTTATTTCTATATATACACATATTTCTGTGTCTCTGTGTGTAACACTGCTACCAACATTATGAATGTTATATTAGTTATATGCAGTTTAAACATCACTACAAAATTCAGAATGCAGTTGTTAAAATTTTTATATTTGCTAAAAAACGAATACATTGATAGAAAATAGTTCTCAAATCTGAGCAGTACTTGGTGTCTAACGTAGACCCAAAGTAGACAGTAACCAAACTGAACATTACATTTAAGAATTTGTAAATTAAAAATCCACTTCTCACAGATCAAGGCTGCTCTTTAGCTTTGTGAAAGCACTGAATTTATATCCTATTTACTTTCATTGCCTTTATTATTACAAGATGACAGATCAGAGTAGTATTTGTACTTAGCCACACAAGCTGAGAATCTAATGTCCATACATAGTTAATGCAAACAGGGGTACTGAAGGTGGACACCCATTTTGAATCATCCTCTAAAACACCTTCTTTCTCCACAATGCTAAGAATTTAGCCAAACTGCTCCTTAGAATGAATTCATCCTAATTTAAGCTCAACTCCTACTCCACAGCAACCTGCTCAGCTTCTGAGTCTGTGGCAGAGGAAAGAATTAGTCCCAGTCTGCACGGCTATCCTAATCATAAGACAAAATGAACAGTTGTTTAATTTGCAGTGAGATGCATACTGTATAATCTATTTTGATATATTATTTTTAGTATCTTTTTAGCTATATTTATTACTACTTGAAGATTCTGACTGAAGTCAGCCAAGTAATTTTGTTTATTCTCAAGTAGCTGCAGAATACACAAAGGCAGTACAAATTCTCACAAATATTCCCTTTGAACCTCCCAGGAGGGCATATCATGGGTCATGCAACCAGAGACCACAAAGACTCTAGTTGAAATTTCTTAAGTCACAGTTGTAACTGATATGCAGGTGAGGTGGGAGGAGAAGGATATTTATCTTCCTCATTTCCTATGAGCAAAACAACATTCCTATATTCAAAATTAACTACCAACCAGTCATTGATTGAGAAAACATTTTCTAAGTATTTATTAAATTGAAAGGTCTCCATATTATATTATCTTCCCAATACATCATTTTAGTCCTACATAAAAGTAAGCTTTAAGCTGTAATGTCTAATCTTGTTCATCTAAACCTGCATTTGGGAACATGTAGGAACACTTTTATCTTCAGACACTCTAACCATGAATTCACAGCTGCCATTTTATTTTGTGGCGTGCTGAGAAGGGTTGGTGGAGGAGTAATGTTTATTGATGTGCCTCGATACGCACTTCAGACATTCCCTTTAGATGCTATGCTGCCCTAGATTCTTTGGGCACAGATCTCTCTGCTGCAGGAGTTGTGAACGCATCCACTCACGAGGCTGTACCATCTGCTATGAGGCAACACTGACAGGGTATGACTGGCTAGCTCTTTGGGGCCATAAATATTATGCACACAGAACCTAGAGGAAGATTATATTATATGTGATACTTACAGCTGGAGGAATACTCTGTTCTTGAAATATTTGTGAATGCTAGTGCATGGATTTGATTCAAACTACGTTCTAGCTGTGAAATCACAAAGCTTCAGTACAGCTCTGCAGAGTTGCCTTGATGCACACATTCGGTGTGAGCTCAGGCACCCAAAGCCACTTGCTGGATTCCCTGCTAATCACTTACTGACTGCGACTTATTTGTTCACAGTATCCGAAAAATGCACCATGACTGATGAAGAGCTTCACAAGCAATGAGAAAACACAGCCAACCAGAGCCAGTTTAGTAGACACTTTTCAGCTGCATTTCCTACAGTAGATCCTTTGTGGAGGGCACTAGTATCAGGCTGCAGTTATTGCTTCTCTCTTTTCCCTACAAATTTCACCCGTTTCAGACCAGAAGGGTCACAGTGATGGCTAAAAATATGACCATCTCCTCTCCTGATCAAAACACCATGGAAATTGTAGCCAAAATCCAAATTCACTTCATTTTTTAGATCAGAATCAGTATTGCCTAAAAACAGCCTAAAATCCTCTCAACTATTCTTCCATGTGGCACAGCACTCAGCTTCATTGCAGTGATTTAAGTCATGTTTAATGTTTTCCACTGGTTTTGTGTTCCAGATCTGCAAGTGATACAACTGAACTTGCTTTCTCTGCTGAGAATTTGAAATCATCTGCTTGGGCATCTCAGTTTACCATTTGCTACTCTCCAGTTGCCTTCCTATCAGTTGCTTCAAATATCACTGGGTGGGAAACATTTTTATGGCTTTACAAATGGATCAGGACTAAGTAAAGCTAGATAGGTAGGGATAACCAGGAGTTAAAGCAACTGTGGGCAGAAAGAAAAATTCACATTACATATTCATGAATTTACACTATCAGCACGAGATTGTCCACCTTGTGGATGACATCAGTTTTGAAAACAAATGTTCTTGTTGTCATCTTACCTTGTTCTAACCCCAGTTCTTTATAAAAATTCTGAATCTCAGGTGGGATTCCTCCTATATAGACAGGTGAGTTTACTTTCAGCTGCTGAACACGGGGTTCGAGTGCCTGCTCTCTCAGCTCATTCATACTTGCTGAAATCACAGAGCCCTCTTTGTTCACAGTGACTTCATTCCACTTTCCATCACAATAAGACAGTCCCAACCAGAGATCCACTTGTGTGAAGACAATGCCAGTTTTCAAAAAGATGTTCAATATTCCACTTTTCAGTTCAATCTATATATTTTAAAACAGAAAAAAAAAGGTTTCGAAAGAGACATCAAATACACAACGACAGAAAGTTATTTTTAAAAACGTAATCAAGGGAGCAATGCACAAGATCAATTAATAAGAATTTTTTATCTTCCAGATAACACTGTTTACACAAAACATGCTAAATACAGTATATTGGCTAATTCAGAATGTAGGAAAATGTATTTTGATATCTTGACAACACTTTGGCACTAATGCAACTAAAAAGGAAAGACAATGAATCAAAACTGTTTTGCTTTTTTTTGAGAATGAGAAAACAGTATTTTATCTATTGATTTATTTTTTAGAAGAATGTAACAAGATAATAAGGAAATGAAATGTCAGACCTGATTAAGGTCTTTTTAATTGGCTGGTGAACTCAATTTCAAATTTTTCCAGCATACATTGATTCTTACATTCATACATTTCATCCTTATTCTTCTACATCTTGTAAGAAAATAATTGGTTTTCTATGTGCTTTTTGAGATTAATGTGCCAATTCTCTAATAGAAATATATTTTACTTAAATGTTTCACTGTAGAAGTCTCCAAATGCTTTACTGCAAGACTCTTCATCGTAACTGAATGGAGCACAAGTGGGCTGAGACTGCAAATTGGCTCATATAAACCAATAAACACTTAGGGAATGAACTGGTGGTTGAAAAATATTAATATATTCACAAAAAGGCATCACTGTTTCAATGCCAAAACCTGATTAAGTGAAATAAAGACTACAGATTTAATATAAATTCTTATCACCATTATTGACAAACTGACATATTTGTTTTACTGATAATATTAATATTGCAGTGTTTGTAATTAGACTGTATTTCCTTAACAGAGACCCCAGCTGATGAAAGAACTTGAAGTAACATGGGTGGTCCTATTCCCAAGTGCACACTGACTTCTTGCTCATGGGACAGAGGCATTTTGTTTCTTTCTTTGGCACCACAATTTTTCCTATTTCCATGACTTTAGAGCCATTTATAGCTAAGGTGAAGGACTGATCATGGCATCAGCGCTGATGAATACAGCTTGAAAAAGGTGTCCATTGGACAAGTCACTGCTTTTCTTCACTGATGAGAATTAATATGGAGCACACTGTGCTGGTGTGAAGAAAACAGTCCAGAGACAGTGGTGTGCCAGAAAGCCTGGGATACCAGACCTGGAAGCCAGAGAGAGGTCATGATGTTTGACACAGGGTCACTACTCAGGACAACTCTCTTCCAATTTACTCATCTTGGCATAGTTTTAAAGCAGGCAGTGAAGGATGCTTGTGCTTTTTGTGTTGACCTGGACTGACACTTAGAACGCCCAAGTGAAGCTAAAGAGAGGGGAACACTTTTCAGTTTCAACTGTTCTACATGGTGAAGACTGAAAAAAGCAAACTCCTGCATGGATCTGAGCCTGGGTACTGAGCAGAGATTTAGAAAAACAACGGGTAAATTGGTTTAGATACAATTCTGGGACCACTTTTAAAAAAATGCTTGATTTTTAATCTGCCCTTGGAAAATATTACTTTAAATCAAAAACGCATGAAGGTCATCTTATTACACCAGACATCAACATCTCATTTGCCATCTCTAAATTGAACGAGAGTATTATATCACAGCTCTAAACCTAAGCAGCTTCCAGTTTAATTCTCAAAAGCATGCTTGCTTTCAGAATTTGAGGCTCAAAGTTTCATTAACACTTTTCTCTATGTACACAATTCTTATCTTGATATACCTGAGTATGTAAGTTTGGAATCAGGAAAGCCAAAGCTTAGCCTGAATCTGGAAGGTATGAGGGGCAAGAAGAGCATCCAAAGTCCCACTAGCAGGTTATGGTGTCTCTCTGAGATTGATACAGGGACCAACTCTGACTAAAAATTTTATTAATGACCTGGGCAATAGGATGGGAAAGACTCTCAATAAGTTTGCAGGTTATAGCTAAGGGGGCTGTCGCTGGCAGCCCGGACATATAAAGCAGCTTTGAAGAAAAGTACCAAGTCAAGATGGATTACAAATTGAACACTGGCCACCAGCATACTCTCAAAATTATGAAGACCAACATGCACTGGGCTACATAAGAAATAACTTAGGCATCAGTTCCATTGTGTATAAGACCACATCTGGACTACTGTATCCAGTTGTGGACACTGGGATAAGAAAAATACTGTGGCACACCAGAGAGAATCCAGTGGAGGGACACCAAGTTGGTCAGTGATCAGAGTACCTAGAGTATGAGTTGAATCTGAAACAGGGTCTATTCAGTCTTAAGAGTAGGAGGGAAGAGAACTTAACTGTTCAACTGCGCTATGGGAAGATGTAGAGAAGACAGACCCAGTCTCTTCTTAGAGGGTCATTGTGAAAGGATGAGAGACAAAAGACAAGTTGTAATGAGAGAAACAGATACGGGCTGGCTTTTTTGTTTGTTTTATTGGGGATTTTTTCCCATAATGAGGATGGTGAAAGATTGGAATAGGCTGTAGAATATGGAAATCTGTAGAGAGATGCACAATACTCAAACATAAATTGCCTGGAGCAACCTTATCAAACATAAGTTGGTACTGCTTTTAGCAGAGATTTGGAATAAATTACTCCAAAAGGTCCATTCAACTTCAATGATTTTTTGGTTCTCTATTGTACTTCTTTTTAGGAGCCAGTCCCTGCCTCACTCAATCTGCTTATAAAAATATGATTTTGAAGATGAAAGGAATATGCAGACATAGCTCTGGGAAACAAAACTCAAATAGGATTGGGGCTGCATTAGAGGCCAAATGACACTTGGTTAAACCTGACATCCAAAATGGTCTCAACCAGTGTAGAACTAGAAGAACAGTTATAGTTTTATCTCCCTTAAACTGAGAGTGTTTCTGAGATTCGGGAATATCAGCAGAGAAAAGCAATGGCCTTCAAAAAACTTGTCAAGGACAGACGGTCTGTGAGCCCTTTGAAAGAAAAAGTACATGTTACTCATGTTGATGTTCATTCCAGTTCAAAATCTAGCACAGTTCAGACCTGCCAGCCAGAGAGCAGAGGCCCAAACACAGACCCCTCAACAGCCTCCTCAGGATCAGTCACTCTAGTGAAAAAGGAATGAGAATCTCTTCCTGACACCTAGCAGAGAAATAACGGGTAACCAACAGAAATAGCACCCTCACAAGGCTCGTGTGAGTGCCATTTACTTGGCTAATGAAAAGACTTCCACTTTGAGTTCTAAAAACACTAATTTCACACCCCTCCTTAGTTTCATCACAGCAACACTTTCATCTTGGACACTGGTTATTTAACTTCGTGCAGCTATTTAAAAGTGCAGTTCTTTGGAAAAAGTTCTTGCAGGACTTCTTTCTTACTTTGCAGCTTTGCAAAAGCAAATCATCAGCTACAATGCCATGGGAGCCAGTGCCACGGTGGCACATAGGACTTACAGTGCTTAGGTTTTTGCTGCTGTTGAAGTGGTCAGCACCAAAATCAGCAACGCAAGCTTTATCAGCAGGCACAGATTCTTTTAATCACATAAACTCATGAGGAAACACATGCCAGAGTGTGAGCTAGTGATTCATACTAGGGTCTGGTCCCAGTTTGCCAGTAATTATTATGCCTGCATCCAAAGGTAATCAGATTGAACTCCCTGGCTTTAATAGTTCCCTAGGGCATGGAAGACATGGAAGAAGTGACCTTATGCACAGCACCTTTCTAGGACATCGTTTTGTCATGGGCAGAAGACAAGACAGAGTCATTGGCTAGATTGCATCAGACCAGCCATGTGCCATGTTATAGTCATTCCCAAACTAAAAAGCTAATAAGAGAGCTGTGATCTATGCAAAGGGAAGGGTCAGGGAATACCATCTTATACTGGCACTCGAGATAAGTGGTATATCTTATAATCTGTTTTGCTGTGCAAGTGTCTCCTGACCAAAGCTCCTAACAAAGACATCGTAGCTCATGCGCAACATGCTACACACCTCATTTTCACTTTCTATTAACCGTTTTTTGTGAGCTCAAGTGTACAGAAAAACCTTCTGTCATCATTATGTATGTGCAGAACACAAAGCCGCAAGGGTTGGAAAAGCACGCATACATATACTCATCCTCTCTAAAATTCCTCATCTTAATGCTATGGAGACCTTGAGGTCAGGATTAAAGTGAGATAAAAAAAATTACTTGACTTAGGACAAATGCTAAGAAAATTATCCAACTACAATTCTCAGAGCTAAAAATAATATAAATATAAAACTGCCAAAAATCTGGAAATATGAGTAGAAAAGGAAATTATTTTGTCTAACTACTTTGTGCTTTTGACTCTGCTTTCGACTTAGTAAGTCCCCTTTCCTAATTTATAGTCAGAGTCTATTTGTTCATATTTCTGGTAGTCTTACACAGAGCAGCAAAGAGGAAACAAGGATCACATACTGCCAGACTCTCCAGAAGAACCCTGTGAATACTGTTCACGTACATAATGCCCCTGTGCTGTGAATTATACACATACAAGTCTTTTTTAGGGTGGAACGGTAGTGTACATATAACATCTTATGCTATTAGCTTGTGATCTTGGTCATTACTTGAGGGCAAAATTAAAGTAATAACTGCAATTAATAAGACTTGTTATTGGAACTCATTTTAATTTTTCAACTAAGGTTGCTTGAAAAAGAGGAAGCAAATCAGTCTAGCAGAATCCAAAAGCCCAGGAAAAAAATTATCTGCTGGAAAAGCCTGTAGTATAAAAAGAAAGGTCACAAGATTAAAAGAAAAGGCCCATTAGATATAATACCATGCAATAAAACAGGCTGTGACATGACAGCCATTAGCAAAACAACTGCATAATAAGAAATAAATAAATAAATTAAATTCAGTAAAAGAGCAGAAAGGGTGAATTGGGTCACAAAGAATAACAATATTCTCAAAAAATCTCTAAAAATAAATTATTGCTTCCTGGACAAACTGAAAGAGTTGGGTTTTTTTTTTCCTATTTAATCCTCTGTAATATCTACTAGTTGGTGAAAGTACAACTGCAGTTGACTTGTTAAGCAACAGTGACCACAGTCTAATTACACTCAGAATCCTTGAGGGAGGAAAAATACCAAAATCCAGAGCAACGTAGATAATAAAAGAATTTGACAAACTACAACAACACATTAAAACTTAAACAAAATATTACAAATTATGGAAGCACAAGTAATTCTGAGTATAAATCATCTCATTTAACAGACACCAAAAAGGAAGTTCCTAGTCAATGTCTCACAAATTTGCCTAATACAAGATTTGTGCAGCTTCCTCTACAGCATTGGGAATGAGACGGGATTAAGTCAGACCACTAATTTCTGTCTACAAGTTTCAAATCAAAATGAAAAAATCTTATGGATTATAAAAAAATACATATCATTTTTTAGAAGACTGGACAATTTCCATCATGAACTTTTTGATCTACAATTTAATTGATTTTGTTCTAGTATGAGAACTGGGGAAAAGGGTAACGCTGTGCTTTCCTAGGAATGAGGCGAAAACTTTTAATACACGGCTTTCATTCTGTTTTCTAATCCAGTAGAGACAATAACTCTACTTTTCATATATTGATATCTTTCTTATTTATAATATAAATAACAGAGGTAACTTAACTGAGCCTCTTGGCGTATTTTTGCTCCCTTTATGCTTTGCTGTGCAAAACATTTCAAAACCAGTAAAACACAAAACTACTGTATGGTTTGAAATTTCTTTAGTAGACAAAACTCACAAGTCATGTTTGAATATAGTTATTTGTATTTTTGAACTTACTGCAAGATAATCTGGACCATCTTTATTGTAAACAAACAGAAGCAATCCATTCAGCTGATCTGTTCTGAATTTGAATGAGATCTCAAATTCCAATCCACCACTGAAAACACCTGAATATAATTCCAGGAACCCTGGAAAAAAAAGTGAATGCATACAAATCCATAAATAAATAGATTCAGGAAACCAAAAGTAAAAATTTAGATGCTTTTTACTTTGATGTGAAGAACTTGGGCTTCAAGATTATGGTTTACAACTTTATCATTTGGATTTGTAAAGGACAGTTATTGATAACACACTGCAAAAAACCAAACCGGTACAATATTCATTTTTTTACCTGGAATTTTTTTTGGTACCTTACAGGTATCTTTTATGTCTCTGCAAAAGTGAACCTTCACCTTATACATGCACATCAAGTCTGTATACACTTACAGCAGCTCTACCTGTCTGTGAATGCAATTCCTCTTTCATGCAGCAACCTTCTGTAAACCAAGAGAACCAATTTAACCATTGAAAAATAATCCTCTATAACTAAAACTGCTTTGAAAAACAGATCACTGCAATACTTTCGATATGATCGCCTTTCATATCTCAAGAACACACTTGGATAATGCAACAGTACAGCAAACTACCTCTGCCAAGAAAGTGTGCTCCTTCCGAGAGGACAACAGGGCATCCTTCCCAAATGTGATAGACATTGTTCTGCTCTTCAGCATACTGCCAGTTCAAAGATTCCCAGTTTTCAAAGGGAGTGTGCACTTTTTTCAAAAATATGTCGCTGAGACACCCCACAAATCCTTTCTGTACTATTGTCTTCATTCCTGCAGAAAAGGAAAATATCTTCTTAAGCCAATCACCTACAACTAGACACAGGAATTAATTTATGTTTCAGACATGCTCTCCCTATCAGATACCACTATATGTGCACTGAAAAACAGCCATCAATCACTTTAAAGATGGTCATGAAGCTAAATTCAGATTTTTGAATGGTTTTAGTCCCTAAAGACAGCAGCTTCTGTTACACAGCTGAAAAATATTAAACTTTTGGAGATCTTGCAAACAGGTGCTTTCAAATCAACAGCATAAATCTGCTCTATGGAGATCCAAGAAAAGGGTTTTTTTAAACAAAACAGTAATTCTGAAGAAAGGCGAGCCCCTACTGAATAGGAAGAAATAGTGTTGCAAAAGCTAAGGCAGATAAATATATGTTTAGAAGCTTCATCAGGAAGTTTTCCTTTCCTTGTTTGGATAAAAAAACCCCAATGATGGCTGCAATCTCTTTTGTTTACTGGGGACAAAAACATAAAGCAGATTTACAGGTGGTCTTCTATTGAATGGTATTTACAGTCAGTCTCGTTTTGATTATTTAGCTGAGTTTTTTAAGAGAGGCATCCTGGATTACGTTCAGAGCCAAAGTTTTAGAAGAACATATCCATGTGTTTCCGGTTTTAGTGAAGTGACAAAGAAGGAAAGAGTGAGGTGGACTCTAATGTAGCCCACTGCATTTCATGTCAGAGGTGGGAACGCAAACCTAGTAAAAAATTTGGCTTACAGGTTATTATGATAAAAACAAAAATCTGGAAATGAATCCATGGAGAACAGCTGATTGTACACTGGTTTTGTGGGCAGTCACCTCTCTGTTGCAGACTAGGAGATTATACACTTGGCATATGTACCAAATTTATATATGAAAACTTAAGTTTATTGATTTTTCTAGAAGCCAGGTATGATCCAGCTCCACATAAATTCTATACCTGTAAAATACAGATATATTCATACACCACCAAATTCAATGCAACAATCTCTGAAGGATATAAACTCACATCAAAAAAAAAAGGCCAGCATGTTGTATCCCTGCATCCAAGTGAGGTGCAGAACTCTACGCTTAAGATAACAAAAATAATTTTCATGTGTATTCTAGAAAAGAATTTGTATGTAAAATATATCTGTAAGTTTCACAGTCGCACCAGTTCTGTGTATAAAATTCATTAAAATGTACACAGACCTCACATGCTGCTTTAATGCTGACGAAATCAACTATATATAGATATTTCAATCCATCCCAAAATGCAAAATTTGAGAAACTGTACAGACTTATTTATCATACTCACCTTCATCTTTCCTTACAATAGTATAACTCTGTGGAAGTCCCCCAACAAAAACTCCTGTGTTCTCTCCAATAATGGTACTGCCACTAGTTGCTAAGGAAGAACCTGAAAAAAATAGACCATTATTCTGTTATTCAATGCTTTCAACAGATTTTCAACTCAATAATAAAATATTGGTATTCTATAAAAGAGACTAAGGTGACGCAATAGCCTAATAGCTCCCTTTACAGATCCAGGAAATATTTACAACTCCATTTTACAACAGAATATCAATACAATTATAGATTTACAAGCGCAAAAAGACATACTATTAAATTATCAAAGAGTAACACTGGGCAGATAAAACAGTAGTGATTTTGTCAGAAAACTGAGTGAATTTTTTGTTGTATGGGAGAACACAGGTACTGGGAAAGTAAGCAAGTGAGCAATAGCCTGAGCAATATCAAATTTATTTAAATGAATTGATTACCTGTATACTGCCCATCCACTGTGATGTTTCCCAGTGCTTGAATTCTTGTAGCAATTATTTGGTGCCAACTGTTGTCATTGTACACTTTTCCACCATCATTAGTTGGAGTGACTGCTACCGCAGATCCCTTTTTAGTAAACAGAAGAATCCCATTTAGATTATCACGAAGGTAACATTTAAAATTATACCTTACTCTTTGATAATAATCTGCCGTATATAACATATAAAAATAAAGACAGAAGTCCTCAGTTTAACTTCTTTTGGACTATTGAATGATGTTTAGGAGTGATTTCCCCACTAAATTAACCTTCTCAAATACTAAATGAAGGATCAAGGAACCAGTTCAGTTTCTACTAAAAAGAGAAAACCTTGTGTTTGCCTGATTCAAATGGAACAGAAACATAAAAAAAAAATACATTCAGAAACAAGTAACCTGTTAAAATTCAAGATAATAACTACTGAAAATATTAGCTAAACTGAGAAGCTCTAAGGACTACATATGACACCTGCACTTTTCTTACAGTTAAAAGAAAGGGGGGAAAAGGGAAAAAAGTAACTAAAGTCCCAAAGCAGCCATGTTTCCATGTGTCCTCCCTTCCCATTCCCCATGTCTTGATAAAGACAAGGATGAGGCACAAATCACTGAGGGTCTTGTCACTCAGATTTTTTAATTTTTTTATTCATTTTTAAAATTACGCCTGTATTTAACTACTGCATGTATTGCTGTGGCTGTGAAGTTGGATGGCCATGATTCAGCGTGCCATCCATAGAGAGCAGCAGCATATCAGGGATGTCTAAAGGAAGGGACCCAAAAAAGAGGTATATTTCTGGGACAGTACATGCATGTTCTGTCCATGCTAACTTGGTATCAAAAGGATATCAAAAAGAGTTATATTTTTATATGAGAGTGTAAAATAAATTTATAGAAATAAAAAAGGTCCAAGAGATTCAGGAAAACAAAACAAAACAAAGAAAAAAAACCCCAAAAGGTAGTTATTGGAGTTTCTTCCATGGTACAAGGGATGCTTGTAATAATGTATTTAAATATAACTAGAGTTTTTCCCTGGTTTTATTGAAACAAATTTAAAAAAAAAATCACATAATTAGACAAATAAATCCTTTGAAAATTGCTGAGTAAGAGGAATATAATAGATGCAGTTGCCAAACTAAATGTCATGATTGTAAAGAACCAAAGAAAATGCCACATAAACTAATAAACAACAAAATAAAAATAAAATTACTATATTTCCAGAATTTTCTTGAGCTTTATATCCAAATAATCATCTAACTTCCTAATAATTCCCATAATTTCTCAGGACTTTATACTCTACTTGAACTGTCTGGGAACTCAAAGTTATTCTGCGGGATTCACAAAACAGAATTCTCCTGTGAAGCAGGCAACTACTGAGTGGAAAAACATTTCCTTGTGTAGGCACTGTGCCATATTAAAGAATCACAATCTCTGTAGTTACTTTATGGCTTCAAACAACAACTTCCAAAAAATATGTAAAAGAAAAATGTGGTTCCTTATCGTTTGGGGGCCTGGCTTGTAACTCTGCAACAGCAAACCAGACCATTCAGTAATTTTTATTTCCAGATCTTCTAGTACTCTTTCTGGTCCAAGGACCTTAGAGTTATGCACATGGAGAAAACCTGTTGATATAAACAACAACCTATTTTAATTAATACCAAAAACCTCTGTTAAAACTCAGTGTTCTGCATTTAGTGATGTTCATCTATTAGAGATTGCATTTTGGCATAGAAATTTATGAACACAGAATATATTCTCCAGGAGGTTTTGAATTGGGGACTGTCGCTGTGTATCCTACGTATCAAAATACATATGATGTGTACATGATTACAGAAAAAAAAATTACCTGGCAATATTTACAGCATATTTGCTATTCCATTCAGCCAATGCCTTGTTACTGAGGAGGTTTGTACCGCAGTCCTCTGCCCCATGGTAACAAAACAAATATCCTCACACATTCCCACTTTTTCATATACTATTTTTTATTGTCTTCTCTCCTATTTCGACATTTTAATATTTTACAAACACACACATTTCATTATCGTAGTTTAATAATTAAAACCAGAACTGGTGTCATGCCCAATTAATGTGCCCTGGTAGCATGCCCATTAGTTTTTCCATTAGTGAATTCAACAATACTAATGGGATTACTAGCATGGGATGCTAATTGGGCGTGACATAAGAAACTGGCTTACTTCTTAGCATACCCTTGCTAATGATGAAATTAATGAGCATTTTATTAAATGCTGTCTCATCAAAGTGTACTTAGTTAGCGTTAAAATTGTTACAAACGATGCTGCATTCTAAAGATCAGGTGCCTGAATAAGTGGTTCTTCATATTATGTTTGGCAACAGTCTAGAGCATTAACAGTTTTATACATCAGAAACAACATTTATTCGTAACCACTTCAGTCTGGGACCACACAAGCATATGTGCAAACCTGTGCTTAATTTTGAGGGAAGACAAAAAAAAAAGAAAAAAAGACGGTGTTCAGGGCTCAGCATGCACCACATTGGAGGTCTCCTTAGGAGAACTACCTGAGGCGCTCTCTGATCACATTCAAACAGCCTGTTGTGAGAAGGCTTGTCATGCATTTTGGAAATCAACATTTCCAAATGGTAAGCCATACAGTAAGCCTTAATATTTTGTAGTTTGCAGTAATAACTAAATAAGTAAGAATCGCTGTGGCTCTCTCATGACAAAAGTATGCTGAAAATACATAGAAACATCACAAATAAGAATGTTCAAATAAACTGTTTTAAATGCCGAAGTCTGAGTGTAGCTACACTTTTCCCAGTCCACTTCTTTCAATGCCCAAACTCCTTCCACTAAGAGGGAAAAAAAATACTGAACTCTTGCCAGTGCCAAGGAGGAAAACGTAGTTGGGACTCACAGCCAGGTAGGCAGTCTCCATCTTCCTTTTTTTGTGGAGTAACAGCTCACCCTCAGACTGTGCCCACTACTTCAGCCTCTGCATGGCAAGAACAACCAACAGGGCAACAAAGGCAACAAGAAAAGCACCGGGTGTTCCTCCTTTTTGCTTTACAGCTTAGTAAACGGATCACCTGCATTCACTTCCCTCCGTCCTGTGAGAACAATCTCAGTATGGTATCCTTAGACTGTTCTAATCACTAAGGGAAAAGGTGCTCCACACTGAACTTATATATCCACTTTTACTGATTTCCCTTGGTATAAAAATATTCAGTGCTTCCCCAGGGAAAAAAACAACAATGACCTGTAGCTACTGAAATATAACCATAAATTTAGCTGGAGTTGATTGTGGAATTTAGGCGTGGATGTAAAGACACGATAAGAAGGAAATTCTCAGACAGCTGAAGGTTTACAGATACTCTGAGTTCGGAGGAAGATCTATGGAACAATTTGATTGTTCAGACAAGACTAGGGAAGACATCTGTCAGCAAAACCCCTCATGCTTCCCGGACCATGAGCAGAAACTGCGAAGAATGACAGTAAGACAATTAGGAAGGAGAAAAGAGCAGTTACTCGACACAAAAGGGAGACAAAAGGGATGGTCAGACAACAGCTGGATGACTGGTGGTGTACATGAAGCTCAGAGAAGTATGAATGGACAGGAAGCAAAGGATTTGAAATTAACACTCAGCGAAGGAAGAAGCTAGGCTGGTGAAGGCTCCCCACGAGGAAGACTTGGCAGGACTATCCCCAGAGTAGACACAACAAAGAGAAAACGCGCTGCTGATCATGAGCAAAGATACCTACCAGCATCCTGAAAGGGACTAAGGGTAAAAATAATTAACCTGTGACAGGGCACAGCTGGAAGGGAGCGCAGAATATTACACCACACTGCTGCAGATGAAAAGCAGCAGAGACACAGTTGCCATCAAAAAGAATTTTTGCAATTTTTAAGCGAAGAGCACAAAGGCAGGGCCATAAAAGCTTATCGCACATGCCACGACCATAACTACAGAAAACAATGCATATAACCTGGTTGAGACACCACGTGGTGTCAGTAAGAAGTAATTAAAGAATTTGCACACTAATGCATACTGGGATGCACAAATGAAAGATTAAGAAACGCTGCTACAGAACATGATCCCTGACATTGTACGATAGGAACAACAAATCATGGCAAAGAGAAAAAAGAAACAAACTATGAAGAAAACATAGAAACAAAGGTTAAAACAGTAAGGCAGTACAGCATAGTAAGGATACAGAAGACTGAGAATTTTTGATAACTGTATTTTCATAGACAAAAGATTTTGAAAAAAATAATAGAAAAAATACTTTGATGTAGGCCACTGTACCCTACTTCTGAATCTGAGACTGTACAGGAATCTCTTCCACGTTATTAATGAGAAATTAGAAAGCATTAGCTTTCAAGATAGTAAATCACCTGTTAAGACCTACACTGTTTCTGAATGCCTTGAATGACACTTTTTTTTTTCCCTCTGAACAGCTACTGAAGCAGCACAATAGGCAATTTTAGACTTTTTGAGAAGAGGCAACAATATGGAATGATCCTAAAAATCAGCATGGGACAGAGTTGCCTGATTCAAATGAAACAGAAATGTAAACTAAGATACATGCAGAAACAAGTAATCTGCGAAAATTCAAGATAGTAACTACTGAAAATATTAGCTAAACTGAGAAGCTTTAAGGACTAAATATGAGACCTGCACTTTTTCAGAATTAAAAGACAGGGGGAAAAAGGGGGGGAAAATTAACTAAAGCCCCAAAGCAGCCACCCTTCCATGTGTGCCGCTTCCCCATTCCCCAGATACTGTGGACCCAACCAAATACAACATTTTTTAGGCAATGAGTCCAAACAAGCTGACATAAAGCCACTTCAGAAGGAGCAAATCTGCAAGGAGGGTTAGGAATACTATCTGAAGCACTAAAATGCTAGTTGAAAGACATCCACTCCCATTCAACAACAACAACATCTAACCATTACACCCAGGAAGATCTTGAAAAGGAAATAAAAATTCCTTTTCAGTGAAGTGTAAAAGAGAGAGATTTAGTCCCAATTAAAATGTGGATGAGGGCAACATTAACAACGTTTAGCACAGTCCCACTGATTCAGTTTGCAAGGAGGAAAAATAAGGTAAAGTCTGTGTGTAAATGCAGTGGAAATACTGGAACTTCATCTCTTGGGGTCAGAAGCAGATTTAATGTTTTCTAGCACGGGGGTCGCATACGAGCTCGCCTCTGTGCAGCACCACGCTTGCTCTACGGATGCTCCAGAGCTTGAGAGGACCTTCCCTGCTGCACTACCCCTCCACATGGTCATGGAGCACCAGTGCCCGGACTGCGGCAGAGCTCAGGAGGCAAAGGTCAGCAGTGGTTTGGCACATCTCTAAATCCCACCATTTCATGCCGTTAAGCATTTCTGTTCAACCCCCTGGAGCATCAGACACAATGCCAAACACAGAATTAGACACTCAGGTGTGACAGAAGCTATGGCTGACAGAGCAACCAGATCAGACCTTCCAGCAACACTGAGGCAGCAGTAACCTTACAAAAAGAATGTGAATATCCAGATACTTATGATATCACATTCTGCAATATAATTAGAAAATCTGATACTTATTTACAATTTCTTGCATATTTATGCAATATAAGCGAGTCTGTAATGTTTTATAATTCCATAAGGAGATTCTGTTCCAGGGTGCAGAGAAAAAACAAAATACCCGAACGGAAATGCACAGAATGTGGCCTCACTTTTAATTTGTTGATATTTCCCTCATTATTTATGTCTTTGCATAATGGCAACATGCAGACTGCCATAGAAAAATAACAAAGTCTCAGGACAGGAGTCTTAAAAATCATTTACTAAAATGATATAATCTTTATTTTCTGATTCAAAACCTTGTCCTGTCCACCTTGAAATCTTGCTACTTTAATCTGTAGTGGTGTTTGGTGGCACTGGCAAAAAAACCTCAACCCACAAAAACACAAAAATGAAGTCTTAAATTGTATCACACTTAACAATTAAAGAGCAAAACTTAAGTGTTTCAGCTCTTCTCTCTCTAAAATCTCTAGTTCACCGAGGGTTCTGAGATGCAAATTATCCTGTATCAATTAAATTAAAGAAAAATAAAAACCCAAAACCAACCAAACAATAAAACACCAAAAAAACTACCACCAAACCAAGCATAAGCATGTAAAAAGTACTGAAATAAATGATATAAGCAATTTTTATAGGATCCTGGGTTTTTTGGGTACCTGTGGATCAAAAAGAAAGTAAGGACGCCCACTCCTCAGCTGCAGTGCAATGTATTCCTCCTGATTGCCAGGTGATGCAGAGAAAAAAATCAAACCATCGGGCTCCTGGGTTCTAAAGTTCACTTTAATACCTGGTTAGAAAAAGCAAGTAAAGGTTAATACCAAAAGCTGTTCTTGTGGCTTCGGACAAAAATTACCAACAAAACCTCATTTTAAAACAGCAGTAACATTGCAAGCTAAAATCATGGCAGTTCTGTTCACTTAAAACCCTTGCTAGTCATTGCAGGAGAAATTTTGCTAATCCAGCCTTTGATAGAAATTTCTGTGAGCCATTATTCACCTGCAAAAAGAAACATGCAGTTGTGATTTAATGTTGTTTAGTAAACTCTTTCTTAAGAAAATATAATTCCTATATTAGCATACCATTCTAATAGCGGATGTTTTAAATGTGGATAGTTGACAAGAGGTGATGTTTTACATGCAAGGACACTTGTCACCCAACATCTCTGTTGGTAAAGTAGTAATGAGGTTCCTGCATGCAAGGATTTCTATGAAGAATAGAAGGGGTTTGGTTCCAAAAGATACATATGGATGTGTTCATATGTATAGTCACATGTATATTCTTTTATAAAGACATTTATCTAAGTGCACAAAGAACACCTGGAAAAGAAGTAGTTTTAACAAAAATTGGAAATATTCCAAGAAATAATGAATGAACTAAGCTTAATTAAGACCTTTCCAGATCATTATCAATAGTCCTCCATTTGGTTTCTGATAAAATCTCAGCACATAAAATGTCATTTGAATGACACATAAGGAAAAAAAACCCAGGGTTTTTTTTGTAACTGATTGAAAATATTGGAATATTGTTGTCCAGTGTATAAACTTACTCGGAAACTATCAAAAGACACATTAATGAAAAAATTAATAAATTATGCAAATAATTTTGATAGGTATAATTATCAATGAACAAGTTTTGGAAAGCCATAGTGTTTTATTACTATATTTTATGACTGTTTTTAAACTATCTCCTGAAATATGATCTTTTAGTAACAAATAAGAAAACTAAAAACCCTATGTCCAATTTGTCCCAGCTTTTCCAATGTGCAAATGCAAGGCTGAGTGTATGGGGGAGCCATGCCTTTAAGCACCCTTTCATTTTTTCAAAGGAAAATGAAAAGCAGCAATAGCAAATCCACCTATACTGTACACTTTCACAACGTATCTGCATAAGATGCTTTTACAGAACCAGGCAACTTATTGGGTCTTACCAACTCTATCAAACTAGTCAGTATATTCACTATCTTATGTCAGGCAGAAAACAGTAAGTGACCAAAGTTTTTATTGCAGATAGCACCTATATTTTGAAAAAATTAAATAATCGTAATTCTGACGCACATTCTTACTAGATCATGCTCGTTAATTACCTTAAGAAATATCCTTTGACCCCATTACCTAATCACATAAATCTTTTCATGCAAATCACATGATGCAGTCACAGATATAAAACATTCTCTATGCAATGAAAATCAGCCATGCTGTTAAAACACCTGTAAAAAGCAGTTGCACGCAAGCAGTGCCCTGCAAGCAAAAATCTCAATGCACAGTGTCCATGCTTAAGGAAAAGCTTTGCCTGGCTCTGAAATGAACACTTTCGCTGTACTTTGAGGTTCCAGGTATTTCCAGCTGCAGGATCTGCTGGAGAGGCTGAGACTGATGGCCTCCAATCCCAGAAGTGGGGAGTATATTTAATTTAACAAGCTGGCAGTACTTTTATCAAGCTGCCAAAAGACATTTCTGAAGACCAGAGGATCCCTCCTCACACGTAATTCAGAAGGACAAATGCAAACCAAAAAAAAAGTGAGTTTCTGAAAAAACACCATCATTCTATAATATTGTGTTAGAAGATAGAAATTAAATGGTTCATAGCAATGATATTTTAGTAATTCTAAAAGTTTTTAAATGTTATCTAGGACCTTACTTTTTAGGGGGGATATTGAAGAGATATCTTCCTGTAGAGCTGCCACAGCTTTGTAGAAATTAATGATGAGTCAGGAACCATTATTTTCTTCTAAATTCATTTGCCATCTACTATGTAACTGAGCAAAGGACTCAGCTCCTTTAACCTCAAGTATCTTTGCAATTTCTCATGAGATAAAAAAGTTCATATAAACTTGCTCTAAATAAATAGTTTTATATATCAATATTAATACTTTCTTGCATTTCTAGAAGAAAGTGCAATGGAGAAACCAAATATGAAGCAAACTTCTGCCCCATGGATAATATTTCACTGCAAGATAAAAACTTGTGAAATTAATATTTCTCACAGGAACATACTAATTATTGTTGGACAAATTATTGTTGGTCAAAACAAAGCATAACCAGAAACCCACTCAGACTTGTAACGACTACACGGATGACATTTTTCTGTCTTATTGACACCTAACACTAAAAATGGATCTTACACAACCTGAACACAAAGAGCTTTCCTTTGAAAATCTGAAGTTTCATGGAACTTGAAAACCACTTGAAAACTTTTCCTTTTTTTTGGACTTGCAGGGCCAGAGAAGGGTGAGAGATTTTGCAAGAAAGTTTCTCAAAGAATTGTGTCTATTATTTCAGTATGTGCATCTAAAACCTTAATTTTGATGTTCAATATAACAGATAAATAAAAACAAACAAAAGAGTGATGTTACAATTACTTCTGTGATTTGTCATATACAGAAACTGCATCTCAGCCACACTACTGACACTACTAAATTTTGGATGGAAAACATGACCATCTGTGGAGCATAGTAGGAATGTACTTTTAATCAACCAAATCTTGATTTGTAATTCAAGAATTCAACTAACAGGCCTGTTTATGCGATAAAAATTATTGCTCCGCAAGGAGTTGTTATCATTTCTGGGGTAAAAACCACCAGGAAATTCTACTACAAATTAAAAATTAAAGTATGTCATTCAAATAAAATATTTAATTCTATTTCAAATTATACTTGCAATAGGAGCAGCTGTCAGAATTGCAAAAGTTATAAATTAAAAAAATGATTTAATTTCTGTAATTGAATTTCTTTAATTATGATGGTATCGTACAAAAATAATACAAGCATTGCATATAGTGAACATAAAAGACAAAAATAATACACAGTCATAAAAAGGACAAGTAAAATAAATTACTAATATTAGCGTTAATGTTTTCAAGTATCCCACACTGGTTTAGGGCAGACTAACCTTCTGTGAGGACCTACATGGTTTCAGTTTATGCAGCTGTGGCATTCAACTGAGACACAATATCAGCATTTTACCCTGTGAGTGACACAGTTTTGAGAGTCCCTTTTAGTAACTGGCTGATAATACAAGTAAAATTACATCCTATTATTGAAAACATTTTCAAATATCATCATCACAAACATCAGAACAGTTTTTTATACCCATTCTTTGTCTCCCTCACTTAAGTTTAGCAAGTCTCAGAACTTCAGCAACGTTCCCGACTCAGACCATCTGGATTCACATTCTCCTAGAACAATTGAACATGACTTATGAGAGCAGCACAAAAGTATTTAAGCGCCAGGAATGAGCTCTCGAGAGGCTGACTGTGTTTCTGGCAAGTTTACAGGGTACATGGGATTATTTTGAGTATAGAAGAAGCAGTTGGCGGTCAGTGGGAAAATTGTAATAAATTAGAGCAGCACCTGGATTAGCATAACATATACCAATAATTTATAATTATTACAGCAATAAAATTCACTTCTGACCAATGCTAAACACTTTTTTCCTTGCAAAATAAAAGGCTTAAAATAGGTTTTGTTTGACCAAGAAACTATTCACCAGATTATATAGGGCTTCCACCCTGTAACTCATCTTTCCTATTTAACTGAATTAAATTTAGTTTTTTAAAAGAACAAAAGTTTAAAAGGAAATAATCAACATTTCAAAATACAAAAGCATTCATAGTACTCAAAAATTGACTTTTGACATTTTGAAATTCTGGGGAACGAGTTGAGGGGAGAATGTAGGCTGAGGGGCAAGGCAATTGAAAACATCTTTTACAATAACAGTGGAGAGATTTCATCAGAGAAACCTACTTAAAAACTAACTTTGTCCATCCATCCAGCAAAAATGCCTGTAAAGTACCTTTCTCTACAACTAGATGTTCAGAGTCCAGTTTAAAATAGCCAACAAATAGAATTTATTAGTCTCATTAAATACACAGAAGTTGCTACAAGTCTCAAAAGTCTCATGCCTCTTCACCAAAACAACAGGAACAACTTTATCCAAAAGTGCTAAGAATTGCCAAGGAAATGTATTTCTAACCTTGCCAGTGGTCAGCAAGACTAGTGTTAATTTTCATCAATACATCAAATCCCAGCTCACATGTATAAGAGTATTATCATCATCATCAATAAGAACAGAAAATCATCTTAGTATATTATGGACAATTTCCTTGTGGGTTTAGGGAAAAAAAAAAAAAAAAGGCAAAAAGTGCCCATTACAAATGGAAAAATAAAAACAACAACAAAAAAACACCAAAAAAACCCCACCTGCCTAATACATGGAAAATCACAAAGCATTTTTAGAAATGAATTTTGCATAATCTGTGAAGCACATCCATTTTCAGTAAAATTTTTTTCTGGAATTGTACTATGGTAGAAACATAATTTGCATTTCCATTCTACTTACATTGTCATATGAAATGGTGTAAATAATTATATAATTGTACACTCCAATAAAATGAACAGAAAATATATTGTTGGCAAAGAAAGTGGTCACTTTACACTCACTGAAACCCAGCTAAAATGAATAAAAATTGTATATAAAATCTCGACTACATCATTAGGCTTTCAGCAGTCCCTTCAGGATGACAAACGTTAAGCATTTATTTAACATTAAGACTGTGTATAAATGCTTTTACCTAATCAAAGTACACTTTCCCACAGAAATTGTATGCCATGCACCTCCACTGAATTAACATTTTGTTGGTATTCTCTCTGTGAGAGCAATTCTGTATGCCTCATGTCATCACAACAGCTAAGAGAGATTTAAATGAGTTTCTATATGAGAAAATGCACCTGTAAAAAAATAAGAAGGAAGACTTCCCAAAAGTGGATCAATATTCAAAGCAGTTTCACGAAATGGATAGTGAAATAAGAGGAAAAGAAGGATCTCATAGGACACTTCCTTGGACGTACTCATGAATACAAGGAGTTCTTCACACTTTGTGATGGTCTATGGCTTCCTTGATTTTGTGAAGAGAAAAAGACAAAAGTCTTCTTCCCAAATCTGCGCAAGATCTTTTGTCGTCTTTGGTACAGGATCAGGCTCCATCTTTTACTGTTACCTTAATGTGTTTGAAAGCATTTTCAAAGTTCATCATTACAACCATTACATTGAATTAATAATTGCATCAATGAAGTAAGTGCTACTCATTTTTAAGTTGGTTTAACTTTTTAGTCAAAGTCATTTAAAATATATACTTAGAAGTCATTTACATATGTACATATACATATGCACGCACACATATATATTTGTACACACACAAAAAAATATTCCCAGATATTTTCCCAAACTGTAACTGGATTCCCTTTTCTTTTATGATCATCATAAAAGCAGGAGAAGCTAAAAACCCTTTGTTTCTAAGATAGGCTATACAAAAGCCCTGTATTTTGAAAAAGTCTAACTTTTTTCAGAATGGCACAACTCGGAGAATTTTTTTAATATATTCTTAATACCTCAAACTGCCAAAAAAGCTAAGTCAAACTAAATGCTGAGCAAGCATAAACACATAATATGATGAGTCAGTGAAAGGGGGAAATATGCATCAGGGAAAACTCTGCATCCTCTTGATGAGAACTGAGTGTTTCTTTTACACTAAAATGACTAATTTGATACCTGTTTTTTCTTATTTTCCTTGCTACCCCATTATATCCACTACTGGTAAAACAAACAGGACATTTTAGCTTTAATCTTCTTACTACATAACCCAAATAACTTCAGTCATGTTTGCATTAATGCTGCATTAATCATGTTGTTGCGTATTAATGAGTTTTCAGGCTATGCTAATTACTGTCATAGATTCTGCAGCAGCCCATTAAATATACAAATTACAGAATTAAAGAGCCAGAGCTCTTCATGATTAATCTTTAAATGGAGAAAAACTAATGATGTCTGTACAAAGTTTCTCTCCACTTTTGGCTGACTGAGCCCAATGAACAATCAATTAGAGCATTAGAAGAATAAGAATATTGCTCATACTAAAAGATTTGTTATGCTGTTATTCTATGCAGAAGACACATATTTATAAGTTTCTACCAAATGGACTTCTCTAAAATATTCCAGGCCTTAAGGTCTTCTGAAGTGTTGCACAGGGGTAAAAGCTATAGGATATTCCAGTCCATTATTGCATACTCATAGGAATCTGCTTGTTCTATACGCATGCAGTAAATCAATCTTCTCCTTTTAGCAAGGACACAAGTCCTGCTACTCCCCAGAAGAAAGATTTACAGCAAACCTTAGTGAAAAGAAAGCTAAGATAAGTTTAAAGTCATTTGATAAGATTTGATGTATTAGTAGCACTTTATCCCCTCACTTACAGAGTGATGCTTTGTCAGGAATAGTGCAATACCTAGTGGTTGAACCAAGAGATCCAAAATTAGGAGACCTTGAGCCTGCACTTAGCCAGTGACTGAGGTATGTCACCCAAGTGACATCATTTAAAACCACCTTGCCTCCATATTCCCCCTTCCTGAAGACTGGTGGCGAATATAACTTGCGTAATGTTCTGTAATGTTTGAAAAATTCACTACTGTTTTGTCCTCCAAAGCCTTGAAATACATACAAAATCAACAAACTACCCACGTGTATTCAGAAAAATGACCTAGAGGCTAGGTATTTACTGACATTGGAGAAACATGGAGGGGATTAGTTTTGCCTTCTCCAAACACCCTATATTATGCAGAACATCGCAAGGGTTTCCTAAAGAGCAAGTTCTCAGTCCGTATTAGCACATCAACAGTAGTGGTTTAGAATCAATTGGCCATTTCAGATCTGTCCTATCACCTCTTTATACTGTGAAAAAGTAAAGAAACCATACTTTATATATGAAAGAGTTTATACAAAATAGCTTTTTAAGAAAAAAACCAAACATGGTCAGAGCAAGGTGGATCATGGCATGAGAATACTTTCATATGAAGATAAAGTGAAAGAGACTGGTTTGCTGCAATTAGTGCATATGAGGATGTAATACAAACATATGAAATTATCTAGGAAGGGCAGCTAGGGAGCAGAGGAGCTTTCCAACACACGCTCAACACACAAACAAGACCATCTAAGGAAAGTAAAAGAGAAGGAGTTCAAAAAGCAAGACCCAAAGGGAAGTGCTCAGACTGCCTACCCAGATTTATCTAAAGGAGTAAATGAAGGCCTCAGAAAAACCCATATGAGAGATCAATGTGAAGCCATTATCTGTTAGCATCCTCTGTCATTCGAGTCAAGAGCCAGTTCTTTACACAGACTTTTAAGCAGTATTATCATTAAAGAAAATCGTGTCCTGCCTCAAATTCATTTATTAGGCAAGGCTTTGAACAGAACTCATGACTGCCCTCCACTTGTGTACATCGGGAAAGTATATAACAAGCATAACATCCAACCAGCGTTACTTTCTCAAAGCACAACTACCAGAGTAGAAATATTATCTAATCTTGATACTCATTGAGTCAAATGCTGCTTTGGGTAATGAGGAGCTGCAAGTTTGTTTCTGTGTTGCTAAATATTGAGAGAAAACATCAGCCCACTATTCACCCAATGCTTTCCTTGATGGTGTCCAAACAATTTTATTTATTTCTCTTTATTTATTAACTTTCTCATAGCCTAGAGTAGTTCAACAGACTCTGATTTCAGAAAAAGAAGAAAATAGTTTCTAGGGCTAAGAATCCTTTATGAGCAATTTCATTAATTGAAAGGTTGATATTTAAAGAATGGAAACAGAGGCAAGCATTCATCTTCATTCCAGGATAAATTCTTCAGAGAAAGAACTGTATGCTGTTACCCGTATGTGAATTAGTGCATAAAAAAGGTCATCTTATGCAACAAGGGGAAGGTGGGAGAGGCTTCTAGGTGTTAATGCAATGCAAATCATAATTACTAGAAATATGATGACAAGAAGAATCACTTCAAAGATTTACAACAGTGCAATCTATAAAAGGTCAACATCACAGTGAAATCAGAAATGAGCTGGAGGTCAGTAGTTGTAAATAGCACTTCAATTATAAGCCTTTAGTTAGTATTTCCAGCAGTAGCACAAATGTAACGCTGCACAGATAGCAATTTAACTGATCAAGGGAAAAGAGTAAGACTAGAACCGAGTAAAATGCAAATATATCAAAATTAAAGTCAGTGTAATGATGTGAAACACAGCAAATTTAGACAGCCATGCACCAGCCAAGGCAGAATCCCATAACACGGATTCTCAGAAGCTGAAAGCACAATAAGGTGGAAATCCTGCAGCAAGTGTAGAGGATTATTGATTAGGCAGTGTGCATACGGAACAGAGGAATAACTAAAATTAGCTAATGAGTGTCTTGAGGAATACTACAGGACAAAAATGGAAATGTAACGAGGAGGAGAAAAACAAAAAAACCCTTTATAGATAGAAATACAACGCCACAGACCAAACACTCAGAAAAAAACCACATAGTTTAAAGTCACAAACTCAGCAAGAAATGCTACTCATGGTAGAACTGGGGGGTGGCAGGGTGGGGGGGGGAAAGTTAACAATGTATTCAAGTTAATGCAGAGATTTAAGGCAGACCCATAAAATGCAAAAATCTGCCAAATTAAGAATTAACTGAAAGCAATATGTAATGCTTTCTTCCAGTAGTTTTTGTGGCAGTATTTCCCCTGACTATTCTTGACATAATAACATTTTCCAGAGGAAGTCTAAAACTGGTTTTTATTTGTAGGGACTGAGTTTACAAAAGTATTTTAATAGAATGATCAGGGGGCAAGCTTTATGCACAGATAAATAGGCAATAGTGAAGGTTCACTCATTGCCCTCTAAGTTATTTGCCACGAAATGGACCTACACCTTGAAAGTGCAGCAGGTCCTGCTTTGAAAGAGTTAATAAGATTCCATCACATTTTGTTCTGTTTTCCTGCGCCTCTGTACAAGATACTGCACACTCTGTGAATTAAGTGCTTTATGGGGTTTGGCACAAAGTGTTTACTGAAAATGACTCCAAACACTGTGTAGCAATTACACAAAATATTTTACTTAAAATATGACCCAGAGGTACCAAAACAGCATCTTCAATATCTCAGTTTCAATTTCAGTGAAAGCATAGCCCTTACAGACCAGGACAGAACAGAAATAGAAAAGTTCAGCCCAGCCTCTCTTGGACTGGACATGCAGATGATGGCATTTTTGACTCTGGGATTCAGACTCCTTTTCCCTGTAAACTCCTTTTCATTCTACTGTTGCAGTTAATTACATCCTTAATCTGAACTTCAGAATAGAGCAGAGTCTGTATCTACTTAGCTCAATCAGGAAAAAGACCTAGTGACTTCAATGAGTAACCTACCTGAGGCAGAGTTTATTTTACACTTATTTCGAATTACTAGAATTTGTCAGACAAATGCAAAATAAATTCTAAAACAGAAGACTGCTAAATGGTGATCTACACAAAAAAAATAAGCAATACAAGTTGGAAAATTGTTAACAAATTCAAGTCTCAAATGCAGGAAATTCTACCAAAGAAGGATATGCAAGGGAAATTTCAGCTGAAGAGAATCAGAGAAAAAAAAAAAAAAAAGCCAAAGGTATGCAATTTACATTTCCAGTCCTTGTTTGGTCAGTTTTGTGGGCCATTTAAGTCAGGACACTTCATGAAGTGTCACTTCATCATTGATTTTTAATATTTGCATTTTTTGGAGTTGTACTTAGAACAGGTTTTAGGTTATGATTTTTATTTTTGCCTTGATTGATTTACATCTGTCATTGCTTGGTGTGACTTGCAATTTGTACTAACACAGCTCTGCTCACCTCCAGTCCACTTCCACCCTCACCTTGGTCCAGATATTTATGCAATATTTTGCCCTTATTCTCCTACCATCTCCACTGTTCTCTGCCCCTATCTACCCTTCTCCCTGCCCATCTGTCTCTTCCCATTTCTGTCCTTCTTCTGCCTACTCTGACCTTCTCTTCTGTCCTTCTTCCTCCTTCATCTCTACCCATTTTCTTTGCTGTTTGTCCCCTGTCTGCCCAGCTCTGTCTGACTGTCTTCAGCCTTCTTTGATCTACTCTGATCTTCTCCATTACCCAGCAGACAGCCTTGGCCCTGTTGTCTTCAAATGACCATGTCAAGGCATGAAAGACAACGGGATAAAGCCAACGTACTGGGTCTGTTACTGTAAAAGTTAACTACTCTAGAATAGAAACAGAGGCAAGTGCTGCATGAAAAGCTAAGAAAGCTAGCAATTTTCTCTTAGAAATTACTTTAGCTTATATGTGAGCCCATATTCTCCCAAATGTTTCCAAATGCACAGAAGGAAGATTTTATCATTGATACAGCTTTCACAGTCCCTGAACTGATTTTGAAAATAGAATTGGGGAGGGAAGGGAGAACCACCTGTAGTAGTTGTAGTAGCAGCAGCAGTTGCTGTTATCATTTCCTTTTCCTTTGTCAGAAGGCCATAGCCCAATAATTGAACAGGAGATTTCACGTTATTTATCATATGTGAACGTCATATTCACCAAATTCACCAACAGTGTCTGCACTGCCAAGTTCTATACAGAGTGCGCCACAGAAAACATGGCCCTGTGCAGTAAGCCAGCTGTGGAGGTTGTGTCATCAGTTTGTAGTCTGGCTGATTCCCAAGAATCAAACCCCTGCACGCACTGGAAGCATTAAACGCATACAGAAGCACAAAACAAAAGTAGCGCGGCAACGAAATCCCATTTCTCAATAGCAGAAGATGCTCACAGTATGAAATACTTCCAGAGCGATAGCTACAGCTCAAACACCTCTGGTTTTTAAGAAAGCAGTACAGTGGCGTGCGGTGGACAGCGAGGAACTCACCTGGGTGTAGACCCCACAACACAGCTAACATGACCAACACACCTCACGGGGCACAGATAGAACAGGTATTATGTCCTGTGTGCAGTCGCCTACCTGGCCAGCCAGGATGGTGCTGGTAATGCTGGTGGAAATGGAATGCAGAGGTCATGCCCTTCTCCTACCCAGGTGGGCCACCTGAGCCCAGACAAGGATTTCAGCCGACGTTTTCACTGTGTGTTCAGATGCAAATAAGAGTGGCAAGACAACTATCAGTGGTATCTGTTGGTGTTTCAGTGCTTTTCCATGTACAGAAAGGAGTTCGTGATGCTCTCATGACTCTAATCAACACTCAGGGGAAACTAATTACATCTCTAAATTCTGAACTACATCGGCTGGTGCAATCGGTAGAAAAGACAATTCAGAAATGAGCATGAATAAAGATCATTGCAACGGTACGAACAGCCATGTAACTCAACCTGTAAGGGCTTAATAAAGGGCACAATTTACAAAAAATTTCAATGTGAGGTAAACAAGAAAGTAAGGAATATAGAAAACTATAATGAAATTAATTGATATAGCATATAACATTGACTAACTACCATACTAATTCTGTTTGTCCAATATAAGTTAAATTGTAACACTAAACAAGGAATTAATTAATCTGTCCAGGTAAAAGGAGTAAAAAAATAACTAATTTTGATAAAATTTCCCTTCTCTGCCTTCTGTGTATGTGTAGTTGATTCTGTCTCACACTTGGACTGTAAACTTCTTAGGGCAGACATTGCCAACTTTTTGTTCCTAATACAGAACAGACATGCAAAGATTTAACATTCAATTTATTTTATTAATCTAAATACAAATATATAGGGCCAACACTGAAAATACTTCCTTTTAATTTCTTTCACATAGCATGATGTCACTTAACCTCCATATATTGTGATATTTTCAGGCAGTTATTGATTGAGCCTATGTCATCTTTTCAGCATTTTAATTCCTTACGGGATTCTTGAATTAAAGAACACTTTGTTATAGCCTGACTTAGTGTTGATTTTTACATTATTGCTTAAAATTTGAGTGATGACAGAATACATGACTAATTCAATTATGGCAATATGGAAATTTTTCCTCTTTTGCAAAATTCACTGATATTTTTTTTTCTTTCTTCTCTGTCTTTCTCTCAAAGTATGAGACTTTCTGCAACAGAGAAAATCATGATTGATTTCAACACTGTGATAGATTAAATCAAAAAGCGGGTGATTGGACATTCAACAATAATGAGTATGAGACTTTATATTCTTTTTGTTTCCAGCATGATCATTTTTGTATCTTTACCACTTGCAATGCCTCCTAGAAAGACATCCACATCAAAAAAAACCCAAAAAAACCAAAAGGCAAAAATCCTTGCCTATGTGCTGTAACAGTGGCTACAAGTCACCTTTTTTCCTGCCTGAAGATTCAGATGACAGCCAGCTTATTTAAGTCCCACTGATTATTTTCAAGTTTTGCTTGCAATGCTAGAGCAGTGTAGGGGAAATGGCAAAAAATCACTGTTGGGAAACACCTTGCAGAGAATGGACATATGAGCGACCTCGGTGCTTTAGATGCAGCTATGCTGCCAGGCCTCTGGGACTGCAGTGAGAAGCTGCTTGTAAGAAGCCTCTGTGGAGATCAACAGGGACAAGAATGTAAACTTACAGAGACTGCAGCAGAAGAACTGAAAAACATCGGCCACAGAGAGAAGTCACAAGGACTTTATTTTACACCAATAGAGTTGTGTGTTATTCGTGTTAACCAGTCACAGGGTGGTTTGCAGTGTGTGTGCTATCTGGGTTATTTAAGGGGTGTTTTCACAACAATAAACGGCATTTACCTTGATCATATTGGTCAGTTCGTAGTGTCCCTAGGTTTTCCCTCGCAATAAATCACCTCATGCTTAACAATGCAAAAAGCCCTACTTTTAATGCGCTTCAAAACAACAAATAAAAGAAGAATTCACACTAAGCGGTCTCTAAAAGGCCGTACTGTGCAACTGGAATGGCAAGGTATGCCCAGCATGCAATGGCACGGCCATTGAGGAAAGCTGACCCAAGGCTTTGAAGAGCACGTGGCCCTCAGCTGTGCTGACGGCACGGCTTCCAGGCACAGGGACCGCCAGGTCACCCACGTCCCAGACTGCTGGGGAAAGAAGGGATAGGACTATCGAGGCTGACGCCTTACGCCCAGCTCAGCCCTGTCCCGCAGTAAGAGCTCTGGGCAGAGACCGGTTGTCACCTATTAACATATATTTTCTCCCACAATATACAGTAGCAATCCTGAGGCTGTTGGGTGGAGAAAAACTGCAGTCGGTGTTTTATAAAGCCAGCAGAACCGGGCATTTCTGTCCTAAAGCAGCCTTGAGCACTGGCCATTTCTCAGGCTGGCTGCAGTCGGTGGTCACTTTGCAATTCTGCAGGAGTACCGTGCTGCCCTGATTTCCACCTCTGACATTTCCCTGGCCCTTTCCTGCCCATGTGAAAAGCAGAAGGTCTGGCATAAAACCAATTATGCAGTCTTTGCTTCACCCGGGATTCCCATTCAGCTCATTTTTTTCCCCCTTAGCGCATGCAGTTCAGTAGCATAACCGAGTTTACAGAGAAAATCCTAATTCTTTGAAAATTAATGATGCTAACGTGACAATTTAACAGGAGTTTGGAATAAGCAGCTCAAATTGGCATATTTCAGTCCCAGACCTGAAACGATTTGGGACAGAAAAAATACAAACCAGAAAGAAATATTAAAAAATACTAAAGGAAGAAAATAAATGGGAGGAACACCTAAATTTGAAAGTGGGAGTGCAGAAGCAGTGTTTTTAGACATCTTTTAGAAATAATAAACAAAACCTCTAAAACATAATAATTAAATGTGAAATTTTTTTGTAGAGGAACTCACTTGGGGTAGTGCCAAAACTTCTGCAGAAAGGATGACTTTCATCCCAAGATAAAAATCTCTTTTCCCTTTACAAGCCTTTCCAAAGGTAGACATTCTCAAAAACACTTATTCCCCACACCCTGTTCGAATCTTCCCAACAAGGTTTCGCCCTAGTTCTACAATTCACTTTATAATTTGTTTCTGGCTCAAAAGGTATTACCTGGAATAGTTGTACCTGCCAGTCTAGCCTTCATTTTGTTCATCCAATTATGAATGTTGATGGGAACAAAGACTGTTCCCTGTTTATTATGTGCAAATAGATTCCCCCTCCTCCCTCCCTGCCTCTGCTGCAAGTCATTGAACAACTTGAAAATGCTTAAAGTAAAATGCATTCTGTTAGTGGTGGCCCCTCTACTGTAAAGTTTTATTTTTAGTAAATCAAGAAACTTTTAAAGTAAACCAGAATGAAAGAGCACTATTAATTACCAAGCCCAGAAAAAAAAAAAAAAAGAGAAAAAAAAAAAGAAAAAAGTCATTATAAAAATGTGATACTAATTATTATTGAAACATTTTTTTCTTTACTTGAGAGAAAACCTGCAGACACACTCTACTCCAAGTATCAGTTGTTATAACTCTAACCACCCCAGAACAACACTAATCCAAATTTAAGCATGTAAGCATGATTAGAACAAAGAATTTTAAACGGACATTCTTAGATATGAAGTATCAGGTAAAAATTAGATTATTTCCTATTTTTAAATCCCTGAGGTAGATAGCCTGTTCCTTTCCAAACACCCCAAGAACACCATTCTGTAATGCACCAAAGACTGCCATCAGTATAAATAAATAACAGTCACTCTCTGAATGGAAGAATAGAACAGCAATATATTTCTGCAGTTCCCTACCTTGCCCAGTATTGGAAAATACTTTGTATTACAACTGCTTGCTTGACCAACACTGCATAGATTCTAGAGCACAGGAGACACTTAAAAATATTTAGAAAATAGAAGGCACGACCCCCAAAAGACTAGTTTTCCCCCAATTAAAATAAAGCCTGTTTTTCCAACAAATGAAAAAACAAAGCACTCCACAAGAATATGGCTAAAATCCCCACAATTTCTCTTGCAATAACTGTAGTAAACACTATCATTTGCAGAAAGCACTGGAAGAATTTTGAATCATATAATGGTTTGGGTTGGAAGGGACCTTTTAAGGTCACAAAGTCAAACGCCCTGCAATGAGCAGGGACATCTTCAACTGGTTCAGGTTGCTCAGAGCTACGTTGAAACTGACCTTGAATTTTCTCTGGGCAACCTGTTCCAGTGTTTCACCACCCACATTGTAAAAAAACTTCCTTATAACTAGTATAAATCTACTCCTTTTAGTTAAAAAAACATTGTCCCTTGTCCTATATAGGCCACAAATGGAAAAGTGGAGCTGCATAGCAAAAAAATTTAGAAATCTTGGGTTATTGCAGCCAATTTTTCAGGGAAAAGCCTTGTTTTATAATCTAAATCATAATCATAGAGAGAAAATAATCACTTCTTAATAAGATAAAGACAGGACTTTAACAGCAGTGCAGGTAACAGGTTAGTTTAATAAATAGGATGGTGCAAAACCATGGAGTGCTATATAAGTAATGATCAATGTTTAAAATCAATGCTCTTGCAAATTGAAGCCAATGCAAAGGGGCTAGCACCAAGGTAAGGTGATCCGGTTGATGTGTTTTGGATCTGCAGAAATAAATCCATTTATAGGAGCATTTGCAGGATGACTAAGTTAAAAGAGCACTGCAACAGTCAGGTCTGGCTAAGGGAACGCCTCCTCCTACTGTCAATATTTCAAACTGATAAAGAGCTGACTGAGTGCAATCAGTGCTCTGATGAATAAAAGAAAGCTTGGGACCATTAACATTAATGGGACTTGTGTGACTAAATGCTCGTATATTGTTCTGAAAATTCACCCAATGGACCAAGAGGGTTTTTCTCGCTTATGCTTCCCCTTTTTCTTGCAGACTGCACATGATCAGTTTAAAAATACATTGCAACACAGTAAAAACATCTAAAATAACTTCATATTATTAATATCACATGAGTCAAACAAAAAGAAATGAAAGAATGACAGAACTCACTCTGGCTACCTGGAAAACTTGAGAAAATAGAAATGCCAGCTTTATAAACACAGAAAAAATTGGCTGATCTATTATCTTCGGGCAGAGTGTCATAACCTTGGGGCACAATGACAAAGACTCTTGCTCCTGCCATCTATAACAAATATCAGGGAATGGTTCATACACTGGCACCCTAGGAAAGCTGGCTGAACTTTGGTGGGAAGGCAAATTCAGAGGAGAAAGTACAGTCCTAAGATCATATATAGCCAGGATAGGACCTGGTTCAACAGTTTTAATTTGAAATGTGGTAATCTATTTTTCTTATCATCAGTATTAAATACCTATCATTTACCAAGTGCTGCACTAAAAGCAGTTGGTATCTTTTATTTTAATCCCCTTCTGAAATCTGAAAAACACCATGTGGTACAATGGGGGGCCATGGGAACACATTTAGGGTTAGGGCTGTTCTGGAGAACATGTTGTTTTATATTGCTATGTATTTATGGCATAACTGGCAAAATGAAATAGAATTTTGCCCATATAGCTACTTAATACAAAAAGTTTCCAAAAAGAATCTGATACAATATTTACAGCTGTGTGAAACACCAGTGTGAAGTCATTGCTATAAGAGAATTTATATTGTCTTTTAGCTTTGACAGAGTACTCCCAAAAAAAGTTGGAATAGCAAAAAGAGAGAATGAGCAGGACAAAAAATTCTCCTGTTGGGGAAAGATACCTCTGTCTGGCAGGATCCCCAGCCAGAGAGGGGGGAAAAAAACAAACCTTAGCAGCACAAAAGACAAGTAAATATTCTTTATGACTTTGAGGCTTATCACAGTTCCAAGGAATTTTACTTTTTTTTTTTCCATAGAGGGGAAAAAAATCCCCATAATTTTACTGAACATAAAATTAGCTGTCCCAGCACTGAGTCACTTTTATTTTTAGTTCTTAGCCATGTCAGGGATTATATTTATTTTAGTACCTACATTATTTTAAAATCAAATGTTATACTGGAATATATCCTACTACAGGCATTTAGAGACACCTATCCCTCCACTCTCAACACCTGGAATCCTAAAATGGGATCATGATAAGGTAAAATTTTCAAGCCTGCTGGTCAGTTCCAACCTCTGCTCACCATCTCATTTAGTCTTTGACCAACAGATTGAAAAAAAATGGTGTATGTGACTGAACAACAATGCTGGGATTAAGCCAAATGTAGTACTGTCTACTTGCATAATTAAAACTCTTAATAATATGAAACAAGATAAAAATATAGAATGCTGAGAGAAGAATTTTGAAATTGCAAACAAAGAATGGTTCCTAAAACCAAAACAGAGCAAATATGAAAGAATAAAGTGCCTTTTCAGTAGAAAAACAGAAAGAACAATTTATTTTAAAATAATTTCCAGGCCTTACAGATAATGAAATCACAGAATGTAGTGACTGGAAAGAATGTTGGTGTGTTTAATTATCAGTTCTACTGTATCATCAACTTCTTCCTGAGCACAGTTCAAACCACCAAGTTGCAGCTGTTTCAGCACTGGCTGGCAGGGACAGCAGCCTCCAAAATCCTGCTGCCTTCCACCTGCGACTAGCAAGAAGATCATGCCATTGCTGCTCGGGAATGCACCTGGTTGGAACAACACTCACCGTCCTGTTCTGAAGCAAGAACAAGTTGCAATACTTCAGCTTACATACCAAAAAACAGGAAAAGAAGGGGGGGGAAATTGAGAATACAGCAGCTTTATTTACACTCTCTGCCACAAAGCACATTATCCCATTTGCTCAGCTCACTCCATGGACTCTCCATAGAATATTAGGTCAAATGTAAGGTCCCTGTATTAATCTTCATGGCCATCCATGGAGATGGTTCAAGATATCTCCAGAGTGCTCTTTTCATTATGTGGGTGACCTCTCTGAACAACTGCTGTTAGTTTCAAGGCTCAACAGAGCAAGACTGAACTGCCTTCGCAAGAAGGATAGAGGCTCTGGAACTCATTAGAGGAGCAGATCAAAAATGACCACAAATTTCACACCTTTCTAAAGCAGTTTGAACCCATATCTAGTCAGGGTTTCCGAAGTTATACGTTAAAACAAAACAGGAGGCAAAAAACGTAGACCTGCCCAGAGACGAATGTTAAGAAAGATGTAAAAAAAAGAGTAGGTAAATGAGGAGCATGAAAAAACCAATGAGAACAAGTTATCTGAGTATGTTTTGGAAGATACTCAGATATTGCCTGCAAATTATGATTAGCATCCAATATTTCAATTATCATTCTTACTTAAAACATTTATATGAATATTCTTTTAAAAAATTAGCACTAAGGTGCACATTGGTTAAAAAAAAAAAAGAAAAATAATTTCAGATTGTTTTCCAAATGAAAGAACTGAAGTTTGCAACTATGAATTAACAGTATAAGACAGAACAAAATCAACAATCAATGAACTAAACTTTCCTCACAAAAATGTCCAGTAGTGGTAGCAAATAAAAAAAAAAAATTAAAATGCCAAAGTTTTCCCACCAAGTAAAACTTATCCCAAAAGGACTGCCTGCTAGATATTAAAAAAAATAAAATCAGATTGCTGATCTAAAGATAGTTATAACTGAAAAAATTGCATGGCTTGTATGAAATAATCTGTTTCCAATTTCTAAGGAAGATTTTGAAGTAAAAATGTTTTGATTTCCAAATTTATTTCCTTTTTACTTTACTTCCAATATGTTAATACAATTCTACATTCTGCATAATTTAAAACCAAATAACTGTAGTAAAATCCAGTATAGTTAAGGCCAGACTAGATAGCAATAGTTGGTGCTTACCAGATCAAAGGCCTTACTTAAATCAATAAAGATAGCTCCTGTACATTGATTACCGTCCAATACCATAAAAATATAATTGCTTACCTTGAGAGGAGCAGTACAAGTGAAATTAAAAGGTCATAATAGGTCAATAATTATTTAAATTAAACTTACATCTTCCTTCATCCAATGGACCAACTCTAGCACACACTCAAATGGTGGTGATTTACCAGTTTAAAGAGACATATTAACATGTCAGCAAAGGGCTTAGCAGTAATTGGGTCAGCAATTTTAAGCAGTCAAGGTTCCAGGTTGTCAGCTCCTCCATTTATGCTCCCAATTAATCTTAAGGTATTATGGATCTTAAGTCAGTAAGCACAGATCTAACTACTTTCGATCAAATCTCATTTTGGGTATACACAGAGATAGTGTATCGTTTCTTGTTGAGATCTTTCTATAATACAGTATATAACTCCCTCGAATAGCTTTGATTTAAAACAACAACAACAACAAAAGTCATGCAACAATTCGCTATTGAGATCACTGAATTCTCCAGTAATTCAGGAAATAACATTTCTGTCACCATATGAAATGGTCCTTATGCCAGAACAATACTACTCGGCAGGTTTGTGTTTTCATTCTACTGGTTATGCGAACAGCTGCTCTCTGAATTCACAGTTACTTTACTCCACAGTAACTTTGAAGTTATTTGAGGTTAAAATTCTGTCCATCTACATTTTATTTAGGAACAGCCTATGAAGTCCAGTGCATTCCATGGAAAGTATGATTGGTTAAAGGAAAAGACAGGGATTCTCTACATGGCGTATCATCTAATACTGTAGAAGGATCTTGGAAAAAAATTATTTTTAGAGGTATTTGTGTTCATGGTTGAAAAATATAGCAATGTATAGCCTAAAAAACTAAGGAAGTGGATTACACTTCACAAGTCAAAATCACAATCTACATAGAAGCAGCATTTAATCAAATGCATGGTTTACTCTTCAATTTTTTAAAAAATTATACACTTACTTAAGAAAGACACTGGCAAATACCATGTGAGACAGCATGTCATTCTAGTTTCAGAACTATTGTGTGCTGTTTCCCATGACAAAGCCCACTATAACCTTTGGAAACTCTGTACATACATAAAACAAAAAAGATTTAGCCAAGTTAAAATGCTTCAACTTCAACCTACTTTTTAAGGCAGTGGATTTATTAAACAAATCAGTAACACCCAGATGCTGATGGTACTTCCTCCCAAGGTCTGCATATTTGAATGGCAGCAGCACTAAATATACCTCCCAAGTCCTTGACACCATCACCGCATCATTTGTTTCTAAAATACACTTACCTAAGTTGAAGAAAAAAAAAAAAAAGAAAATCTTTTCTAGCCAAATACTTTTTCATTATTACTTTAAAGAATTAATTTACATCACTCTCATATTCTTAAATAACAAATGTTTTAAGTTTTTTTGTTCCTTCTTTCTATGAATCTGAGATGTGAATTTGTCAGTGTAGTTATCCTTAGGTAAAAAAAAAGTAGCAGTCTCAATTTATCAATGTCATGAAGTTGCTCTTTGCAGGACAGTTAGGTAGTAAATGCCAGGGAAATTCTCAAATTAAAATTACATTTGCATGTAGACTGCCTCTTAGAAACTTAGGGGCTAAGAAGGCTTTTGTGTGAAATTGTCCCTGGACACCAAATTTTGATGGTCTGCAGAATCCTAGAATGGAAGACAGAGTCTTTCTCTTGGTCTCTTTAACTTTCTACCACTTTGTGACAGACAACATGAAGAAAAAGAAGACCACATCCTGAAGAACACTGAAAGAAGACAAAGGCATTATAATGGTAAAACCAGGAGGCAAAAAGAAAGGGTGGAAGAGGGAGAAGCAAGAAACAAATCACGGACAGTGCCAAAACTGAGGAAAAAAATGAAAAAACAAAAGACATTTAAAAAAAAGGTATTCATTCTATCCTCCACATACAGATATTCACCTAATGCAGCAGTCAACACCTCTGATAGTTCAGATCAGAAAGAGATTTCATGAATATTAAAGATTTCTACCCACTGACATCAGTAATGTTCCCAATGATGAATATGTCTGGGATTCTCTTATGACACTGGAAATTTTTTTAATTACTATTTAGAAAAACTATTTAGGCTATACTAAGTCTACAAATGTAAACGCTCAAAATTTAGGAAACGTAAAACCAAAATTGTCTGCAAAACACGAAAGCACACCCAAACAGGATGAATAACGATATAGTCTACAATTATACAAACGCACATTTCCCACAAGATATCTGCCTCAAGGATTTTATGATGTTCAGCAACTAAAACAGAATTCATGTAGCAAATAAGGATTTTTGTGCACAGAAGCCTGTCTTTCCTGATGTAGTGCTCTGTGGATGTTTAGTGGAAGAGGAAGGGGAGTATGAAAAGTGAACGGACAGTTCACAGCTAGCACAGTTCAATGTCACTCTGGAGAAATCTGTCCCGACCTCTGCCATAAAATTGTTACACAATATGAGGGAAATCCCTTAAGTCAAACTTTATGGAGTTACCCATTGTTCATTTTCTTCAGTGCTTGAATTTAAAGCAGTGGAGATGTGTGAAAGTGTTAAGGGGGTGGCAGAAACACTACTTTAAACGCATGATCCACTCTAAAAACTCAGGTTCTCACCTATGTAAAACCGAGCACTCAAAATTAGCTTTCACTTCTCTTTTTTCTTTACCCAAAGTCCCTACTCATAAAATGAAACTAGTAATGTAAGTGCTGTAATAGTGAATACCAATGATTTCTAAGTACTTAGGTACTTCAGTGAAAATAGCACAGGAAAAAAGAACTAAATCTGCATATTCTGTGATGTACTTAAGAATAGACCTGTACAGTCAGACAGACATAAAGCCATATACAAAACAGAAAGGATTTTTAAAAGGCAACAGTTGGTCCATACCATACACAGAACCTATGCAAAGATAGTTTTTAATCAACTGGTTACATGTCATCATAACACATAATACAGTTGAACTAGGTTTGTGCTGCTCATTTTAACTCCATTTCCAAATCTTTAGGTGCTTCATTTTGCAAACTTAATTTTTCCCATATGTACGAGTGCAGACTGCATTTTTCCCCCCTCTAAATTACCAGAGTCTAATCCTGAATGATAGTTTTGTCATAATGGAATTATTCAGTCTATGATCTGATTGATTTTAGACCTTAAATACTGAATCTTAACACACGTAAATTTTTAATCCTTTAATTTCTCTATTCTGCCAGTAATTGATAAGGACAGTCATACTTAGACAAGGTCTTAATTTAATCGCCTTGAAAATCAATTAGAAGGTGAAAAGCTTCCTTATGTTATTATTATGAAAATTTCTTGATCAAATTCACAATGCAATCATAATCAATGCATGACACCTCATACACTTTAGTCAATACATAATTCAGTATTTACATCTTCACCCTTTAAAAACAATATGGGAAGGAATTTGTATCTTAAAAGCAAAAATAATTTAAAAGCTCAGTATTAGTCAAATGCAATGTCTGAAGTCATTGGACTAAATAACCCATTATAGAAAGAATATAAATAAGGGCCAAGCATGTACCAGAAAGCATTAATTTCACTTCAAGTATCTCCCCAGCCAATACAGCAGTAATTGCCTCCTTGCTGCACCCTTGTTGAAAACTCTCCCATAGAATCACAAGGAAAATGTTGTCTCACTGTTAAGCAGGGGAAGTAAATTAGTCACCAATAACGTTGAAAAGGCAGAAGTTTTCAACACTGTCTTTACCAGCTCTCTTTACCAGCACTGTTGGATCCCAGGCCCTGGGAAAAAAATTGAGGTTGATGCAAACACAGACCCACTGTCAGCAAAGGAAGAATTTGTATGTGAACAGAAGTCTGGCCTCTACAAATGGATGGGACCTGACAATATCCACTCAAGGGTGTTATTGGAGCTTGTTTACATTGCTGTGAGGCCATTCTCCATAATCTGAAAAGTCGTGGAGAACAGGGGACATCCCAGAAGACTGGAAAAGGCTAATGTCACTTCCATCTACAAAGAGGACTTAAAGGATGATCCAGGAAATTACAGACCAATCACTCTTATTTTAGTCCTTGGGAAAGTTACAGAGTGAATCTTCCTAGGAACTGCCACAAGTCGGAAGAAGCACATGACTGGGAAAAGCCAGCATGGATTCACTAGGGGCAAACCACGTATGACAAACCTGACTGCATCCTACAACAAAATAAACTCCTCAGTGGCCGTGGGGCAAGCAGAGGACATTGTCTACCTTGATTTCACCACGGTTTTCCATAGGGTTTGCCACTGCTTCCTCATAGAGAACGTGATGCATGAGCATCTAGACAAGGAGTCTGGGTGGCCAGTGTGGGGAACCAGCTGTCAGGAGCACCCAGAGCGGGGTGGTAAACAGCTCCTTTTCAACCTCTGACAAGCGGTATCACCCAGAGACCAATACTGAGCCTAAAGATGTTTAGTATCCTCAGAAGTGATCTGGATGATGGGATCAAGTGTACCCTGATGGGATGTGATGACACCAAACTGCAAGGAAGTGGGCACTTAGGAGGGGAGACATTTATTGAAGTCAAAGCTCTAGGAATATGTCTTTTTGGCTGTTACTTCCCATCAAATCCCTCTCTTAAAAACTACTTTGGGTTACAAGTTTATTATAAGGTAAGAATCTTCCAAAAATCTTAAAAAGTACTGAAGTACTGGCATGGAAAAACCACAATTACTTTAGCAAACAAAAACCACTGGAAATAGTTTCCTTTCACCTATCTCTGCACCATCAGGTATTTGCACCTGAGAATTTCTAGAAGCATTTATACATTCACTCCAGAAGGTGAACATCCATTCAACTACCTCTTTCTGTGTTCAAATCTGCTTCAAATTCTTTCTTTGTTCTGTTCTATTTTAGCCCTTGATTTAACTGAAGTGAAACAAGCCTCCATATAACACAGAGTACACGGACGTGCGGCATGCTCAATTTTCAAGAGATGCTTGGTACCTTCCAATGCCTTTCTTTTAATAATTAAATAAACATCATGTATTTGTGCAGCTTCTACCTTCTAGCTTTTTCTTTATGTTTGTCATTCTCAGCAACTTTTATTGACCCAAATCTCCCTCACAACAAGTCCCTCCATCTTGCACCTTTTTTTAGCGGGGCACAAGCACAGCAGGAATCCCAGAAGATGTCATGCCTGAAGCAAAACACGGCACTTCCATAACTGCTCCCTCTGTTTGTTCTGCTAATTCTTAGGCTTGTCACCTGCAGAGAGAATGCCCGCTACATTCCAAAGTAGTGAATCACAGTTACAGAAAATTAACAAAAGCCCAATTAGAGCTGTGACAGAATTGCTGTTTTACAGAGTACAGGTCATGTGGTGCGTTTGTGATAATCAAAAGACTCAATTCTGTAACTGGTTTTGCACAGACAGTCGAAACTATGCTCTAGTCTAGTAAAGGGCCTTTCCACTGGCAACTTGATATAACAACGGGAAAGATACTGCTGTTAAAACTTCCACGGCTGGGACTACCGTGTGCTCTGAAAGTTTCCATGCACAGGCAGAAAAACCCTGGGTTTAACCATGCAGTGCAGAATATCAAACGACACTGGCAAAAATCTAGTTTGGCACTAAAGCCAAGAAGATTTAAACAGGAAAAATAAAAATTGCAATTGTGTGCCACAGCTTGCGCTGCATAGTTGGTCCATTAAAGTCCAAGAGGCAAATATGAAAAATAATACACAAGGTGAGATTCTTTTTTTCTCTGTAGTGGTTACAAGCAAAAAAGAAAAAGCAGCTACTTGAAACCGATAGAAAATATGTCAGTGCCTAAAACATCAGCTCAACTAGGTGGAAATATTACCCCTGTAACATTGGCAAGGTCAGCATCAGCTTGGCTTATTTGTTGCCTAAGTCCCTGTTGTGCATGTTCAAAAATGGTTTAAGTTGTTTTGTTCATAAAGCAGCAGAGTTCACTTTGTTGTGCTGGATCACTCCTTTTTCTCTATATGCAGCTCCTCTCCCGCTCCCTATCTTTAGGCTTCTTGGGACTCAAAAGGAAGAAAGGAAGGAGCGTGTTTTTCAAGATGAAACTGTGAATTCATTTTTAAGTACTAAGATAAAATTCTACCTAAAATCTCTGTGCAAACACTTCTCAGGCAGAAAAAAAAAAATAGTTCTCCTTACTGAAGCCAGCCACTTGATGGTGATATAGAAGATCTTTATCTTCTCTCACAGAAGATGAAGATGTGAGTTCAAATCATTCTTTTGTGAAGACAAGAGGAGAAAATGTAAGAAGTTGGCATAAAAATTAAAAGAATTTCTAAGGACAAGTCCTGTGGCAACAACCTAGACAGAAAGTACACAACAAAATGCAAGTACTCCAAGAGCTTTTTAGTGTATGATTTAATATAAAAGTCTGAAAAATGATTGGCACTATTGAAAGTTCCCGAGCACACAAAGTGTGTTCTTCGAGCCTGCAAAACAAATGTGCTCTCTTCTTACTCTCTCAGTATTCAAAAGCTTGGTGTAAGAATTTCTTTTGTAGTAGTTTTTCCCCTCAGAAAATCTTGTTTACTTTCTTCAGTTCAATGTAATGAAATAAAAAAGGCTGATTCTTAAAAAGCTATGAATGGAAAAATACCAGCAGAGAGACAAAGAATACATAAAGCCAAACTAAGCAAAAAGGTCAGATTTCTGTCCTTCTCTTCCAGTTCTCTCCATCTTTTTAGTAAGGCTGAAGCAAAGAAATTTAACAGCATTTGCTTGTCCATAGATTGAGGACTCCTTGCCACCAGGCTGGAGAAACAGGTGGACCACAGGTGGACTATAAAAGTGAGTAAAAAATGGGCTAAACCGCAGGACTCAAAGGTTTGTGACAAGTGGCACAAAGCCCATTGGGCAGCATTTACAAGGAACTTCTATTGGAACCAATCCTGTTCAACAGTTTGATTCATTAAAATGGATCCTGGGCGATGGGATGGAGCTTGCTGTCGAAAAGTTTGGAGGCAATTAAAAAAAACAAATGAGGGCTGTAGTGGATATACTGCAACACAGAGAAATCTTAACAGGCTGGAGAAACGGGTTGACAGAAACCTTGTGACATCCAGCAAATGCAAATCCTACAGTGCAGTTTTGGGTACTCTGGCATTAAAAGCGGGGGGGAAAAAAAAAAAAAGAGAGAGAAAAAAACCCCAAACAGACTTGCAAAATGGAATGAATCCAGTGTAGAGGCACCTAGATATTCAGAGGACCAAAGTACATGACATAGGAGAAGAGGCTGAGAGAACAGGGTTTGTTCAGTCTTAAGCACAGAAGGATGGCAGAAACAATTGCCTTCTTCAATTATCTCACAGAAGGATATAAAGAAGATAGAACCACACTTCCTTGGAGCTCTGTAGTGAACAAGAAGCAACGGACACAAGTTCAAATGCAGAAAATTTTGTAGAGATACAAGGGAGGAAGTTAACCAAAAACCTGACCGGACTGGAAACTGGAACAGTCCTTGGAATATACTTGACTACATATGGAGAGAAAATTCGAGCAAATGCCTCAACAGGTCTAGTGGGACACACTTAGAAGCAGGAGGTTGGACTAAATGATTTCTTTTCCACTCTAAATTATTACATTATTCTGATTTAGTGATTAAAATTAATTTCTTACCATCTCAAATCATTAGTCATAACAACAAATGCTGGAAAAATGGACAAAAAATAAAACAGAAGCACAACTTGTTCAACTCATACAACCTTCCCTCTTTATAGAAAATTGTCAATCAGGGAAAAAAAAGGCACCTCTTACCTACTAAAAGTTATTTGGTGAAATGAACATCTTTGCTAGTTTCATTGGGTTAGTCTGAGTTTATAATAGGATATATGTTTGGAAAACATTCTTAGAGGTCACAGAATCAATCCACTTACTCCAAAGGAGAATCAATTTTATCCAGGTTATTCCTGACAAATGCTCATCCAACTATTCTTTAAAATCTGCAGTGACAGAGCTTTCTTTTTTTTTTTTTTTTTCCTGACAAAATGAATTATTTTGCTCAACTAGCCTGAATCTTTTAGGGAAAAAAAAAAAAAAAAGTCTTTTGGGAATACAATCTACCTTGCTATATTTTATTATAAGTGCACCGCTGCTTTACTCACGATAGACAAGAAAAGTTCTCTTCATTTAAACTACACATTTTAATACATTTTAACACCATTACCATGTCTCCTTTCAGTCTTCATTTTTCTAAACTACTCTGTTTTTTGGCTTTTCCTCCCACATTGTCTTAAGACCTCTAATCGTGTTAATTTTCTTGGTATTCAGTTATAATGCATTCCATAAATTTCTGCTGGGATGCTGGAAAAGGCATGTTGATTTGGCTCCACCGTACACTAATAAAAATAGCTGCACCTTCAACTAGTTATCAAATGTTTGCTCAAGATTACATGGAGTGGAATTTGTTTCACACTACTGCAAAGAGAGTTCGCTGTGATGAAGAGCTATGGGGAGATGCAACACTGAGTGACCACAGCTACTCTCGGCACTTCTGCTCAGAACAAATGTGAACGACGCCCGTGCAGCGTTCCATGGCAAACTCATTAAGAAACATCGTTACTGGAAAGATTCTCCACTCTGAGAAATGTCTGTGTATCTGAGTCAGAATTTGGCAGTAAAAACACTAGCACAGATATACATATATTTTAAATACACTTTTTTAAGACCACTTTATGACACTAAAAATGTCACTGTAAAAAAGTTCTGCTTGTAATGTTAATACATCAAACATCTTACCTCATACAGTTATTTTCTAATTATTACAGAGCTGATACACCTCATGTGGAGGTTAGTAAAGACTACACAGTCCAAGGCAAGACGCCCTTCTTTTTAAGTGCAGTGTCCTATTTCAGAAAACTTGGATTTAAAGCAGGGCCAAGAACAAAAGTTTCTTCAGAATGGACTGCATTTTGATCAATATTACATGAATAATTTTCTTTTTAAATGAGTGGCATCCAGGAGGAATGACATTAAAATATTAATAGCTAATTCAACTGTCTTGAAAATATCACAAAGAATTTTTTTCATCCACCTGACAAAATGAATTATTTTATCACTAAATAAGTAAAGGCCACCCTTCTCACAGAGGTGTTTAATTAGCAGTCCTGACATCAAGCTCAAATTGTATTTTAAGCAATGAATAAAGCATGCTTGGAGGATTTGGTTTGCTCCATTTTGTACACAGAATATGTATACTGTTTACAAAACCCTCAACAGTGTCACAGAATTGTCAACTTATGTTCACTGTTACGTTTGAAAAGCAGTCTTATTTTGAGAGGTCAGAAGGAATGTCCCCTTCCACACAACCATCTGCTACTCTCTTTTGTAGCAAGTGAGTCACGCTTTACTCAATGAGCATTTTGTGCATATCCCTACGGATGCATCAGGTTTCTCTGTGGAGCCCAGCTCCATTGCCATAGCATGGACTCAAGCGGCTTTCTCATTCACTCATGTCTTCAACTGATTGCAATTTCTATCCTTTCCAACTATAAGATGCCTTATCCCATCAGCTCTGCCACAGACTTTCTGCCTGGCAATGGGCAACAGGAAAGATTCCAATAAGTAATTTGCATAATGAGTGATTGCACTTTAGATAACTACATTGCAGTCCTGAAACTCCTGGCTGAGATGTCATTGACTGTCAAGGATATTCAAGGTTCAATTTTCAACCAGTTGCTCTTTGGGCCTACAAGTTTCTTTCTAAAACAATCAGCAGTTTGGCATCTATTTGCTTAATAAAATCTGAAACCAAGCTTCCCTTTATCCATCTTTAGGAATTTTACCCAGTATACTTGCTCTAGAAAACAGTCATTGACAGGATTTTTTACAAAATTTAAACAGTATCCCCCCCTATACTCAACAGGGTGCTCGTGCATTTTCTCAGGGAGTCGTGCTTTCAAAAAAACAAAATGTGATCCCTGACCCTCTGTAAAACAAAAAGTTAAAACTGCCTAATCCTTGGGAGATATTTCTAAGTTACAAATCCGGAACAGACAGTAGTGCCTCAAGTTAGAACCAAAATTGATCCTAAGCAGGCCTTGTTTACACAGGTCAAAATTCTTAATATCAGCTTTTATATCATCCATTCAGGCACCTCAAGTCCTAACCCTCAACCGAGGAGCAAAAAGTTTTCATAAATATATCTCTGGCTTGTTATTGATATTCACGCGCACACATATTTCAGCAGTTCAGCACACTGTTTCCCATGGATTCTATTCAACAATCTTGAAGGATCTCACTTAAAAGCCTTGGTACTTCTCTCCTACAAAGTACATGAAGACATTTTGTTCTGCTTTTCTGCAGAACAAAATATTCTCACCCATTTGTTAGTGGTGAAAGCCATGTTCACGTGACATCATGCTCATTACCTTCATCTTTAGGTTTTTTTGGACCTAGCCATTAGAGTCAGTCATTAAATAGATAATACGACTATAATTTGAATTTAAAAGATATTCAGACACTCGGCTCTTTACAGTTCTTTGAACTCCAAGCTTGCCTGTCTACACCTGTACAAAATAGACAGTACCTCTCTTGACAACCAGAGAACCAGAAAGACAAAAGCAACAGTGTCACTGCAGCATTCTGACGGACACATCACACAGGCTGTGCCAATAAAAGCAGGCCACACAAAACTTGCAAAATCCTCTAGCCATTTTTCGAGGGCATTTTAAGTATAAAGTCCTGCATTAAGTAGAATCTGAACTTCAGCTCCTCATATGTTAAATCAGAATCATGCTCTCCGCTGTGCATGCATACCTTCGTGGGGAAGATATGAAGATAAACACCTGAATACCCCAATCTTCAGAGTGCTGGAAGACGGATATAAGCTCTTTAGCTAAAATAAGAACACCATCAGGTCCTTTGCCTTGTGGTATTCTGATAGATACAACGAAAGCTGTTGTATCTAATAACTTCAAGGCACATGAGTAAGTATTAAAAAACCAAGTCTGCATTGTTTGGGAAATGATATTACAGATGCCTAAAACACTTCTTTGCAGTTTAAAGAGCTGAGAAGTTGCATTTGGACAGTTCTAGCACAAAAAATCATTTTCTTTACCCATTTTCCTCACATCTAATGTGTACTCAGAGCACATCTTCCTGTGCAGCTGGAGGCTTTGTTACAGACAGAAGGACACTGCTTAGTGTAGCCACTGTTTATTGACTAACCTTTTTTTTAAAGATGAATTTGGAAAATTTCCCAGATAATACATCTGCCCCTATTACTTGCACCTTGGAGTGTAAGACCAGCCAGGGAGGTAGCAAAGACAACTGCATTTATTAGCAATGAATAAACTGATCAATCTTTTTCTGGATTAACAGTGGGAGTTCCCAGACACACCGAGAAGTATCTGTCTGCTGACTGACATATACAAGCTGGCACATTTTTGTGTCAAAAATGTACACAGCTGCATGCACACTAAAGCTGTTCCATCCATAAAGCACAATTGCCAACTGCTTGTCTTCAGAGATCAGTAATAAGAGAGGATCTCAACAACAAAACAACTGCAGAGTGCAATTAAAGAATATTTTTCATTGCCTTAAGTGTCTGTCTTTCTAAACTCTCTTGTATTTGCTATCATTTTCCCTCCATCATATATTGGAAGAAGGACAGATGATCTACTTATAAAAACCCAGATTAATACTTCTCAAAAACTTTGTTGAGTTGCCAAACCAGAATTACAGGCTTTTTGCTACCAAACACAGACTGATTTAACCTGACTGTCAGTCATTACTCGCAGATGTCTGAACAAATTGTCTAGTGTCTTTTAGTTCTAGATCGTCTCCCAATACTCTGACTAATAGCTGGTAGGAAAAAAAGAACACAGTCCAAAGCTATGATAAATTATATTTATCCACACAGCCATCAGGTGCCAGTATGGAGGGAGCTTTATTTTAACATCTTTACCTAACCTGTCTGTCCAAACTCTCTCAGATCACCTCAGCCATCACAATAAACTTTATTCAAGGCATCAGTCCCAGTTTATGGAGCATAATCAAAACCCAGACTGAATCAACACTTGAACAGATTGGTGTTAGGCTTGCTTGGTTACAAATAGACACCTATGTTAACAATCCCAATTGTAACACCCTCTTTCCTAACACTCTGCTGAGAAGTATGAAATTCAGTGATACTCATAATTCTTTGCCTGTTTGATTAAATTATTTAACTATAGTTCAGTGATGGGGCTCATGGGAGCTCCAGTGAGAAAAACTGCAGCACACAATTCCTTTGGTGTTTAGATCATCACAGCAGAAGAAACAGAGTAAAGGTTTCTTTGCTTAATATACAGTAAAGTGTGCAAACTGATATCAGGAAAACCATCGAGAAATTTGGATGAGGAAAGAAGCCCAACAGCTGTTCCTACAGATTCTCACACAGAGACAGGTTTTGCCAGTCAACACTGTGTCAATATTTAACTAACACATTATCACTTGTTATTATTATTTGTCAAGTAAGCACCTAGCCAGGAAAAAAAAAATTGAAGTCATCTTCGACTTTGTTTTATTTAAGTCCGATCCACCAAGTGATCACAGAGGCCAGAAGCTGATTTCTGTTTTAAACAAAACCTGAACTTGCAAGTACTGAGATTTCTTCTTTTAAATATTCATTTAGGGAACATGCCCATGCAATATTTCACTTACAGACTTCTACAATATCTCAAACATTCAACCAGATCTTTTTTTTTCAAAAAGCATACAGTCTCTATCTTTGCTTTGTCCCAGAAGTAAAGACATCAGCAAATTATGAGGATTACAGAACACAGATGTGATGACCCATTGTGGGTCATCACAATAGGACATGGACCTGCTTCAATATGAAAAACTCCCGGCTAGTCAGTTAGTAAGAAACTAATACAAAAATTAAAAAAAACTACCCCAAAGGCCCAGAAACAGTGGAATTCTGTCAGATTGACAGGATTTTTTCTTTCCTTGACAAAACAAGCAAGATCACAGCACAAATATTCTGAATGCAAAAAATCTTTTTGAGTGCTTATACAACCTCAAGAATCCTTAAAGATACCAAATGAAACACACCTTAGGATTCACAGGAAAATAATTAAAAAGTTTTTATCCTAGAAGAATAAATAACATCTATCTTATGTTTACAACTCGGAAATCAGTCAAATATGCAGCAAGGTTCAGGGTCATGCACATCTCTCCAAACAGAAAGGAAAAAAAGTCCCACATGTCCAATGCTTTCCACAGGCTTTTTAACTGAGAAGTGAAATAGTCCTTACATCACTAACCATCACATTAAATTAATAAATTAAAACCTACATATTTTAAAATCAAAAATATATAGCACATCATAATAAATGGTAAAATAAATGCAGAGCATAATTAGTACATTTTGTAAGTAAACTCATTTACCTGTAAAATAAGTATTGGTGGGAAGAGTGGAACTAGCGAATCTGTAGTATCCATTTCCAGGGAAACGGATCCCTTTTGTTACTTCTGTATTAAATGTAGCTAAAGATGAATCCATCCTTTCCACCTGGTAGACGGGAGAAGGGCCATTAAGCTCTGCAGGTTCATTCCAATATATCTTTACGGTTGTGCTGTTTATTCCTTCAACACGAGGGGCACTAAGTTTTCTTGGAGCTGTGGATAAACAAAAATTGTCTAGGTATTTTCATCCATAATACTTGGGAAATGAATTATTTCATATGACTTAATTTTTTGCAAAACATCCTGCTTCAGTTTCTGATTCTCTTACAAATAAACACAGATATCCGCAAAAGCTTAATTAGAGGAGAAAAAAAAATTCAATCTTCGTAAAAACTTAGTTTCAATTGCACAATAAATACTTTGTTTTTTCAAGCTCTGGATATATGTTTCTACTAGTATATTCAAAATATTTTTCATAATCTTTAAGAATAAGAATCATCATCTTCATAAAAAGTATATATGTATTCCTTCCTTGATCGGCCTCTCAGTTCATACTCATTGTAAGTATGTATCTGTATGACCTTCACAATGGACGTGAATGAAAAACCAAAGGAAAATCTGAACACTTAATTAACTCTTGTAACATCTCAGCATGGCACATGACATCATGAGTCTCTTTTCACTGGACTCCTCCTCACAAAGAGGAGCAGAACAGCTATCTGTCCACAATACTGAATGCCCATCAGGTTGTTCTCCTCATGAAACGCACACCAGACATTAGCATGTGTTCAGATATTAATTACTCACTTCAGGAAATCGATCCTCTCTAACTTTTCTTCACCAGTACTGGTGCACAGTAAGACTCTGTAGAAGACTGTTTCCGTGAACGTGTCAGCATAAGATAGTTTTATGTTATTAGGATGATCCTTCCACCATTAAATTCAAAACTCTGATATTCTTTTAAACATTCTGATAGTGCTAGTCACGCTATAGCTGAGTTATTAACAAAACATATTCCTTTTTTTTTTTAATAGAATACTGTACAGTAAGCCACTGGAGGGCAGCATGACCTGTTTGGACAATGGCACAATGGCCATACAGGTGGGAAAGAAATGGACCACCACTGAAACAACAGAAGACATCATCTGGAGAAGTACACAGACACTCTACCATGTATAGAATCTATATACATCTTATCTTGCCTTTTTTCATCCCCTTCTTTCCCTGACAAAGAAAAGGGCTTAACAACAGAACTTCATTTGTACTCAGACAGCGAAATACAATGACAACTAGTAAAAATTACTTGTTCCCATAATGACATAGTAAAGAGCAATAAAGGCCTTTCAAGAACAATAAAACCTGAATTAAAATATGGGCCTTCAAAATCTGACATATTACTTCACAGCCCAGCATTGTACATAGCATGAGTTCTTCGGAGAAGGAGAGATTGCTCCATTTAAAATGAATTAATAACATCCTTTAAAGCATTCACTCATTTCCAAGATCATTAACATATTTTTCATTTTTCCTATTTGCTGATAGTATATTACTTCTTTCTTTTACTTTGTCCCCCACGTCCCATAACTTGATAAATAATCTTCTTGGAAAAAACAGGGAGTGGGGGAACTGGGAAACTGCCAATGGCACTATGTGCTGTAAATTCCTGCTTAGGTATCATTTATGACTTCACAATCTAATTAGTACCTCACGCGATGGTAGAAATTTACAATGTCAAAATTGAAGTAATGCAGCGTGAGGTCATAAGCTTTCCTGCATAAGTAGGGCATAGCACTAATGAATTGTGGTATTAATGCGCAAGTTTAAATAGAAAACATGGCTTAACAATCAAAACTTCACCTTTGAGGGAACCAGCATACGTCAGCATTTTTAATGAGAACCGGAGAGGTTGAACCCTCCAGCTCAGATTATTGATGGCGAAACAGAAATGCTAAAATTCGTTATTTTTAAAACATGCACAGCTGACTACCAATCGTGACAATAACTATATCTGCCTTTAAAGTCTAGTATTAATAAACGGCAGTTACTTGGACCATAATTATGGCATCTCTGATACCCAAACCTGAAGCTTTTATGGGGCTTATGCAATTAACTACTTAAATGCATCGTAACACTTGCTTCTCTGACAGGGAAGTATTGATTTTTTAATCATTTTCAAGTCTCCTCTAGCACAAATAAATGTACTACAGTTACAGTTAATGCACTGTGTACACGCATTAAACACTGGCATGACACAATTTATTATTTTGTGATATATGGAACAGAAGACTACTCTTTCAGAAAGTAACATCCTTGCTATGACATTAGTATTTAAACTACAGTCTTGTTGATGCTTGAGAATTCCTATGCATCAAGATAGCAAAAAACTGTATATAATGGGTTACGTAAGTGTTAAAAAGAAAAAAAACCCCAACCAAACAGAAAGCCCAACTGCATACAGAAACAGACAGGACTTAAAATAAATCTGTAGCTGTAGCCCACCAGGGTACTAAATGCTGAAATTAAAAATATTCCAGACTAAAATATACAGTATGTATTTTCCTAAAGGTGTCACTGTGGTACCTGTAGCAACTTTTTGTAGGATGAATCGACCATAGTTTTACCAATTTAATTTTTTTTAGTCACATTCTGTCAAGACACTTCTGTCAAATTAATGAGCGCACTGCATTTTAGCAGATTCAAAGTCACAATTTTGTGTATTTTAATTATGTAGTTTTAATGTCTTGCTATATAATACATATTTAATATATTATAAAGCTAAAACAGTATTTAAAAGCCCATGATTGCTGCATGCCACTGTGTAGCAGAGGGCACTGAAAAGACCAGTAAAGACAGATGGTCCATACAGCTTATGTTGAAGTCATATATCTAAATATAGATGTTGCTACACAGGTTATTACAAACAAGCCTTTCCCACGTGTTTATGCACACACATGTACACAAAAACGGAGTTGGTAAGTAAAGAGCAGTTAATTTTGTTTTGTTTGAAATAATATCATTTTAGTTTTAGGCTCGAAGACAGATGCCAGCATTTCGCTCTGAACAGATGGTAATTCCATCTAATAGTGCATCTCTGTATTAGTAAGGTCTGTTGTGTATACAAACAGTAATAAACACTAGGTAAGGATCAAAATAAATTTTAATTGTTGACATTAAATTCTGGCAGCCATGGTTCTAAGGATACAATACTCCTTTCTCAAGTCTGTCAGGTTTACTAATACAACTGCTAAAGCTTTCCTATACTCTGCCAGATTCTTGTCCCAGGAATAACATAATTACACTGTGGCTCAACTTTACAGGCCTACATATGTTTGTGTAACTCCTGCTCAGCATTCTGCAGGTAGATATTTGTGTACTCTTCCACCAAAGCCTCAATTAGACACTCGCAATAGTTCAGGAAGGTAACAGTAACAAAAAGCGCACAGTTCTAAATTATTGTTAAGTTGAATTCAAAATGCATACCTACAAATTAAACACATTAAAAACTGGCAAATTTGAGGACTAAAATTTTGGGAACATAAATATTCTTTTCATCTTGGAGTTTACCGTGCAAGTAAAATTACATGCCTCACTATGGGTCACCCATTTCATTTTTGCTATCAGTTATTACATGAAGACACCTCAAGTTTGCTATCGCATTTCTGGTATGTTCTTCTCTTTTTTTGCACTTCACAATAGTATCAGTCATTTCAAAAGTAAATGAGCCAAGCAATAATAGCAACATCTTCTGACAATATTTTGAAATTTTAGGAGACTCTTTATAGAGTCCATTTTGGACTCTTTTCCAAAAAAGAATAATACCCACTCACAATGGACATCAAAGGAAAATTTATCAACATGGATATTCTGCAATCAAATTTCTTTCAAAATAGATGTAATACACTGTATTTTTTAGAAATCATGAAAAATATATTGCTTCCACCATATGGGACAACCAACGACTCACCAACCGATTTAAGATGCAGCATATTGAGCTGACCATATGTTACAGTGCTGTTGAATGGCTGAGTGATTCATGCCCGTCACATTCTAGTATATCAATTAAAGCTCCTTGAAGTCTGCATGATTTGTGTCTCTGTTATTAAACCCTGCTAATTCATCCCACTTACACATCTGTTATAAATCTCTAGGAGTGCTGCATGATTCATGGCAATCTGTGAGCATGGTACAGCAAATTCTTCTCCTTGTAATTAACAGTAAATTGTTTTACTGCCATGCAATGAATTTTTCAGTTATATTGCAAATGAACTCCTAAATGCACGGTTCTTTCTTAAGAACTGACTTATATTATTAGGCAATTAAAAAGTATTGCTTTGAACCAAAAGCTTTTAATCAAGAGGAATGCAACCTAAACACAGCTTAAAAACGTTGCAAATTTGACAGAGAGGGAAAAGAACAAGCTGAGCTGTTTTGAGCTATTTTCTGAAGTATAATATGCAGTCGGTAGGGAAGAGGAAACAAGCAACTTTTGCATCCGTACTAATTTCCTGAAACTCAAAGAGCAGTTTAACTACAGCTTGAACACTTGGCAAGACAAGTTTGAGCAGATTCTATTTACCGCAGAAGTTACTTAAGTCATCTGTCATTACGAAATTTCTCAGATTACTTTACACTTTTCTAATTGTAAAACAGCGTCTTTATTCTTGAAATAAATAATTGGATAATTAGCCAAGCTGAATCATCAGAGGATTCCAGTGCTGCTCAAGTGTTCTTGTCAAAGGTGAAGCAAATTCATTTCAGCTTTGCCTCTGTAGCTTTCTGAAGAGGCTTTGATTTTTTTTCCTGCTACATTCTTGGCAGCAGCCTCAAATTCATGAGTCCATACATCAAGTCAGTAGTTTAACAACAAATGAAATTAAATTCAAAGAAGGGAAACTAATTGAAGGACAGCAACAAAAGTGTTTGGTAATGTGCTTTTTAATATGGCATGCCACATTTGCATGATAATTTTTCCTTTTTAGCATGGAGCAGAAAGTGACTAGCTTAATGAGGGATTATTCAAGACAGGAATGAACAAAATGCATTCATAACTAAGAACAAAGATTGTATTATGAAACAGAAACAGGCAACTGCCGAGAAGTAACTGGATGATTGGTTTATGCATTATGAATAAAAAGGTAGAAAAATATTTATATTAGTATTCGCTAATGACTATATATACAAGATTGTTGTAATTAAAATTATAAATTAACATATTAAGAGTGCTTGTTTAATCACTTTGGGTCCTATTCACAATGAAGAGACTTATGTACATGCATGCAAAACAATCTGTGTTTCAAGGCCAGCAGCAAATGGCCCTCATATTTCTCTTCTGTAACAAAGGAAAATATACATTACTTACTACCTGTTTAATGGGTATTGGTGATTTTAAAATTGAGGCATAGCATTTTGTAGAAAAGCAGTCTATGACAGGCATAAACAAACGAGGCTTTTGAAAAGGGCTTGCACCAGACCTTATTCATGAACGGAAAAAATGGACAAATTACTCAGATTAAAACGGTAATCAAAAAGAAAATGACATCAAGGAGTGTAAGACAGCCCAGAATTACCCCAGCAAACCCAGAGGCAACTCCAAATCCACCAAATACAACTGCTTGAGAAGTCTGCCAAGAAGCCAGATGCAGCTGGTGCTGGAAGAATATCTTCTACAAATTAGCTTCTGAACCCTGTAATTGCCATCAAAAGCAAAGGATCGGGAATATAATGTGCTGGGGTAAATGGCAGCAATCACAAAGCCACACTTTGCTATGTCTTAAGAAGTGCTTTATAAATGAATTTAAAAAAAAAAAATAAGGGCAAAGGAAAGGCGAACTTAATTACAAGAAATAAGCTTAGTCACACAGTAGTTAATGAAACGTATCTGTATAGATTGTTTAAGGCACCCTTTGACTATATGATTTGAGATCAGTAGCATAAGCAATTGTACTACTGCAAGCACTCACATGGCTCATTTCATCCTGTTGAAATCCCGAGAATAAAGAGCTGTTTCTCTGCCTCACTGAAAAATTTTGAAAACATGCATGTTTTGTATCGGTAATTCATAATTTTATGCAAACACATTGTCACAAAAAGACACCTTTAAAGGACCAGGTGTCTCACTGACAGCAGCTGGTAGAGTTCTATAGATTCCAAGGTACTAGTTCAGAGTCCTACATGAGAGAAAACCACAAAGCAGAAACTGCTTTTGAAATAGTAAAAAAAATAAAAATAATAAAAAAAAAAAAAATCGCCTAAGACCTGAGGCTGAATGCCATTGTCAAACAGGAATCTGAACACGGAAAACTCCAAAGAAAGGAATAAAGTAAGATTTTGCTCTATGTATTGAGATTAAAAAAAAAATATATAATTACTGTCTAATATTCCTTTCATTTACACACATGCAGTTCTACTTAATGTTCTTGGGGTAGCACAGGCAAGAACAAAGTTCAAATTGGATTCCAAATTTTCAAATAAAGTATTTTTATTTTTCCTCATCTATCAGGCAAGGATTTCAATAGTATGGGCACAATATTGCAGAGCATAAAAAAATATTTCAAATACTAGAAGATTTGGGGAAGGTGCATCATCTTAATTTATCATTTAAAAGACTGATTAAAAAGTATGCAACATTTCTTAATTGAGTATTTAAAAGTCCCCTATTTATCTAATTTTATCTGAACAGACCAAATTGAGGTTCTCTTTCTGTCCAGTCACCTTCTCCTTGAGAAACAGAGATGAGTAATTCTCTTCATATGCTTTAGATCTTTCATCCCAATACTGCATTTACCATGTAACACTGATCTTCCAGCTTTTTTTACCATTCTCAGAGCTGGTCACACACATCAAATACATCTGCTTAAGTTCTTTTATTTACTCCACCCTCCAGGTTTCATATGCATTTGTAACAGCTTCCACTTTGCCTGTTTATAAAATAACTCAATTCCAAATAATTTTATTTTGTTTGCTGCCTCACTCTCCTTACATTCTTCTGCTTTATCTTCTTTTGTTACATTTACAGATACTGTGGGTGTATGTATTGGTGAGGAGGAGTTCTTTTGCCAGTCTGACAGACGCAAGGACATATGGCCAATTGTAGCCTCCTTTCACTCTACTCCTGCAAAGCTATTTATGAGATATTCCCAGTACAGATGCCTACATTGAACCAAGTTAGAAGGAACCTACTCTTTATGTTTGCTTCTGGATTATTTTAACCAGTTATACTGCAAGAGACTTCTCAGTGGAAGATCAGCAGACTCTTGCAGATGTTCTTGCTCCCTTGGGTATTATTCTTAAGTTCTGCTCCCTACTGCAGAAGTGCCTTTTCAATCTTATCTCAAAACCTCGTACTTGTCTTCCTCGGCATTTTTGTTCTAATGATTTCATGTCCTTGTTTCTGCCTAATGGATATGAACAAAGCTTAAAAATTAGTTGAGACTTTTAGTGACAAATTTTACAAGTGATTGCCAATTCCAAAAGAGAAGGCCCTTGCTAATACACATATCTTGTGCCAAAATCACAGTCAAGGTACCCATGGACTTCAATGGTCCATGTGATAAATCAGTATACTCCATACATGGAAGGAGTAGAGATGGTTTTCCATTATCCTCCTGAGAATCAGAGGAGAACTAGTCTAATTTAGTATAACCTCTAGTCCAACCTGAAACACAATTCAAAGCTCCTGGATTGTGTTACAATGCAAGGGGACCATCATGCAGGAGCACATTTCAGTCAAGACTTCCTCCAAAAAGCTCCTTTTGCCAGGGCATGGAGGGGGACTGGCGCCCAGCCAGGAAAGCTGTCTCTTTGCCAGGGAAAAATTCCTTCATGAAAAAGAACTCACCAACAGCCCTAGAAAGGCAATTTTAATTTCATTTTGCACCATTCAATGACAAAAGAGGATAGTAATGGAGTAAGACTCGGAAATTACAGGGACTGGTTTCTCCTAACTTTGTCCCAAGTTTTAACTCACTTTGATTGTCATCACATTAAATAGTGCTTCTTTTAAATTCTCTTTGGAAACAGTTTCACAGAACCTCACAGAATGAAACATGCACACACAGACGCAAAACAATCTGCATGGATAGGAGAAACCAAATTTCTCCAGGAAAAAAAAAAAAAAAAGGTAGTGAATGGCGGAAGATAAAATTGCATGCAAAACACATGCAATTTTATTTTTTAGTTTGCCAAAATTTAATCCATTGCAATAACATGCATTAAAAACATGAAAGGAACCGGATACAGGACTGATTTTTTTCCTATCAAGGCTTACAATAGTAAGTAGGAAAAGGCTTCACGACAAAACAGCTAATAAATGGGGACATGTCTGCTATGCTATTTTGTATTCTCTCGTCTTCTCTAATGTGATAGGTCTCTATGTATTAACACAACCAGGGAGGAGATGGTCATAAACAAGCTGTCGAGCATAACTAAGCTATTGTTTCTGAATCTTTTAATAAATGTATAAATGCAAAGTTGGATCATTTGTAGTAATAAGGTGTGCTGTTTTGACGATGTTTTTTTCCATGGTTGTCAGCACAGGCTGGAACTCTGTTCTTTGCGTGGCTGTGTGGTAAGGGATAAAGTCATACAAGTAGGAGGCTCTGTATAGAGCCAGCTTTCTATTTGAAAACAGAAGGAAAGGCAATGCAATAAACAGACAATGAAGAACTGAGGACAGCCCAGAGTTAATATCTCAACAGCTTATATTTCACTTCAGCTGATGTATATAAAGCTTCCTATTTACTGGCTCTGGGCAACTACTCATTCCCTGTCTGGAAACTCCTGTATTTCCTCATTGATGAAGCAGAGAAACTTTGATGGAATTCAGAAAACTCAAATACAGCCCAGGGAGTATAGGAAAACATTCTGTACAGCAGAAAATTCAGAATTTTTCCTATGGGAGACAAAATTACATGAGATAGATAATTTCAAAGATCATCATCACAACAGCCATGTGACATTACCACTAATTGGTTAACATTTTTAGTTAAGCACTTTTAGGTAATATTGTGAAATTAATTAATGTGTTTTAAATGTTTATACAAAATGAAACCACAATGTTAAGTAGTCAGCTCTCATCAGATGAGTATATGTCACCAGTATATGTCACATAGCATGGGTTTTGAGCTTCTATACATAATATTAGAGACCACCTCATTCCATTAATAAAGAGAGTTGTAAAGCTAGTTTTCCTAAAAATTTCTCTCTTAAAACACTCGATCTCCCAATGTCCAAGAAGTGAGTTTATGCCAGTCCTTTCTTCAAAGTAGATACAGGCTTTCTCCATCTCTGTTCTGTACTAAAGCTTATTTTCCCCAGAATTTGTAGACAGCTGATACCTTTGAAGTCCAGGACAATGTGGCTGAAATTAACTCAAAGACTGAAAATCCATTAGGGTGCACAGGAACATATATGCAGTTTCTTTAGCACTGTTTCCATAGGAAAGTGTGCATGTGCATATCTACAAAGCAAAATCTCATAAATCTCAGGGGCTAAATAAACACACACTTTCAAATGAGCAGCCCTAAAACACGTATGTTGCTTCTGATTTAGACACAAATACATTTTGCAGTTATGTTATCGTTTAATAGAAAAACCACGCAACTTCTCCTTTGTGTGTAAGCAAAGCATTGGCACAGCAGGGGCATTTTATATCCCGTTATGCAAATATCACACACACACTGAAAAACCCCAACAGCAAATCAACAACTTCTTAGCACCGTAAATGAACGAGTGGATGAAGCCACACTTATGTACAAACAGGAACAAAAAAATATACATATCATAACCTGCAATTGAGAGAGCAAAATCCTATTGCCATGATAGTGTACCTTAAAGCTCCATTGAAAACATTTTGGTTTTAATCTGTCAAGATAAACAAATAACAATTAGGCAAGTCACTTTGTATTAATACAACACCTACCCCTGTCACTGTGCATCAAACTATGATCATCACAATAGTATTCATTAGTAAACTGTGTGTCAGCTTTGCACTTTGCTACGGATTGTTTTCTTACCAGCTGCCAAGGTTTGCCCCATGCCTGGCTCACTGGTTACACAACCAATTTGATTGCAGAGAGTAACAGTAAAGTTGTATGTCCTGTAAGGTTTTAATCCCGTTGCTACGTAGGAGAGCTCGTGAGCCTCAGCTATATGCAAAACCTGCAAAGCAAACAGATTGGAAGACAACAGTTGGTTAATAATGTTTCCTTTCCTGCCAATTGATGACATGCTCACTAATAAGAAACTTGTCTCTGAACTTGCAGATTCCTTCATTCAGATGTGGAAAAGCCTGCAAAGACCAACTGAGGGAGAGGATTATTTCGGAGAATCTGAACAAGCTGGGATTTAGGTGATAATACTTCCCATCACACTGTTTTATGAGGTAATAAGCCAGTTCCTGAGTGGATAAATGAGGAAACAAAGTTATTGCCTCATAAAACTGTGTGGTGGTGCAGTTATCTACAAACAGTGCAGCAACAATTGAAATGACAAAAATGACACTATTAAGTTGTGAAATCTGACCACCATTGAAGGAGTGACATGATTAGCAGGCATTAAGAGGGAAGGGAATAACTAATACCTACAGACATTTGCAACTGCTTTACTTTAGCATTACAATAACCTATCAGAGGGCGGAGACCTCAATAAACTGTAGGATTTTAGATAACTTTGTTATCAGATGGTTGTTTAGATGAAAAACCTTGCAATCCTGTGACCAGAAGCAGTTGGCATTTATGTATTGCTGCAATAGCCTCAGGAGCAGTAATATCCTTACTTCATAGGCAAATAAACTGAGGCCCATCTGTGGTACTACAGAGAGACAAAATCAGTTCTGCAAGAGAAATTCAGTATCAGAGCACCAGATTCATTTTCACATTCTGATTATCTATCATGTTTCTTTGCTCATTCCTAAGGTTTTGGCTTACTACTAATGCCACCATATTTGTTTGCTAAACTCAGTCACGTAAACATTGCAACAGTATTTTAAAGTCACATATTTTGACTTTTTAAAGCTGTTTTTTTCTGGTATTTTAGGTTTCCCCACTTCAAAGACTCATCCAAGAAGCCAGACAGGTATGGTCTTAATGAAAAGGTAGATTTCTACAACACAACATGGCTTTAAGAATATCTCCCACTACTGAAAACAAGTCATCTCAGGAATAGAGCTTAAAACCTAAAAGCAGTGTATAACATAACAGAGCTCAAACTGCTAGGTAGAAATGTTTGATCAGAGAATATACAGCAAGTCAGGGAAACAATTCACCACAACACCTCAGAGGACATCAGACTTTATCAATTTTAATATTACCAGTTAGGAAAAAGTTAATACAACCAACAATAATACCTGGGAAAATGGTGGCAAAGACCTTTGTTCAGTTATTAAACTGATGCTATATCCCATCACTTCTCCTCTTGCTAAATTATCTTCTGGTTTTTCCCATGACACATTGAGAGAATATGGTGAAAGAGGGAATACCGATGGAGATGGCATGAATGCTGGGGCTGTAAGAAAGTTAATATAATAATATTCATAAAATAAATAAGCAATGTGTATAATGCAAGCTTTCTCATTGTACTTGTCAAACATCATTTAAGAAAATCTTTTCTTTTCCCTTTTTAAACCTTATTTTGAAGTCTAGACAGAATTTTCATCTTATATTGATAGCACATAAAAAGTACCTCACCCATCATTCTCCTGTTTTCTACTCTGGCTGTGAATGCAGAATAAAACCCTGCTGATGTCTTCAAAGAAATACTAATCAACACTACAGTCCAAACCTCTGCAGAAGGTAGGAAAGTACATACAAATGAAAAGGTCTTGAAGAAAAACTTCATGCAACATGGGAAAAAACTGATAAAAGCAAAAAGTGTTCAATACTTCAGCATCTTAAAAGCAATTCTGTTTGCCAGGCCAGTTTGAAATTAACATGTCTCTCACTTCTTACAAAACAGTTCCCCTGTCTTCCATAGTAAATCTGTTAAAGGATTGTTTGCACTGCAGTTAAATCCCCACCTGATTACTCTGTAATAATAGGATACCAACTCATAGCACTTCTGCTACGTACAAACAACCACACTAATGGACCTCTTCCCTAATACAATTTAACACTTTTATAACATCTAGTATTTAGGAACAGAGAAGCACAAAGACTCATTTTGAAGAAGGAATTCGTTTAGTCTGCTGTTTGGCTGGAGCAAATGACTGAGGACATGATTTTCACGCTAGGAGCAAACGAAAGCATCAGTAACGTAACAGAGACTTTTAATTGCAAATCATAGGTGCTATCAGTGCGAAAACCTTAGATTTCTACTGAAAGCATCGAAATAAATTGCTGATATTTCAAATAATATGCAAGTGGCAAGCCATTTTGAAAATCGGAACAGAAGGGTCACAATAAGAGTTGTTGCAAACTAGTTACACTTCACAAAAAATGGTCCATATTACGACACTTCAAAGCATAAAAGCATATGAAAAGGAGTTAAAGCTCCCATTGCCTGTCTCAAACATTGTTAAGGCCAAAGAAGGAGAAAAGCACAGAAGGGAGCAACAGGGTGGTGCTAACTCCAGGCCTGGGGGAGGCCAGATCTGATTAGCTCATCCTGGTTAACATAACCAGACTAAAACTCCCCCTGTGGCAAACTAGAAAGAAGCAACTCCTCATACACAGTCAAACAAAGATCACCCCAAGTTATGGAAGAAATAGCTCCCATGACCACCAAGGAGCACCAAAGTCCTCCGTGAATATGCCTCCATGGATACCTGGAAGTAAGTCACCACAGCAGGATCTTGAGATAAAATAAAGGCAGTGCTATTGTCAGGTGTTATCTCAGACCTACATGGGAGATTAACAAAACTGGGGGAAAAGAATGTATCACTGATAATGGACACAAAGGATGCAGAATTTAGGGGCCACAAGGAACGCCAACTTGGCAACAGTGCTGAAATCAGCTCTGTCTGGGTAAATTTTCCAGGGGGAGATTGTGACCACTGACTCATGGCCCATTAATCCAAGAAACTCAAAAGAAGAGAAAGACTAAGCATGCAGGCCAATTAGCACTAGAAAATAGGGAATCATTTAACCAATAGAATAAGAGAACTGCATAGACAATAAACATTAATTCCTTTGTTTGCTACGATGTATAAATAGTGAAAAGTTTTGGATGACCTCAGGCCCCCCCACCACTGAGAATGGGACGCTGCTGCATCCATGGGTGGTGACTATCTTCTGCTTGATACCTCTCCCTCTCCTCTTTTCTATTTCTTTCTATCTCTTTACCTCATGTTTATTGTTAAAAAAAATCCATATTATTGACTTGGGCATATGGTCTCGTTTGTACCTTAATTCGGGCGGAGGCATCTCTCACCAATCATAACCAAAGTTTCAAGCAGTATATTCCTGAAAAGGTAACCCTCTCAAGTTCTTCAAACTGGAACGCTGCTTGGTATATTTTATAATCCTGCAGTATAAATTTTGGGTTAACTCCTGTGGATTATTTTCCTCAACAATATGATTTTATGGTGAAGAAAATGCGTTTGTTTAACATGCTAAGCTCTGAGACAATCTGAACTATCTTTAATTAGTCAAAAATAAAAATTTTCCACTAGTTGAACCACTGCTAATCACACTTTCTTGAAAAGAAAAGTTAGGAATACATGCTGATCTAGATTTTCCCTTAATTTCTATCAAAGAAATTCCAACCAGTGCTTACCAGCCTCTCCTGTTTGTCCTGACCTCCAGTCTGAAGATATGCTACCTGCCATGTTTACTGCTAGCACATAAAATTCATACTCTGTGAATGGTTCCAGGTCAACGACTGTGGTACTGGTCTGCGGTGGAGCCAGGGCATTTTCATTAGGAGATTCCACAACTGGTTGAGGACTCAGCCATCCACTGCTTTGGAAAATACGAATTTCAGGAGGAAGAAAGTTCCCAGTTGGTTTTAATTTTTTTCTCATGTAAAGTTCATATCTTATAATTATACCTAGAGAAAAAAAGTAAGCCAGAAAAGCCAGTGAATTTAAATGATTTAACAACAACATATTTATGTTGATCTATGAATCAATCAAATTCACGGAAAATACAGGTTTTTTTCTTTTTGGCTATTTTCATCCAAATGCTCACTTTGGCATTCCTTGCTTTACACTATTTTCACCTCCACGAAATTTTGGGATTTGAAAACAAATGGTCGAATTACAGCGAGTGCTGCTACACTGAAATACAATCTCCTTGTTGTTTTTTTTATTTTGGTGGGGTTTTTTGGTGGGGATTTTTATTTGTTGTTGTTGTTTGTTTGTTTGGGGTTTTCTTACAGCAATTTTTCAGTGACAGTTTTAGGCCAACATTTTAGAACATACTACTGGATAGGAGATACACATATATCAGTTTTACATCAGTGTAAAACTATTATGTACACAGGAAGGACTCACCACTCTGGGGGAAAAAAAACCCAGTTAGTAGTGGGGTGTGAAGCAATACATAATCTAGGTTGGAATATGGAAGCAGTTTAACAATAAGAATAGAGTGTAAGAAATCTGTCTGGAAATTTCCCAAATGGAAAAGATAAGAGACATGGCAAAGTCAAGAGATAATTACCATAAAATGTATATATTTGGGGCTCTAAGGTATACATTTGGGGCTCTATTCATGCACAGAACTGGAGAGGCTGCTTGGGAGAAACAGCTTCTCTCTTTGTCTTTGGAGAGACCAGGAAATCTGACCAGACATCAAAACAAATACGAGAATATTGCTTAAATCTGCCTGTTCTGGCCATTAAATTCATGTCACAGCTATGGAGTAAACGACGAGAAGTGTATGACACAGGCTGAGGGACAAGTGCCAGCAGCAAATACCGTGACATTGTAGAAACTGCCCCTCCAAATACACAGTAATTCTTGTGTGGGCATTACTCCTGTCTAACATGGAAGCAGATGGAAAATGAGATGTTCAAAGTGAAAGCTGAGTTTCCCACGGCCAAAATGCTTGTTTTCACAGGCACAAATACTTGTGCAGGTAAATGCAAGTTCAAAAACCTTCATTGGACATATATTAAAAGATAGTGTTTACCAATAAAATTTGTGGCATCACAGAAGTATCCTACAACAGCTGCGTTCTCAGTTTCAAAAACCTAAAATATTATTATGCAAGTTAGACCAGAAACTCTTGGCAATCATCTAATCCCTAACAAAGTTATGGTGGTAATAGAATTAGTTACTGCACATGACGGATGGTTTCAAAACCAGACTTCTCTGTTAGCTCTTAGATTATTTTTTTTTCCATAATTGTTATCGGCTTATTTATTTTTTGTCAAGCAGTATCACCACATCTGTCTGAACTAGGCGATCTGGCAAATTATGAAAAAATTAATTTTACTGTAAAATGTTTGATTATACATGTGATTTTTGCTGCAGCAGATGCCACTGAGGGCTAAATCCTGGGTCAAACAGTAGGTGGAGTTCTGAACTTGAAAAAAATAAAACACAGACTCCTAGGACACTTTTAATAGCAAACAGGCAAATTAGGGGAATGCCTTACTTCATTCTCAGTGTACATCACATGGATAAGGATAGTCTAACCAGACTCGAGAAAATGCTGCTTTTTCCTTGCAAAGTCCTTGATTTACAAAAGTAAACACAATGTCCTACCGTTTGGTTTCTCGGGTGGTGACCATTCCACAGCCAGTTCTGTAGAGCTGATAGTTTCTACCGTCGGTGGGTGTAGCCCTTCTGGAGGAGCTTGAGCAGTAATTACTGTTACTGGCTGGCTCTCCAGGCAGCCCCCACTAGTACAAGCTTGCACAGAAAAAACATATTTTGTAAATGGAATGAGATTCCAAATAATTGCTGAAGTCTTTAAACCTTCATACTGACCACAAGGCTGAAGATCAACCAAGCTAGTACATGTCAAAACGTATTTCTCTATGGGCCCAGAGGCATTGGAGACACTTGTCCAGTAAAGGAGAACAGAGTGGTGACTAACAGGAAAAACAGGATTTAAATCCAAGCTCCCAACAGGTGTTCCAGATTTTGTTCTGTATGTCACTGAGGCACTTCTTGTAAAGCCATGAACATTGCTAGCTTGGATGTAATAGGAATAGAAGGTATATGGAGCTAATATGGTATCGGTGAAAGTCTGAACACCTAAAACAAAGAGGTGAGAAGAAAACTGTATCAGTCGAATTTTGTATCATCTTAATTTGTATGCTTAAAGTTTGTCCAGCCCTAGTCTAAGACACATTTATGCCCTTTAACATGCTCTTCTTGAGATCATTATAAACTTCTCCACTTTTCTTTTTTTTTTTTTTTAATAAAAAAGGGAAAAACCCCTCTTCTTTACCCTTTACTATCTTCCACTGCACATTGGCATCACTAGAGAAATAATTTTTCCATAGAACTTCTCCTAGTTCCTGTTTTAATCATGAAGAAGATTAATGCAATTATCCTCTCATTCTTCTTTTGCTTGAAAATATTATTTCAAATGTAAATCAGCATCAATATTAGTAAATATAATTTAGGAAAAAAAAACCCAAATCATTGTGCAAATTTTCAGACCTATGTTTTTGATTTATTTCATAGCATGAGACCAAATATTTCAACTTTGTGTGCCTTCACTTCCTCACTTCTAAAACAGTGCTTGATAGCTCATTTGTAAATCATCTGATCTTGGATGAGAAGTGAAACAAAAGTGCAAATAACTATTAAAACTATTAAAAAGATAATCCAAAGCCTATATTTACCTTTCTCACCCTTACTTTCCATTACTCTAGTTAGCTTTTTATCACCTATGGCCATTAATAGCTCCTGCATATATCCACAAGCAGTTACACATCTCAGTCATCACAGCACAATATAAATTTATATACAACCATACCACGATACGTTATTTTGCCTTAAGAAACAGTGAACATTGAGTAATGTATTACATATCAGAGCAGGATATTCTTAAACTATTTCAAAGCAAATGGAGAGGATACTGCTATTTCAAAGTCCTCTCCATACATCTGCACTGGCAAGTCAGCCCTGAGTGCAATTTAAGAGGACCACAAAATTGCTACATATTCAGTCCTTGACACTGAGGCAGAAAAAGCAGCAGTGTCAGCCCAGTAATCGCTTACAGCACTTCAGCTCCCTATAGTGATCGCAAACTCGGCCCTGGAATCCAGCAATAAGGAGACTGCACTATCTTATCTCCAGGCCTGGCAAACCATGGTTCGTCAGGCAAGGCTTGGAGAGCAACTCTGCTACCTGAGCAATGGCTATTGAGACTTCCTCATGCGATAGCAGTGAGCAGGCAGAACATAAAGCAGATTTCAGTCCTGCTGGCAAGATTCAGCTGTTTCTTGTTCCACTTCGTGGTTAGCACACCATTCACAACCGTGGGTGCAAGTACTCAGATACACTGTTGAGCCTTTTCTCAGCTTCATGGACACAGCTGCCCTGGCTGAAGTGCTTCTGGGCACAGGAGTGAGCACCAAAGTTGGCAAGAGCTCTCAGAGTGTGACAACCACTCGCCGTGAAGGACACAACAAGTAGGAGCTTCCCATGTGTCCAGTTTCCAATTTTGTAGCCAGAAGGAAAAAAATGGCCACAGAGGCAGCATGAGGCAGCATGGTAAAAACTTGAGAGAGCTGCACCTTATTGAATGATAGGATCATCCATCCTATGAACCTGCTGCTGAAAAGAGCCCCAGAGAATGAAAAAAGCATGTAACGGAAAAAAAAAAAAAGAAATAAAGATAAAAACCCCACTAGAATGCTACTAGTAGCAGCAAGTACTGCAAATCCTTGTGAGATACAGGAGTATCCCCAGAGCTAGGCCCTAGGACTTCCTCCCCTACCCCAAACCATATGATGACCTGAAACCTCATCTAGAACCAATAAGCAAGCTAGAACCTACCCTGAAATCCGGTGTTCTAGAAAATATTCTAGAACTAACAAGTGAGCTAAAGCATGCTCTGGAAGCAACAAGCAAGCAGGACTGTTACCTAGATGATGAATATCTAGAAACTGATCTGGAACCATTAAATAATTCTGAATCAAACAGCAGTCCTGAACCAATGAACAAGCTAGAGTTAGACCATATTCCTGAACCAGCCAGCAAGCTAAACCATCATTCCACTCCAAGACTAGCAGGTCAGCTAAAACACTGTCTAGAATATACATCTAGAACCAACAAGGAAGCTAGGACACTATCTAGCTCCAATGGGTAAGCTAGAGTTGGATCTAGAACTGTTTCCCTACCAAAGCTCCAACTCCATAATTCATTTCTGCTCTAGAAATGGCTGCACCAACACCACTTCAGCTCTACAAGCAACCAATCCCTGAAACCCAGCTTCTGGAATAGACCTGGATTTGTAGCAACTCTAGGGCCAACCCAGCCTCTAGAGCCCCCAGTCCAATGTCAACAAGCACATTACTTTCCCCTTTTCCAGAAGAAAGATTGGAAGAAGCAGATCACACAGAACACTGACACTGTGTGCCAGAAAAGTAACTAGCACCATCTCAACATTACAGAAAAGTTCATTCAGTATTGATGAGTGCTGCTGATGAGTATTGATGGCAATTTTATTTCCATAGGAATATAAGCTAGATAAAACTGGATAAAGTCAAAAGTTAAAAGGTTCTACATTCCTTGGATGAACAACTCCAACCACGCTGTCTTCCCCAGGGCTCACTACTGATGCCAGTTCTGTTTAATATCATTATCAATGACAACGCAGAAAGAACCGTGCCTCACCAACACCGCCTATGGAGACTTTCTGCTGTGCCTTTTGCAACCGGACTTGCCTATCTCACATCGGCCTCTTTAGCCATCAGCGCGCTTGCAGCAAGCGTGGGTAGAGACCTTCCCAAATCTTCGTTCGCGAAGCCGAGCCATGATGATGATGATGATCAATGAAGTGGACAAGGGGACTGAGTGCACCCTCAGTTGGTGTGCTGACAGCACCAAGTTGGACAGGAGTGCTGATCTGCTGGAGGGCAGGAAGGCCATGCAGAGGGTCTGGACAGACCGGATCAATGGGCCAAGGCCAACTGTATGACTTTCAACAAGACCAAGTGTTGGATCCTACACTTGAGACACAATAACCCCAGGCAGGACTACAGGTTTGGGACAGAGTGCCTGGAAAGCTGCCCTGCAGAAAAACGACCCGGGGGTGCTGGTCAACACCTGAACATGAGCCAGTGTGTGCCCAGGTGGCCAAGAAGACCAAAGGCTTCCTGGCCTGTATCAGCAGTGGTGTGGCCAGCAGGACTAGAGAAGAGATTGTCCCCCTGTATTTGGCACTGGTGAGGCCACACCTCAACTCCTGTGTCCAGCTCTGGGCCCTTCACTGTAAGAAAGACATCGAGGTGCTGGATCATGTCCAGAGAAGGGCAGTGGAGCTGGCAAAGGGTCTGGAGCACAAGTCTGATGAGGAGGGGCTGAGGGAGCTGGGGGTGTTTAGTCTGGAGAAGAGGGGGGCTCAAGGGTAACCGTATTGCTCTCAACAACTGCCTGAAAGGAGGCTGAATTGAGGTGGGGATCGATCTCTTCTCCCAAGTAACAAGCGACAGGACAAGAGGAAATGGTCTCAAATTGCACTAGGGGATTTTTGATACTTGATAATAGAAGATTAGATACTGGGAAAAATTTCTTTACGGAAAAGGTGGTCAGGCTTTGGAGCAAGCTGCCTGGCAAGGTGGTGGAATCCCCAGAAGTGTTCAAAAAAGGGTAGATGTAGCCCTTGGGGACATGGTACAGTGGTTATGTGGCAGTACAAGGTCAGTGACTTGACCCAATGATCTTACAGGCTTTTGGCATCTGTAATGAGTTTATGATTCTGTATGTAACTACATTTATAAATAATGAAAACAAACTTGATTTGGGTTTCGAATTGTTAGTATCTTTGTCTGGGGTTTTTTTGCACATTTTAGAGAAAGTATTTAATTTTATCTTTAGGACAAGGACTGAGTCTCAGGTTTTCCAGAGCAGTTAGGAAAATACTGTTTTAATTTGGCATTCAGCAATACTATCACCCAGGTCACCATGCTTATTTAAAAGATAATTCTTAATTTTCCTCAGGAAGCTCAACTCTCATTTAGACATAAGATAATCTTGATCCAGCTGTACTCTAAGCACATAAGCATTATAAATTCCACACTAAACTGAGAGAAAAATAACATTATCAAAAGTTCTGACAGCATTAACAATGTATTCTTGATATTCAAACATCAAAATATGATTTCACATCGCTAATTAGGGGGACTGCCAGGAAATGTCAGAAATGTCTTTGAAACCAAATGTATGTTTTTTAAGAAGATAATGTTTTCTTAAATAGAAACATGCTAATGTCTCATTATCCAGCTAAATACATACAGAACTTTTTGCTCTCTACAAAGTATGTAGGTAGTGCCATGAAATAACATCCTCAACAACATACTGTTTCAAGTACATTACTAAGCACAGATACATGACAATGAAGCATGATAGCTTTTCTTTTGAAATTAATTCGTATTTTTACGAATGCAACAAACTAAAGAAGCTGCTAAAACACAAATCAAACCTTAGCGGCACTAAAACACACCTGTCGTCTTAAAAAAAACCCCACTTGTGTGTCATGTATACATAGAAACAGTATCCAAAATCTGCCTCCTTTTCTCTGGTAAGTAGATCAATATTAGCACAAAATGGCCTTTCCACCTTGGACAGAGTGTTGAATCCTTGAGGACCTTCTGAGGATCCCTTGGCAAGCCTCAACATGAGAGAAGTGGTGCTGCTAAAGACAAATCAGGAGCTACATTGATAGCTCAACAGAAGGTGCTAAAAGTTAGAGGCCACAAAAAGCTTTCCTAATCTGTTAACAGTTTTAAACCAGGAAGATGAAAAAAGAAGCTTAAGCACATTATGGCCTCTTCTGTTCATACAAATTCTTTATCTGTGACTTTGACTTTTTTAGATTTTGAAGTCTACGTATATTTGCTGTGAATGCTTTTGATAAGTCAATTTTCAAAGTTTTTCAGATTAAAAAGAAAAAAATTATCAGTGATTTTGGGTGACTGTGCCAGATTTTACACTGGGGTATTAATTTCATTCAAGCAAAATTAACAATCAAAACAGTAATTCATTAAAGAAAAATATAAAAATGTATTCAAAATCACAGAAAATTATGATGACAGAAAGGAGAAATAATTAAGAAACATCACACACACACAAAAACATGAAATCTTTTATGTCATTTTACTCACTATAAGGATAGTAGTCTTCAGTTGTATAAATTTCTTCCTCATCCCTATAGAGCTGGTAAATAAGCCTGTTAGAATTTGGGGAGTCAGGGCAATTCCATGAAAGATTGATAACAGAGGAATTGAGAACTTCTCCTGTAGGAGGAGGTTGCTGGAAAGGAGCTAAAATAAAATAAAATAAAAAAAAAAATAAAAATAAAAAAAGTAAAAATGAAGGTAATCAATAATCACACAAATTTAAGAAAAATGCAAGGAAACTGCTAAGCTTTCTTCAGTGAAAAACTGTTGAGTAAATGCACGGTAACCAGGGCAAGACATTAACAGACTAACCCAATCTAATCTAAACCCAGACTAAACCGAAGGCTCTCTCCAACAAAGCTTTTTATTCAAGTGCATGAAATAAGTGTATATATTTAAACAAATGGCAAATAAACTTAATCCCCCTATCCACCCCAAATTAAAGCAAGTATATCACAGTTTTCCAAACACTTTTTTTAAATGTACTGCAAGATCTCTACAAAACAAGAACATATTTATCTGGTCACATTATTGAAGTTTCTGGTTCAATTAGAATTTATTTTTTCAGAGGATTCATTCGATTTTAGCATAGGCCAGACACAACTTCCTCTAATAGAACAGAAATGGAAAGTCCAACTAAGTCCAATTTTTACCAAAGTGTTACAATAAGCCTACTTAATCAAATAAAAACATAAAGAGGCCAATTTTGAAGGCAATTCATTTCCATTTGTTTCCAATGAAATTGAAACCAATGAGAGCAAGGTATCTAACATTCTGAGAAATCAGCTTGAGATACTTATTTACTAAAACACTATTGTGCTATTACCTCCATTAACTTCGGAAAATGTGCTACTTAATGGAACCAGTATCAATAAAGAGACAAACAAACTTGAAGTTCACAAGCCAAGTGCCTCACATTTTAAGAAAGAGCATTCCCTCCTCTTTTGTAATCCAACTGTATGATCATGGCCCTTTCTAAGAGAGTAATTAATACTCAGAAATTGAACTACATATGGATAGATACGTACATGTTCACGTAAACATACAACTTTACGGTTGGACTCTATTATCTCAAAAGTCCTTTGCAACCCAGAAGATTCTATGATTCTATAATTCTGTTATTATTCAAGTCAGAGAACAAGTCCGTATCTTGCTGCAAGATCTTCTCCAGTAATCCACTTACGCTGAGGAAAGCCCCACTCTCTGCCCTTCAGTACACTGGGCATTAGCACAGAACAAAACTGGTCTGTTTTGGCAGCTGGTAATTGCTGTAGCTCGACTCAAAGGCAGACTGAGTCATTTTCCCTATCCTCTTCACCAAGGGAAAGAAAAACAGGGCAGTGTGGATCTAGAGGAAAACATTTTGCTCCAGGAATGAGAATAGGCCAGGACAACACAGAAATCAGCATATGGAGCAAGCTACCAGGAGTTGGATCCAGAACAACCCAACAAGCTATTCTGCCCTACATTAAATATTGGAAAACATCAGGATTAGAAACATGCAGATCTTTTCTCCCTCTTTTTATAAACTATCATCTTATTCATTAGGTGGATATTTGCTTATTATAAACAGTTCACCAAAAGTTAATTACCAAAATCTCTTCAGCCATGCTAATGGGATACACAAAACAAAGAACGAAGTTGCAGACAGAAAATGTCATGAGGACCTCAAGCCACACAAGTGATAGATGTAGAGACTTATGTCAAAATCAGTGCACCACATTACATACAGGTTTTTAACACAAATCTAAAAAATGAGATGAAGCTCTTTATTTTGAGTCAAATAATTCAAAGCCTTACTACTACTGCAGTCTCTCGGCCAAGAAATAGCAGAAATTATTTCTAGAATTCATTGGATTGAACAGAACACATAATCATTGCCTCTCATTAGAGAGCATAGGGTTTTTTGCTGCCAATCTGGAGCTTTGGAGTTCAGCTCCGGAAGTAAATGTATGCTAAAGTCTCTACAGGATTAAAGTTTGAGAATCAGAGGAAACAAGTACTCCTAACTCCCTGTGGCATTTAAAAAAAACCTCTCCATGTCATACATACTCACAAGGCCTGAAAAATCATAGAAATTTACCATCATCACCTTCATTCTCCATTCACACTCTCACACTATTGCATATTGCTCCCACATGTTTGCTGATTTGCATTTCAGATGTGTAAGCAAAGTACTGTAACACAGATTTTTGTGCAGCATCTAAGACATTGCTAAGTAGAAACCCAGCCAGTAGGTCTTTTCCTCAAGGAACACTAGTTGGACAGTGACAGCAACTTACATTTGCTTCCCTTGGCAAAGACGTATAACCAGTAATAGAATGTGTCAACAAAACACTGTTCTGCAATTAACCACAAATATCAAGGTAGGCAAAGCTCCATATCTGTGCAACAAGTTAAAATATTTTGGTATGAATAACCAAAAGACTGTAATTGCTATATCATTTATGTCCAGAAGAGGACTCTGCTTGTCATTTAGAATACTGCCTGATGTATTTTTATCTTACTAAAATCTATGATATAATTTATCTATGTCATATTATTATTAATCAATTTTAGAGTTGAATTGCTATTGACCTTTATCCAATGTATATCCCAACATAAATAAGTAGGTTGGCTTATGTTTGTAAAGCACTTTGAAGATGAACAGCATCATAAAAATGCCACATATTGTTATTATTATACATTCCGTTGAAACACCTTACATTTTTTAAGGAAACAACAAGCCAATCAACTGTCTGCACAATGAATAGACACTGTGCCTTCTACAGAAGAGTATGGGGAGAAACAAAGCAAAGCTGTGTCTGAACACTTCCAAAATTTCAGGAAAGCTAAAAAAATCATGTTTGGAAAAAATCACTTTACTTATAAAGCTGTGCATTCTGCAGCGCATATTATTTGAAATTTAAACTGATTTATAATGAAATACAAACTGATATCGAAATGAGAGCTGTCTGTGCTTGTAAACACTTTGTGCATTTACATCTCTGCTTGCAAATCTATAGTATGCACATGTCACAGTGATGAATACTAGACAAATACCCATGCAGAGCACACCAAAAAATGAGGATCCAGAAACATATTCCCCAGATAACTTGGGAATGACTAACCCTGTTGGTGCATTACACACAGTGGCCAGAGCTAATTGTCACAGTATGACCAGTGTGGCCATTATTAACTAGGCCTCCTGACAGAAATGCCCAGTTGGCACCTGCAGAGTTCCTCACTCACTGGTTACGTGACTTCCAAGACTTAACTGTGTGTAAAGCAGTAAGGTGTGGCAGAAAGGGTAACACAGCTTTTTCAGAAATAGCTGAGGTCCTTTCCCCATGCTCTGGCATTGCATGGCATGATGTCCTCAAAAATAATTCCTGACCATTGACCCGAAGACAACTTAAAAATTCAGTTTTCTTATTACATATACTTTATCCTCTACTTCTTTAAAATCCCTGCCAGCTTGGAGACTGCGCACTGCTGAGCAAATCTGAACATTTAATTTTGACTAATGATGACACAAAGGATGGAATTGTGCCATCTCTTCATATCCAAACTCACTGCAAGGGCAGAAGTATAGATATTCCATTGCAATTTGTTTCATTACAGTTCATGTTCTGACCCTCCACATACCATTAGCCCCCACCTCACTCATGCCAATTTCTCACACTCTGTTACACCACATCATAAGTTTTCCCAAACTAAGTGAAAAAAAGGTCCGGGAGGAAAAAGGCAAAGCTACATTGCACAGAGGAGCAGATTTTGAATTAATCACCAGGAGCAGGTTTTCAACAGACTTTCTGTTCTTCAGATCACCTGAAGGCAGGTCCTCTGCCTTCTGCCAATGGCTGGAAAGGGGATTCAGCTTCAAGTCATGCAAATATCATTGTATTGATGTGACTAAAAGGTGAACTCTGCGTTGGTCACTACAAAGAACAAGGTGGGAGGTGCCAGGAAACTATGGGTCGTCATTTCTCCCCTTCATTAGACTGCAAGCAGAAAGTGTGTATGACACAAGGTGTTCTGTACATCTCTCTAGAAAACAGTGCCAACGTACAGTAAAAATCACTCAAACTTCAGGGACCCAATTTAAGTGGGGGCTTGGGGAGAGTAAAACCCAATTTCAGTACTACTAACCCAATTCAATACTCACTAAATAGATAAAAAACTTTAATTCGAAAGACATACTTTTAAGACCTAACATGCACTTACTTTTACTGCAGCCAAATAGGTTGTGGACATCCAAATTACTAGCATCAGGAACACAGTTGTCACATTTCAAGCCAGTTACAAATTGTTTACAAACACACTGTCCAGTAACAAGATGACAAGTCCCACTAATGGCTCCTGCAGGATGACAATTACAGTGCTGACATCTATAAACAAAAACAAATCAAGGAAGTGATCAAAACACATTAACACTTTAGTTAAGCACAGTAGGGTTTTGTTTAAAGATTCCTGGGCAACCTAATTTAAAAATCATAAACAGCTGGGTACTCTGAAACACACCAGAAAACCTATTAGTCTGATTTTAAAAATTACAAAAAAGTGCCCACTATAAACATTTCAATGCCAGTATAATATTCTAATTTATATAAAAATGGCTTAGAATTAAAGAACTTTTATATTTATTGATCCACACACAAACTGGATAATAATGTTCCGTAATAACCACGTTATGCACTCAGCTCTGCAACCTTACTCACACAACCTTTCTTAAGAGTTGCAGAGTTCAGTGATACACATGTAACCAGTTTCAGAGGCTCCTGCACAAAATACGCAACATGCTACATCGGTGGAAACTAGACTTTAGTTGGGAAAAAAAAAGAAAAATCAATAATTTTTTGTCCACAATGCAACTTGAAGTTGAAAAAAAAATAGCAGGCTGTGAATAAAGAAGAATGAATGGTGACCAAAATTGGGAGAAAAAACTCCTCAGATTAAATAAGTGACAGGAAACAAAAAAAAAAAAAACAGAAATACGAATAACAGAAAGCACAATTTCTTTGCAGCCTGATGGATAAAATAGGAAATAACTGAAGATAATAATTAATTAAATGTGCAAATTAAATTATTATAAACAAGAACAAAAAAAAGTAAAAGCATTGCTATCACACAAATGCCACATTTCAATTCTATAACTCCCTGTGGCATCAGTAGAATACTTTCAGGATAAATTTACGCTTTGGCTTTTGTATGTGCAACTTCTTGCAATCAACTTGTTCTTCACTCGATACACAATTTCCCCACTGACAATCATTTTTAGCATATGATACTGATGTCAGATTGTGCAAATATTCAAAGACTTGGGACATGTCAGAAATTAGGCAAAGCAAATTACTGCAAATACTGTTATGCTACCCATTGCAATACAGACTGTCATTATTAGTCATAACAGAAAGCAAATAAATGGCAATGGCAAATAAAACCTCATACTTTAGATTCTAACTTCACTATATTCTAATTGCTGCAGACTAAAAGAGTTCTGGAAAAAAAAATGGACTGAGAGATACGTAGGACTGTACAGTGCAGCTAAAACATACTGGGAAGTCCACACTTTACTGCCCTTGCTCTGAGCTGGAAAAGTGCAATTCTCAGGTATAAGCAACATCACCCTCACCTCAAGGGAATCTTAAAATAATTCAGAGGCCGGGTCCTAAGACAATGAATCAGCAAAAAGACCTCAGAGAAATCCAAGGCAGAGATGTCATGCTATGTCCCTTTTATTCTGCTAACCCTAAGACTAGACAAGAGTCATTGATTTATATTTGGCTGATTTTCCCTTGGCCAGTTTCACCAGATCCAAGGAAATAAGTGGTGGTGTCCTTACACAAGTTACTTTGCCATTTTCCCAGTCACCACCAACACCTTGGTCTCTATCTCTTTGTCTACATGAAAGCAGAAATAAAAGTAAGTTCAGTTTTGTTTTAGGTATCATCTTTCTAAGGCAAGGGAGAGAGGAGGGGAAGGTGGAAACTGTTTTCACATTAGGACACTAAAATTCAGGTCAATAATCAGTGCAATAGACATGAAATGTGACACATTTTTAAACAAGCCTAAGAAAAGTCTTCACATACATTTTCTGCCTATAGCAGAGCTCTGTGTATTAGAGTTCCTTTACTCCACAGCAGATCATGCTGTGTGATCTCCTGGGGAATCATTCAACACCCTTAAAAAGGCTGATAAAAGCCAAAGCTGCAAAATAAGCTGCAAATTTGTTTTATGGACTAATATCCTTTTGAGAATAAATAAAATACATTCTCTCTTGGAAATCACTATACTGTAGTTTGCTCTCCTTTACAGTCAAGAGGAAAGGGCAATTTTTTCAAACTCTATTAAGTCTTTCCATCTGTAGAGAGTGTAACCAAATCCTCCTTTAAATAGAGGTTTTGTTTAGAGTATTTTAACATCATGACTCCAAAAAACCAGTTTAGTTACAGAAAAAAACAAAGACAGAATTATTTGTTCAGTAAGACAATATTTTATTATTTCAAAATTTCTTTACGTGATGATTATTTAGTTGGGGGGGGTGTTAACAAAAGTTTATTGATAGACAAACAGAGAAAGAAAAGCTTCTCTTACTGTTCTTGTATATTACTGCACCTCTTAACAATAAGGGTCTCCTGATTATTGCAGTTTTCATTATCATTCTCACACATGAGATGATCACACTCATATCCACGTACAGTCACAGTGATAGTTTTCAGTGCCTGACAGGGTGGGGCTCGCTCTTTCTCCTTGCTGCATTTTCTTCTAGGAAAAGGGTAAGATCCCTACCTTCACCTATACTGAATTAGGCTCCAGATCCTGCAAATAACAGCATATATTTCATCATATTCTGCTCCATGAGATTACACATTATATTTGTGCAATCACATGCATAATTTTCTTAAACTGCAGAACACTATAACTGAATATGCTGTTATGCATAGTTCATGCTTTTCAGTCACGAGTAAGGATTCAGTCAATTAAGGATTTAAAAAAATGAATTCTTAAAAAAATAAGTAACTTTTGATCACATAAGAAATATTGCCAGCGTTCTTGCTAAATGCTACTTTTTCAAGGTACTCTGAGTCAAATATAGTTGAGTTTTATTAAAACCGAATTATATATAATCAAGCAAAACAGACTTTTAAAACATGGAAAGAGAAATGTCATGCCAAGATGAATTGCAATATTGATTTTGCGAGGATAAATGGTTTTTGTAATATTAATATAGAGAAACCTTTATTACATTGACTCTCTAGGTGCAGTTAGAGCCTCTCCAGCAATCTGTTTAAAATCTTCATTTTTCATCCTTATGGGAAAACCTCACTTGCTAAATGGATTTCATAAACAGTAATCTGTCAAGATATACACATATATATAGAAACAATTTGTGATGTTCATTGACCTGTTCATTATAGTAAACAATACAGAAGTAGAGCATTTCAAATGTGTTCTGATGCCCACAACCATTACAGATCTGCTCACACTGCTGCAAACACCCAGTACTCCTAATTCTTTAATTGCCAAGAAAATTTTCATGCTTCATAACCTGAAACGCATTAAAGAATATGGAGTTCCTGGTTTATCTCTATAACACCACAAAATAAACCAACTCACATATACATTCCTCACAGTGGGGGAGTTTTAAAGCTTCACAATCCTTGTGTATCACAACTTTTGCTTCTTTTGTGCTATTGTGCAAAGACAGATACATCTGCCACTACATATAGCTCCCATCCTTTTCGTCCTGCAAACAGGGTCCTCAATAGACACTTGGAGCAACGATGGCTCAAATGACTTTACACAGAAAGGAAAAGCATATTACTCTTTTTATGAAGATATTAACAGTTAAAGAAAGGGATTAAAACTGATTAACAAATAAAGATTCCCAGTATCATTTTCAGTGGATGAATGTTTCTGCCTGAGGAACTGAGGCACTCTGGCCAAGTAGACAACAACCAAGGAATCCAAGCATATGCAACACAGGTTAATCATGTTAATGTACTACCAGAGGAGTCTTCAATACTGTCATGAGGATTAACTAGTAGTAAAACGTTAAAGCCAACTCTGACTCAAATTCCAGAACAGTAAAAATTTTCTATCTTTACACCAAGGTAATTTATATTTTCACATTTTCAATTCTGGAACACAGGTTAAAATGCAAGTATTTGAAGGCCAATATCTAATGCAGAAAAGCTATCGCTTAACGCAGACACAAACACCTCTGTCACCTGCTAAAACGTGGGGGTGGGGGAAGAATCTATTTCAAGGAACTAATAAAAAAAAGAATATCATTAATAGTAAGGAAAATATATTTAAAAGGCAACTTTAATATTACACAGGTTTTATTCCTTACCATTAGAACTGACAGGAAGTGAAAATAGGAAGTCCTTATTCCTACAGATTACTTTATGGCCATTAGCAGATGCCTCTATGACCCGAAACAGTAAAAAATAATTTTAAAAATCTCCTAATGAGTGACAGTAACATAAAAGTTAAAGTGAAAAATCTGCAGAATAATGTCAAATATATGCAAGATGACACTGATAATCACTGCCTAAAAGCATGTCTACCCCACACTAGCAGGGGGGAAAGCAGCATGGTAAGGGGAATATTGTACAGATTTTGCTTCTGCCTGTACTGTGTGGTTTGGGTTTTTTAAAGGCAGAATTTCAAAATATAACCAAACATCTTAACACCATCGGTCTGCATGAAAATAGGATAGCATTAGAACTGTGCAATCTTTCTGGGCAATATTTAAAAGGAAATTGAGATTGTGAGGATTAAGCAAGAAAGATGATCCTGGACAAGAAAGAAGAACAGTTGAAGAACAGTGTACTACCTATAAATACGTTTTGCCCCTTACATTCCAGGGAATTTACCCATATAATTCCAATGTACCTGGAGGCCCTAGGCTACATTTGATAAACAACTCACCCTGTGGCACATAACAGCATGTTGAAAAAGAATACACGGCTTCAGAAAAACAGATTTTTAAGAGTTAAGGTGCAGTGTATTTGTACTGCTACCACAAGAAATTTGGAAAGACAGGGGTATCTGTACCTTTTCCTTTTTTTTTCTCTCCTACTAAAATACTTTCCTGAAATATTCAAAAGCAAACAGTGGCTATAAGAATGGCACATTACCTGCATTTTAATAGTCAATGATTAACACTTCAGAAAACAGCGCACCTTACTGAAGATGCAGTGAAAATGTGAAGAAACAATTACCAAATTGCTACAACATTAGCTAGCCTTAGCCTTATACAGCTTTCATGCTGTTTCTGCCTAAATCTGTGGCAAAACTTCTATTTCTTTCAGCTCATGGGAGCATAGACAATTGTATAATGTATCACTTCTAAATCAGAGTGCACGCCTGAACTCAAAGAAGGATTAAGGTAACGAGAACACACCTTTTCAACGTCACTAAACCTTTGACCGAGCTACTATGAGAAAAATGGAACAAGGAGGTCAGAAGTGACCTATAAAAAAAAGAAACACTCACCTCCCTGTGAGAGAGTCAAATCCAAAGTAAAGTTCTTTGCAATGCTCGCATGTCTGTCCTGTTACAGAGGCATCTCGGCAACTACATTGGCCAGTCAGTTTATCACAGACCTGATTCACTGAACCAGCTGTGTGGCATAGGCATGGCTGACAGCCAGTGACATTGGATGGAGAAAAATAAAAACCTGGAAAAAAAAGGGATTTTGAGAGCAGACAATATGCAAAAAGTGAACACAGTAAGATCACTATCAACTTATGTCAAATCGGGAATGAAACAACAGAAACAAAGCTTAAATAACACACACAACAACTCCAATAAAGCACCGTAGTCTTCCTCCAGAGCTGAACTTCTAAATGTTCTCATTGTCACTTTGCAAAGCTATTATTCATTCTCCATTTGCCAAATCCGATTTTTTATTCTCTCTCCTCAGACTTTTAGACACAGTAAATGCAAAATAGGGGGAGTACATTAGTGTGTCTGTGGGGAAAATAAAGACCCAAGGACATGAGAGGTACTAATGAGTGCACCACTTGCAGTAGAAACACAAAAAAATAACAGAATAGATATTTGTTCATTTCAGTCTGTGATGATCTCACCTCTGAAAATGGTCAGATGCAAACTATAAGAAATGTACACATTTTCTCAAGAAAGTCTCTTAAATCTTTCTCAACCAATGGTTGGCTTAATCATTGAAGCACTATGTTTCTTAGGAAAAACTCCATTTGATGAGTATTCCCTGGTCTATGTAAAATTTGTATTTCACTTCTCCATAACGCAGAGCTTGTATCCTAAACAAATACTTTTACAGAAACTGATACACTGATTTTAAAAAAAAAAAAAATTACTTATCTGCTATTAAAAATCTTTTATCGTGAATCCTATCCTTCCGTTCCTGCATTATTTCCAGTTATGAACTGAAGCGTTCACTTCACCTTCCCCCACAGTATATTTGGTATGCTTCTGCTATGCTATCTTTCATCCTATTGCCCTCACAAGCAATCTTTATCTATGCCTTGAGCACATTACTGATAAATGCAGTTTATAGATAGAGTTTATACAGCTCTAATCTGGTCATTGAAGAACTTACCCATTATTCATAGCCTCAGCTGAAATTTCTGAGAGCTTTTACACACATTCTTTTAATGATGCTGTACCACTTGCATAACCTATTTGGCTATGTGTGGACTTATTCCATTCTAATTTCTTTCTGATCAGAAGACAATTCAAGTAACAGCATACCAGTAAAATGCATAATTACATAAGTTTCCCAAATTATTTGCTATTTTTACCTGATAAGTAATAAACATTAAACTGGGTTTTTTCACATAAATTGCTCTTTTTTTTTTTTTTTTCTTTCCCCTCACCCCTTTGGAATACTACAATTTATTAAAAATGTAGCAATGCATGACAACTCTGCAAAGGATGCTGGTGACACAGTATTAACAGGCTCCAGTCAAAAACAAGTACCTAGCTTGGAAAATGAATCCTGAGGCAGGACTATTGATACAAGTTTCTATCTCTGTCAGCTGGCTGCTATTAATTATTATTGTACAATCTCGATAGAAAAAATTCAGCTGTTACTGAGACACAGTATTTGCACAGACTTCTCAGACACTTGCCCTCTTCTCCCTCCAGACAAAGTTCAATCAGTAGTTTCTTAGTCATGTTCTCAGTTACTGAATATTGTTTGCTGCCCAATAACATCCTAATGTCCTGCTTTATAATAAAGAGCCAAAAATTATATTGTAACATGTCATATTGCCCTAGGCCTTATTATTTGTCTTACAAGAGATAGCTCTCTATATACACCCCTAGGGTGGTATTCTCCGTCTTTGCAGCAGTGTTGCACTGTGAGCTCATATCCAAATAGCAGAGGAACTAAACAAATTGAAAACATTAGAATTTTACTGCTCAAATCTTTGTTCAAGTTTAGCCTCTGGTCCTCAGCGAGATAAATCTCAAGTGGACAGTGAAGTGATATCAGTCTCCAGTTAACATACATTCGCATCATAAAAAAACCATGCTGTTGGCACTTTATTCCGGAGGGGCCCCGAACGGAGCCACCACAGAGACCAAATGGCTTGAAGTTATTAGCGAGGCAGCATGTATTATCTCATACTGCAGTCGTCTGCGCAGTGCAGTGCCCATCCTGTGCATAAACAGAGGAGACCATTTCCCAGCAATGTCACTCTTGAGCACAATGAACGACTCCACTCACGGAATGTAACAGGAAGGGAGGAAACAAGTTTCAGCCTGGACTCAGGCAGAAGGTCAAAGCATCTCTTCAGAACCCAGTTTATAGTTGCAGTAAATTATAAGCTCTCAGGCTAAACCAGATCATTGTCCACATGAAGTTTTGCATGATTCTGTTCTGTAATGTCTAAGAAAAGACTATAATGGGTAAATAAGCACATCTCTAGAAAATAAAATCATTCTGCCTGAGCAGGATCTATCACTACAGCATATATTGCTTATTTCCGAACAGTGAATTTGTAATTATAAAGAATCTATGCCTTAATGTTAAACATTCTGGCTCTCCTAATGTCATACTGCCTAAACCACTATAGACAGTGAATGATTTGGTATGATATTCTTTACAATAACCTTACAGAAATGGTCTAAAAGTTTAACTAATTTTCTAGATATTACCACATTACTTTTTTCTTTTCCAGAAGTATCAAATAAAACTTTTTAAAAAAGGGATAGGAAAAAGAGAGCAATTTCCTCCCCTGACTAATTTATAAGTACATTAACATTATTAAATGAAGACAAAAAGAGACACCAGATTACGAATTCATACTGTTTTGTCATAACCATTATTATTATTTACTTCCACCACCTAGAATTTGGCAGGAAAGAGTAAGAAACAACTTAATGCAAGCTTAATTTACAGCAAGGTTAGAAGGGCTCATAAAAGTTGTGTTATGAAGGATCCACTGTTGTATAATAGAACCCATTTCCAATTTTAAGACAGCCACTGCAAATCTCGACAAGATCTATGTATATAACTAGTATTACGCTTACTCTTTTTTCGGATTTTTTTCCAATGCAACCATAACTGATCACATTTGTCAATCAAACACTCTTCCATAAGGAAGAATGAAAGTCACAGCAAAGTATTCAGCTTCCTTTTTTAATCATCATCTTAATATTTCTCCTATGATATAGAAAAGGAACACACAAGCAATTCCTTAGCACTTTTACATGCTTACCCGCTATGGCAGTAATGCTCATTTCTTAAACACAGACTGTGCTTCAAAACGCACCAACAATGTCGCCACAAGGTAATTCACATTGTTCTAGCCAGGAGAGGTAGTATGTTTACAAAAACTCGGTGCCCAGACACACATCCTACATGCTAGTTTACATCATTTCCATACTATGTAGCACTCTATAAAATCCTGTGGTCACCGAGCAAAGAACTTTAAAAATTACTTTTTTACAGCTTTTCTGCCCTCAAAACAGGATCCAAGGCCTGCGTTGAATAGGATTTGTATGGAACAAATCCCAGGCAGTACGGCAAGACAGCCCCAGAATGAAGCAGGGACAAACTGTTCACAACAATTTGGAGGCTGCAAAGATCCTGCCTCAAGCACTGTAACCACGGACATCTTGAAAGCTAGTTTATACACAAGGCAAAACTGTTCTTTTATTTTGTTTCATGGTAGAATCAAGTGTTCCTCTCTTTGCATACACCATTAGTTTGAAGAAAAAAAAATTAAATGTGCAGCAATCTACCAAAATGTTATTTGTATGAGAACAAACTGGAACACAGCAGTTCATAGATACAGTTTAATAGATTAAACACATGGCTGAAGGCTCCAGAAAGAGTTTTAAGGAAAAAAATTGTCTCATTATAATTTCCCAAAACTACATCCAGTTTGAATTTTTCTCCATTGGCAACTCTTCTTGCATTAAGATTTTGGTAACATTTGTAAAGCCTCTCAAATTTTATCAAAGTACATAAAAATATGCTACAATGCAATGTTATTTAAAATACCACTAACTAAAACATACTTATAATTACACAGAATAAGAAAAAAAATACATATGACCTGTATTCCACTAAGGAAATTTGCATCACAGAGTTGAAATGTCCCAACAGACCAAGAAGTCCTCAGTATGTTTTTAGGGCTGCTGGTATTAACTAATTAATTGCGTGCTTTAATTAAACTGTATTGGCTACATATACACTTGGAATACATTTTCTTATCTTTGTCCCAAGACAAAGTCTTAGGACACGTTTACGCTACTAAAAACCAATTAAGATATTCCATACATCTATATGGACAACTTATACTCTCCCATTTTATAGAAAAGCCTCTTTTGGGACATGCTAACAAAGAATATTTATATAAAATTAGACATATTAAACATCTAAATAAGGTCACACTGGGATCAACACTAAAATAGCAGAAATGGTGCAGTTTGCTGAGCTGCAAATACAAGGAGCAATACAAGGAGCAATAGGAACAAATATAGGAGCAATACAAGGCTTTTACTACCATGCGAATTTGCACTTTCACATGCACCAGAGTGCTCAGTGACCAGCACATATATGCTTATAATGATTTGTTAGAAAATTTAAAAATAATTCTTACAAAAAATTAATTTTTAAATTATTTTCTTTTTTTAATAGGGACTATTGTGGAAGTATTCCTTTGAGTGCCATGCAAGCTTTTCTACAAACCAGTCTGTTCACACTATCAATTAAACCTTTTTAAACCATTTAGTTCTGCATAAACCCTGGCCTTTCTTTTTCAAGGACAAGGGCGGTCACTGACTCGGGAAGCCTTGACATCACTCCTCTGCCGATCTCTGATTAAGTGGCTGCTATAGAGGGTTAGCAGGTCAAATAGCACTGGAGGAGGAACTAAGAAAAACAGAATGCTGCCTTATTTATTAGTATATGTACCTAAAATAATTTAAATGAAAGCATTTTAAAAAATACTTAATGGAGGTTAAGCAGCTTTTTTAACCTCTATTCAAATTATTGAATGGCATATTAAAACCAATGGGGCTATAATGTACCTTTTAATGTGACCTGCTACTTGACTAAATTGCATATGTATTTAACTTGAACTAAATCTATCTGCTTAATATTATTATGAAGGGTAGGTTAGTATTATCTGTAGTTTCACTTTAGCCATCTATCTTTTAAAACAAAAACATTGAAATACAACTACAGAGCTTCCCACCTATAATGAACATTTAAACTTTTTTTTGTATTGTTTATTAAACAATATGGTACAAAATCTAGAACTGACATGTAACAACTGGAATATCACCTACTTGTAGGGCCAAACTGTAACCAGTCCTTGTGAAAGCCAGCACGTCCTCACCACAGCAAGGCAGGTGAATGCTTCCTAAGTGGCACGTTTGCCAGCCTCATCAAAGTTTAAGCAACCATCTCTGTGCCTCCTGCCATGCTCAGCTTTATGCATGAAGTGTCCTTCCTGAAAAGGTTGCACTCTGCCTTCCAAATCCACATTTTTCATTATGAGGATAGCTGCTGTTCATTAAATTATGCCAATTTACCTCTTATTCAGAGAACGGGCTATAATTATTTGTATATTTTCTCAGTAACTAGAACTAGCCTAACATTATTTTGAACATGTTGGAAAAAGAATAGTAACGCAAATTATACAACCTCTGGCAATATAATAAATACCTGAGCCTGATCAGGACATTAATACTTCCTTCTCGCTCACAGAGTTAGAAAGAAACGGAAAAATAATTAATAGCATATGTCAGACATGATGCTGTCTGAATGTATATTAAAAACTGTAGGAACTACAATTGTAATAACAAGAAAGGAAAACTTACTGCATCAAATAGATTGCCTTCCAGTTTCCTTACCTGGTGTACACTCATCACACCTTCTTCCCCGCCGCTGAGGCAAACAGACACACTGTCCAGAAATGGGGTCACAGACTGTTCCTGCCAATGTGCCCAGAGCGTCACAGTCACAACGCTGGCAGCCGAGGAGGTTGCTCACGCTGAGGTTGTACGTATGAAGCGAGCACTGACTGCACCGAAGGCCTGTCACACCAGCTTTGCAAGGACACTGTCCTGTAGACTGGTCACAAAGCAGAGAGCCATTTACTGTACCTGCCGTATCACAGTTACACGGCAGGCAAATGAAGGAATGACTCTTCTGCACTTTGCGATATCCATCTAGGCACTGGTCGCATTGCCTTCCTCCAATATTCGGTTTACAAGCACACTGCCCTGTCGTTGCATCGCACACAGTTCCAGAAAGCGATCCCGCAGCGTTACACTCACAAGCCTTACAACCAGTTCCATCCAGCCCATAAAAGTTGTCCATGCAGGTGTCACAGTGAAGCCCTTTCACTCGTTCTTTACAATTGCACTGCCCAGAGAGAGGGTTGCAGAATTGGTTCACTGAGCCGTGGCTGTTGCACCAACAAGGCTCACATCCATCTTCATTAGAATATCGGAGAGCTTTAAATCCAAAATTGCAACTATCACACCTAAGACCTGGAAGGAGAAAAGATATCAATAATTTAAACAAACCAAAACCAAAAATCAAACAAACAAAAAAAAAAAAAAGAAAAGCTATTCATTTCAGTTTTCAAGAAGGGTAAGTATACTACAGTGGAAATAAAAAAGCGAAAGGAAGGACTAATAGTCTTCACCAGAATAATTAACGGGAGTGACAGGGCTGCACAAATCAATTGAATAACTGTGGCATCCCAAAAATCTGTTTACTTTTCCAATTTGTTTCAGAAGCAATGCGTTTCTGTTGGCCTCTCAATACAATTTAAGATACTTCTGCCAGAGATTCTCTGTAACATTTCTAAGACAAACCAGAATTAATCTCTTTGTCCCCGAGAACAGCACTTGTTGCACAATCAATGCTTACGTGAACTCTTCACCCTATATTGTAGAAATGCAATACACAGAAAATTGCACTGGGGTCTCAATCTGTTCTGGTAATAGATTTATATATTATATTAATAATATTAAATTTAGTCTAGGACAGCACAAGTTAGACTAATTACAGTGAATTATTTACTTAACACCATACTTCAGTTTTACCATTGATTATATTTATGTTAGTGTTTACTGTTAGCCCTTACTGAAAGGAGAAAATGTTTTCCATAATCCAAAATGAAATATTTTTGTCTAAATTATGATTAACTCCTGCAGTACATTAAAACCTAAACTGTTTTTTTGTCATGCTTCATCCTGTAGTTTTATTGGCTTTGTTTTCAAAGTCAATGTTTGCTTTATCCCTGCCCCAAGGGATGGCATTTATATGTACATTTGTAAAATGTACATTACAAGAAAGCAAACTAGATTGTTATATGAAAAATGCAAATTCAGTTACATATTTTCCCTTGCAATGGGAAAATCCTTCACTATCACTTAACTGTTTCATACAGGAAAATATAAATACAATGTTCCAGTAAAATATTGTCGTCATTTAAAAGACACAAAACCATACAAAAATACATCTAGCAACCTAAATGTAGAAAAATAAAACTAAAAATGGTAGGGAATGCATTACATATATGGATAAAACTCAAAAACTCCAACGGAAGGCAAGTTCCTTTAACAGTGATGAATGACTCACCTAAGGCATATCATTTAATTTCAATAAGGAAAATAAAAAAGGACCACTATTGCTGCAAATTTTAAAAATAACTGTATTGTTAACAAGAATTATGACTCATTTTGAACTATTAAAATTGGTCTACATGGATTCATATCATATCAGTTTTAAAAATATGCACAGTGCTTATTTGAATATGCCATACATATTCCTGACAGGTAATCTATTCCTAACGATACTGAGGAAGGCCTACAGGGCATCACATTCAATGTTAACAAGTACAGGGGAGTTAGCACGCTTGGCATTTAATTCACATTCTTCTACCTTTTTATTCTAGATGAATGACCTACTTTAATAAAATTATTGGTGCTAATGTATTTTACTGGTGATAGAATCATTAGTAAGATTTAACAGTTGTGTTAACTCTAACAGTTCATGTTTCATAACACTGCAGTCCAGAGTTGCATTTTTCTGTTATTATGTTTGTTTAAATAGATAAAATGGCAATAGATTGCCTTAAAAATCAATTTAGAAATTCAAAGAGGAAAGCCCTCCGTCAAAGTTTGCTGCACACATTTTAATATACAGAAGCTTGTTTACAATTGGTTTAGAAAAGAAAAAAAGAGAATCTAGTCTGGAAAGAATTAGGATTTATCCCACAAACACTTGTATAAGTACAAGCTTCCACCATAGTTACATGTAACTACAGAAAGCATGGATTTACACTTTTTTTTTAATACCTATTTCAGTGAAAACAAAAACCATTCTTACTGTTTTCATCAAGGGGATAAAATGTTTAATATACAGACAACAAAATGTGAGAACCAGACTATGTATTTCTTGTCTGCCAAATTGCCACTGAGTTAAAAAAGGTTTTCACAGGTGCAGATATGCAATGTGGGCAAAGAATAAATAATTAAGAATGCTCTAAAGTCCTTTTTCTTGAAGGTAGAGAGTGGGTTTAAGATGCACAAAGTTTATTTTTACTCTTAGCACCCTTTTTATTGAATGGAAAGCGTAGCATTCCACAGGAAAAAGGACTGGAACTGCTCAGGCTTCAATCTGGTTAGAGCTGTTTTCATTATTTGTTGTTATTCTCCATTTTCCCTTTCTTCTAATCTCCAAAAACAACAAAGACCTAAAATATTACAATTTAATCATCATTCACAAATGAGAGTATATATAATATCAAGTACATTAACATATACTTGAACATCATTAATGCAACCCAGAACCATGGTTAGGCTGAAATAAAAAGAGATCACTAATTCTGTTAATAACAAAACAGAAAAGGATTTTTTCTTTTTGAGACCTATGTATAGTCTGGGACATGTACAGCTACCATGCAAGGCTCACTTTATCAGGAAATTCTCCTTGCATAATATTCCCATACATCAACATTTCAAAGTGCATTATATATACTGTGTATTTTGGGCACTTGATAAATTTTGTCCTTATGTGGCTGTGGCTCCCCTCAAATATGCTGGAAGTAATAAATTGCTATAATCAAATCTAATTTCTGAAAAATACCTGTGGGAGTAACAAACAAAAAAGCCCATCTTGTAAAAAAAATGATAAATAACACAGAAGGTAGCAGTTTATTATAATCAGCTTGGCATTGAATTACAAAATTAAAATTATGTGGCCCTTGATAACTAACCCTAGCTATGTACATGATCTGTGGAATTATGTTGACTTATTTTGCATTTCATAGGAACAGTTCAAAGAAATGTAATAGAAAAAAAATTGATAGATTTATCACAAAGGACCCCATAGCACAGAATACTTTGAGAAAAAAATCCATTTATTTTGGTCTATTAAGAAAACTAGCATGGAAACGATTTGCTTAGAACTCATTAAGTATAAAACATTTTGAAAAAGTGTTAATTTCCTAAAAGAAACATCTATGCAGTAAGCAAATTACATTATTTCTGTGACTTATTAGTACGGAGCTAAGTAAGCTAATGTAGCTCTGCCATAAAGAAACTTCTAAAGGGTTGATTAAACTAAGCTTCAAGCTGTAGTTTGATAGAATTGCTAAATTAATAATTTTTCAACAGTTAATTTCATTCATTTTTATAATCTGCCTTCAGCAAAGAAGTTTCCTATACCTTTCATTTAGAAATCAAGTGTGTTTTATTCCCAGAGAAAACAAGAAAAATGGCTTCGAACTCTTGCATTCCACATACCAATAACATTTGCTTTGCACTTGCACTGTCCTGAATTTTGGTGACAGGTAATATCTCCATTGACTGTCCCAGAGGTATTACAGTTACAGGCACTGCAGCCATCAGGGTTTGACTGTTGCAGATTGTAGAATCCTTCCTGGCACTGATTGCATTGTCTGCCAGACACATGTCTCTTACAATTACACTGGCCTCCAATCTAGAAAGATACAAAATATTATAGAATGAGGAACATGTCTATTTTTAGATGATACATTCATTAGCAACAAGAATGGGAGTGCGAGTTGGGGAGGAGAAAATTTTAAATGGAACAGAAAAAAAGCATAAGCCTCTGTAAAACTTTTTTAATTTGTTGAGAGAGAGGAAAAAAGAGAAATATTGAACAGAATGTAACTATTTGACTTTTAAATAGAGTTTAAAAAGTCCTGTTCTTTCAAAACAGAAGGGGAAAAGAACTGAGTAAATAATGCAACCATATTTACCATATGGACAGAGAATCTGCAAAGAATATTTACGAAATCGCACTGCATAAATGGTGACATCTATTAAAACAAACAGCACTTTTTTGAATCACAGTTACTGCAAAGAACTGTCATCTTCAAAGGTCAAGTTTTGCAATTTTTGTTCTGACCATATGCTTCCTTATTTTAGTGAAAATATTAGTTAAGTAAGAATTATGCCGAGTTGAAAATTTTTCTTTCTGATTATTCATTTTTCTCTCCCTTCACTGAAGGATGTGATCCACCAGTATCTGAAACCCTGTCCCTCTTTTCTTGGCTCAGGTGGGATCCAAAACATTCCACTTCAGTGGACGTATGTAAAGGTCCTCACCTACTCCCTAAGTGGGTAGCATTGCCATTCAGAAGCAGCTGACACATCCTGTGTTATGCCTGGGCCATGATCTGGGAGGATGAGTCTCACACTTTGTAAAAGATTAAAGAACTCCTGAAAAGCTACCTCAATTTCTGAAAGCCAGGAAACAAACACAACAAAACAAAAACAACAACAATAACAAAAAAACCCCAACCAAACTACAAAAAAAACCAAAACCTATCTCTACATTCATCACTTTCCAATATGGTTGGCAAACTGACCACAGGGAAAGGGCAATGGCATAGGGATGGAGAATGAAAGACATCAATCAATGCACAACATAGACAAAAACAGGGAGTCAAAGCAACACAGAGCTGCAGGAGATGTAAACTGGCAAAAAATTTGGGATTCATTATCAAGGAACAAAACCTAATTTTTCCAACTTAAGTGTTCTGGGAAATGCAGATGGAACAAACCAACAAAGTCTGTGTAAGAAGTAATTTTCTTTGGGTCAGTGTAATTTTTTTTCAATGCAAATATTTCCAAATATGAAAAAGCACAGTGATTCAAAACTAGCATTCATCTAGAACATCAACAGCTGTAATTCAGTGTACTTTGCTTTTTAAGAGCTACTAGAACAAAAAATTCTACTAACGGTTGCCTTTTTCATCTTTAATCCATGAGCCAAGTAAAGCTGAAAGAACAGGAGAGACAAAGCTACTCGGAAGTTCCACTTAAAATAAATGTTATCACACCTGCAAATCTACAGTGAAGCTCTAAGCTTTGTTAATACACGATAAAATCAAGTATTTCAACATCTAAAAGTAATTCAGTGCAGAAAATACTGAATGAAAGTTAGAGAAGCATGTACTCTTACCCCTTCCTCATAAAAGGATTCTGTAGTCAATAGAAACTCTTCAATATGATTTAATGATAGAGATCTATTACTGATTTATCAGCCACGTTTTTCAGGAAGATGAAGATATTAAAAAGGCAAGACAACAATATTTTATAAAAGGCAAGACAACAGCAACTACAAAAAGAGTTAAAAGACCACAACAGCAGAAAAAACAGCCACAAGGATTTTCAAGTTAATTCCCTTTTAGGCTGGATTTGATCTAGACATTTAGTGTATTATAAGAGACCCAGTCATGCATCACAGCCATTCATCAGAGAACTCATATGTGAAAAGCAACTCTGAGTTTAACCCTAAATGAAAAAAACACCCTAGTTTAGTACGTAACTGTAAAAGAAACATTCTGTTAGTGATCACAGCATATTCAGATTACACAATAGTAGTCAACTCATACTTTAGAAGTCTTTAAAGTTACTCCAAAAGCTACCACATGAAGGAAAACATTGCATGCAAAAAGCCATTTTCAGTCAGTGCAAACTGGGTCAAAACAAGGAAGTTAAAAAAGATAGGATAACTAACACCAAATTTTAAAACCAGAAAAAGGCAGTACAAAACCGAGCTTTTAACAAAAAAAAACATGTCTAAAGAATGAAGGGAAAAAAGATTTAAATGTCAGAAGCAAAGGAAGACTACCAGAGAATCAGTGTGGGCAATAAATAATTAAGTGGTATCATTAGCAGATCCTGAGTGGACATCAGAATTCAGTAAAAGGGGAGTGCAGCATCAGTAAAAGGCTACCCAGAGAGGACATGGAATCTCTGTCCTCAAAGGTAGCAAGACTTATCCAGACAAAGTAATGACTGCCTGGATCTGGCACTGACAACAATTCTGCTTTGAGCTGAAGCAGATGACCAACTAATACTTTTACAGTTACGGGTAGCATTCGGGAGAGAGAACCGCAACAGAGATGCAAAGAAAGTATTTCACAGCTTTTAACTATGGAAATACAGAAAGCTTTTCACAGCTTTCTATATTAGGAATGATTTTTAAGACTGTTTTCAAACCAAGGTGCCAGAAGGAAAATATTTTAGCAAAATATCACCGTGGAAAAGTGACTAAACATGAGACTGAAGTTCCAGATGAAACAAAAGATAAAATCATTGAGTTATTAATTGCTTAAATCAACATCAGTAAAAGAGGAATCAAATTACAAAAGTTATATCAATCTCCTTAAAAGGCTGTAAGGAAGTTTCTGAGATCTACAGACTAGTAGGCTTTTCTTGTAAAAAGATAGGTACTTTTTTTCCAAAGAAAAATCATCCTTCATGATTCAACCGCTTTTCTTCAAGTCAACAACATCTGGAAATATGACATAGAGTGAACCAAATGGATAATCAAAAAGTCAAATTCATTTCTGAAGTACAAACTTAGTGCCTGGGAAAAACCAATCCTGACTATCAGTCGACAATGATGAGTCCAAAATTAGCTATTGCCATTCAAGAAAGGTGCTATTAAAGCTGCTTTCCCTTACAAATCATTTGAAAGCTCCAAGTCAATTAAAAAGGTGATAGGAATACTGGAATTTTTAGGAAAGGAACTGAAAGGTATGCAGAATATCTCACTGTGTCATAAAAATCCATTGTGTATCAACACTTTGAATAATTTGTGTCTCTGGTTGCTCTCTCTAAAATAAAAAGGGTTACAGAGGGAGTAGAATAAGCACAGATACGAATGAAAAGAGACTAAAAGACTTTTCACTTTGGAAAGAGATGACTAAGAAAAATGGCTGCAAAATCATGAATGGCTTACAGAATGAATGTACATTATTTCTCATGTTATAAGACAGAACACCCAGGAAATCATAAGAAAATAAAGTGTATACAGTAAAAGTGTATAGATAAATACACTTTTTTTGAGCAGCATTAAAAAACTAGCTAGATTAATTCCATATGTGGACACCAAACATGGCTACTCAAAAACCCTGAGTTTGGCTCAGGTAGTCCCAAATCCATAAATAACGGGAATCTAGAAAAGCGTATCACAGAGAGGATACTGTGCTGGATGAGTGTCCTTTCATCCAGTGTAGCTGCTCTTATCCCGAATACCTGGAACCCAAGGCTAATTGTGATCACACAGTAGCTCTTTCCTGATGCAACGAGTGAAATATGTAGATTACTAAGTAGTGATAGAAACAAAGAATACTATCTTCGGTATAATTTTGTGTCAAACTATTACAAGAAGCAGTACGTTTCACCACATTCAGTTGCAGAAAATGTATGTCCCCAAACTTGCTCTAAATAGGGTAAAAAAAATTATGCTTGGAAGAATAAATGTGATTCTTCAAGTGGAGGAGAAATGTCTGGTCAACTCAAGAATTCAAATTTTCTCCAGCATCCAGCCAACAAATCTCCATATATAAATAATAATTTGGCTTAATTTGGGGGGGAAACAGCTTAAAAATGGGAAACATAGAAAAATAGTACCTTTAATTTCTCTCTACAGACAGAGGCACACCAAAACAGTCTGTGAAATGCTTGGCAATGAATACTGTTACAGGGAAGTTGTACAAGCTGACAAATGTTTATAATGCTGCAGAAATAGGTGTACCACAGGTTAGAACATAGAAATCTACATCAAAATGGGTAGAACAAACCATTTCTATAACATAATGTACTTTTATGTATTCTACATAAAAATCTAAGTGAATTATGAAACTAAGTGGTTACTGTTGTTATTAGTACCATTATTTCTATAGTAAATCTAGCTTACTCTGGAAACTGTGGTATCAGTGAGAATATTGGCAGCAATTCATGTTTAAAGAATTTTTTAACCAGGATTTCACCAGTTGAGCACTGGAGATATTACTGAACCTTGCCTTTCTTCCCCCTGATTCAAATGCTACCTGTCATGTAAAGAAAAATATTTTATTTATGCTGGCTATAGAAGAGCAGAAAGCAATCTGTACTCCTGTTGCTTATGCCTTAGAGGCCTGGTTCTGACCCAAACAGTAAGCAGACAGAAACAGCCTGTGTATTAACATTACCATCTTGGTACTAAATCACTTATGGAAAATATCTGTCTAGATTGTTCACTATGAAAATAAGCCTAGCCAAGCATTACTACCAAGTGGTGGTGTATCTGGGGACCTCATAATTACAATTGTTATTTGATACAGAAAATCACTGATGCTGAGTTGGCATATATCCCTTGTGTCATTTATAATTTACGTATGAAATACACATTAGTCCTATATCCTTGAATGTAAACAGTTACAAAACGTATGCAAGCAGCCTTCTCCTGCACAAATCACAGCTGCAGCATCATTGTCCTTAGTGAGGAAGCTGACTGCTTAAGGTTCCTGCATTTTAGATATACTGAGCAGTTCTCACTGATTTAAACTCTAGTGATACCACGTTTTAATTGGAAAACACTTTAATCTAACACATCGCATCAAGAATCACAAATTCGAAGAGGTGCCTGGTCAGGAAGTCTCCCAATGTCCAGTTAATAAACTGAGGACTTATGAAGAGGTTTAAGCACCCAGGATAAAGGTTGACATTCCAAAGAATTGTCTTAATTGTTGTTTAGAATACAGCAAACTATTTAGCCATAGCAGTCATCTAGTGTGATTCAATACGTACATATCATAGTATCAGAAATATAACTTCTGACTACTTAGACTTTTGTTGACCATAGGTGTTCTTAAAGTATAAAATGGAATTTTCTAAAAAAAAAAAAAAAAGGTAGCCTAAATTTTCTGAAAGTTAAAACCCCTTTTTTCCCCTTGGATATGCCTGTAAGTCCAAGTTGCTATTCTTTGGTGTCTGTAATAGAAGAAACATACTGCCAGAATTGTAATCAGAAAGTGTCTCCAGTTCTGGAGAACAAATGTGAGATGAGGCATGATGTTGCTAAATAAAAAAGTAATGCTGACACTTTCCTAAGCTTCTTTTACCAAAGTTAACTTCTGGTTTTGAAGCCCAAAATACATGACAAAAATAGACGTTTGTGATTAGCTAACTCATTACTAATTTCAACTATTTACCCTCTACCAGGGCAGAAGCACCTTCCCTTGACCCACAGAAAATGCAAGTTATAGGGCATTGCAAGACTTGGAGGTATATTCAGGTCTGGCATGAAATGCTTGCCGTTCATCCTGCCATCACCAGTTTTGCAATTGATTGGTACTAGTCTCAATGTTCTGCCTTTTTGATATAAATGCTAATTATATACTTCTCACTACCTTCTTACGTGATGCAAATCTGGCAAGGACCCCAGCATCTAGTTGTTTGCAATCTCAGGAAGTGGGAGGGGGGAGCAAGGGGGTTGAGGACTTGTATTTTCTTTTCCCTTTCTTCATTTTAGGAAATGAGAACTGTATGGTGTGCTGGCTCACACACATAGGTTAATGGTCTGACACCAAATACCTGAGAGTATTCTCGATATGTCAGCTTTGGGAACTGAAAATTGAATAAGCAGCAATAATGAAGTTCCTTTGCACTCCCCTGATATCTCTTCTTGTCATTGCGTATGATGACTTTCAAAAGTCAGTAGCTTTCTTCTACTTTTACTCAAAATGTAAAATGAGGCATTTACCCTCTGCTCATCACACTCCAAGGGGTGGGATTGGACAGAACCCCCAAAATAAAAAACTACCACCAAAAACCAAGATTTCCACTGTAAAAAGTCCATCAGAAATAAAGCTATGGAATTATTTAACATAAAAAGCTCATTTCCTTTCTTTTTAGCAAAAAGGTTAAAGGTCTTCTATGAAGGGAAATCCAGGATTCAGATTACACACAGTGTTTTAGAACTTGATTTTTTATGGACTCCACTATGCACATGCTTTTCATTTACACATTTGCATCCTATACATTCTGTTTCGTATATCTGCTGTCTGAAATGCTCTTAATTAACTACTTAAACCTATATTCTTTCCCTTGTAACACACATTCCATTGATTTATTTATTGTCAATCACAATAAAAGGATTGACAACAGTGTAGGTAAGTAAATGCTCATTCTAATTTTAGATAATTAACTCAGAAGTNAAAAAAAAAAAAGACATTCAAAAAAGAAATATTTAGGGGGCATATAGAAAAGTGAAATCTGAAGCCTGTTCAGAAAGTTACTTGGTAGCACTGTAACCTGCTTTCATTTGACTCTTCAGAGAAAACAGTAACTAACATTTCATTTCTTTTCTTGCCTTAAAAAGAGTTTTCTTGCAAGATGAGACAATACAGCTGCCACCTTGACAGAAGGCAATTAAGTCTTTGCAACTCTGAACAATAGCCTCTGCAGTAAAATACAGCTTCCTCACAACAGTAAGTATGTGATACATATTTATTTGGATATTAATAGTAAGTTTTTAAAAATCAGCAAAAGCTGAGCAAAGAAAGATGCCTAATGCATTGAGATCAGAATGGTACTTCCAAAGACTAGGTAAAAGCCACAGCAGCACTTAAGAGGTTTGCTTAAAAACAAATGCCCAGGAAAAGAGTGTTTTTCCCCCAGCTTTATATACAGCTTATTATAATAGAATCATGAAAGGACTACAAACTGCCATGCCTGACTGAATACGTATGCATTTGTAGAGCAGTCTGGGTAAAAAGCAGCACAGGAAAATGAGTAAAGGATTGTGGTATAAGGGCCAGAAGAAATTAATCTCCAGCTCTCCATATAGAGCAGGAACGATCACATCAGCAGTATTCTGGCAGGATTTTCTCACGTGTGAATGGTTAGGGAGAAGGGAAGAAGGCAGCCAATTCCTCTTTCACTCTCATAAAACTCAAGCACCTCAAATAGTTCATCTGGAGTTTCTGATTGTTTGAAATGCTTTGTGATGAATATTCACAAAGAGGATGCAACCATCTTTTCTACAGTGATTAATTGTCAATAACCAGCAAAGAAGTGAACAACTTATCAGACTGGACCAATTGCCTCTTGTACTCACCAGTCTCAAAGGAGAACTTCTCTCTGCAAAAACACCTAACGAACTGCTCATGGATGTGCTGCTATACCACTCTTCTAAAATCCCACTGGTCACTATAAGCCATAGAGTTACAATTCTGAAGTTTTAACATGTTAGTTTGCACTTTAAATTACAAATGAAGTCACACACTGATCTCTAAGCAGACATGATCTTCAGATGTTTGAGAACTGAGACACTATGCAAGGGAGAAATGCTACATGCATTCCTCACCAAGGGTAGAGAGTAAGAGGTGAACAGAACAGCCATAAAGTTTTCATGATCAGTCCAAAAGGCTGAGATGGGAGTAACCGTGTTACAGTAAGTTCTTCTACACATCCTGTAAACTATCTACATGAATAATACTACATTTGATGAGTAAATATTCTTTCTGTTTGATTCAACAGATTCATTTGTGATTCAATGGATTAATTTTGGAACTCTGCACTTCTTAGAACTTAGTGACACAAGAAACACTTTGCAAAAAGAAAAAGTGTTGATGATCTGAAGAAAGTGGTGAGTTATGCAGTAAAAGTGTATTCTGCCCCACTTCTAGCAAATTTCCTTGAAAATTATCAATGTGATGTGACAATTAACTTTTGTGAGTAGGGCCCTTACTCCTTATAATTCCATCTTCCACAGGTCAAATTTGGAAACACTTCCTTCAATGATGCCTTCCTATTTAATGTAATTCATTTCAGCCTTTAGTCTCCAGCCTTATTAATCTATTCTTTAATGCCTCTCAATCATTTCTCCCTGCTCTGCTTCTACTGTAGCAATTGATGCTTTATTGAGCAATAGAGTCTGCCTCATTTTTCCCATTTTATCTCCCCGCTCATATTTTCATAGTGAAGCTTCATCAACACTTTTGTATATTTCACTATAAAGCAGGGATTTCTGTTAACTACTCTTCCTCTGATTATTAATTCCATCTAAAGCTGATTCAGTTTAAATTTTCACCACAAATCACGGACACTTAAATCAACGCTTGCTTTCCTTCTTCCTATACCTTGAAAATAGTCCTAACATGATATCTGTGTTTTGCAAGGGTTTGGGGTTTTTTTCCATTTCTGTGTTGCTGGCAAAAAGCATCATGTTCAGAAGACTGAAAGTGATAAAATAATTTTTATTTGTACTATAAGCGGTTATTTTAAAAAACATATTGCGCTAAATTTGCATGTCACTCAGAATATGCACCAATCCATATGCACCAAGGTGTGCACAGAGTCAAACTGGGCATGTATCTGTACCACTGTAGAACTAAGGATAAAAATACAACAGGATCCACAGGAGTTCACTGTTAAATAAAATGTAGCGACAAGAGACATGCTGTGAAAAACCTTAGAGATTGCTTTATGAATAAAATTCTTGAAGAAATAAGAGATGGGGAAGTGTCAACAAGTTGAAGAAGTTCTATCTCAATTACCTGTAGAATAAATTCTACTTTTAAAATACATTTCAAAGAAATATTTCTTCCGTATTCTTAAGAAAATTTAGGTTTTGACGATGGACAGGACATATATGAATAGAACATGAACCACAACATAGCTTTAATATATGTGTAAGATTTTGATCAATTTCCATGCTTTTTTTTTCAACATGCATGTTTTAAAAGTTACAGATAAATTTATTATCAGAGTAGACATCTTGCATGTCGTTGAGGTCCATTGGCTTAAAAAGCATAGGTGACGGTGTTCTTTTCGGCATCATTTTGTGGGTTTCTGTTTTTTTAATGGACTTTATAAATTAAATGGGAGATCAATCCTTGTCTTGTTACAGAGAAAAGTAGCTTAATTTTAGTTCAACTTCAGGCTCAGCTTATAGTCTGAATTTTCAAAACCTGTTAGTAACTTTAAGACAACATAAAGACCTTCAAAAACACTAAAAACCTAGCGGTTTTAACATTACTGACTGCACAGGTATCTGTTAGCATTGCAAAACTGCTATTCATACAGCATCTTTATGTCTGTTGCTGATCTAGATGAGTAACTCTTCAGCAGTTCATCTCAAATTGCTCTCTGTTTTCTCAGCTTCAATGCCTGACGTCAGCCAATTGCCAATTTGAAAAGGCTGAACTTAAGCATTTTTTTCATAAACTAGTTACCATCTAAATACATTATGTAAAATCTTACAGCTGTCTACCCAGCTGATTAGAATGTTTTCTTCTTTTTCTGTATTGAGGCTACTTACATTATCACACAGGAGGCTCTTATTTTTGGTGCCTGTTGCATAACAGTCACAGGGTTTGCAAACATCAGTGGCTGACAGATCTGCACCTGCTTGTCTGTAATGGAAATCCTTGCACAGCTCACAGTTCCTTCCTGCATGAAAGAAAGGTTATGCATTATGGCTTCCAATTCATTAAAATTAGCTGTATAATTCAAAATTAAAGACTATTCCTTTGAGAGAATTCTATAATTTTCAGGACGTCCATTTTAATGCACCTTTCATCTCTACCTGCCAATTTAGTGATCCAGAGCATATGAAACAATGAACCTGTTACAAACTATGTTTTACTCCATTAAACTTCCATCTGTTATATAATACCACACTTATATAAAAGCTGTGCCATGCAAATGCCTATACATTTTTTTTTGAAAAATTATCATTGAACCTGAAACTTTTCTTTTTTCCCTTTACTAGAAAAAGCCAATAAAACTGAAATAGAAGAAAACTGCTTTTAAAAGTATTCAAATATACTACCTATATTGAAGAAAGACCTTTATTCAATAAGCAAGAAACTAATATTAGAGCAAAATCTGACTGTGTTTTTAAGATGTTGTTTGTTAAACTGGTCTAGATGATATTCTAAATTTAAATGCTCTAGCACATGTGACAGAAACAGCTTTGAAACTACATGTTTTAATTATTTATTACCATACGTTTCGCACAAAAGTTTCGATACAAGACTGGATCAAATTTTAGCAGTATTTTCCTGTGGTGTAAGAATTAACACAACTATTATTACTGCACTACCTGAATAGTTTAAAAATGCATTCACATGAGAATTCATTGGACTGTCAGCCATTGAGCATTACTAATATTAGTCGACACAAAACTTATTCAAAAAGTGACTGTAAACCAAACAGCCTGTTCTCTTTGGCATGGCTTACCAGCTGTGTTGTGCTGACAGTCATCACATACCCCACCACCTCCTCTGTAGTGCTCCTGAGGAAAGGGATCCATTGCTGAGTCGTAGTGGCAGCTCATGGCATGGCTGTAACACTGACAGGGTTTGCAGTTATAAGCATGAACTTGGTCACCGGGACGAAAAGGCTTGTCATTGTATAATGGCAAGCAGTGATCACACTGAAATAAATAATAAATAAAATATTATTTCTTAGAAGTTAGTATTTATCTCAAGAATACTATTATAGTCTTTATATTCATGTTTTATTCTGTGTTTTACCCCACTGAAATACTAATAGTATTAGTTTTAGACAAAAAGTGAGAAAGCATATCAAGAAAATAAACCAAACATTTTAGTTATTATTATAGTCAGTAAACACCTGAAGAAAAGTACCAAGATTAGTGTCTATAAAGCCATTGTGCTGTCCACTCTTTTATATGGGTCAGAATCGTGGGTCATCTACCGCCGCCACCTGCATCTCCTCGAACGCTTCCATCAGCGCTGCCTCCGCACTATCCTGAACATCCACTGGTCTGATTACGTGACTAATGTGTCTGTCCTTGAACAGGCAGCAGTCACCAGTATTGAGGCCATGTTGCTGAGAAGGCAGCTGCGCTGGGCAGGGCACGTCTCCAGGATGGAGGATCACCGTCTCCCTAAGATCATGCTCTAAGGTGAACTTGCCACTGGCTGCCACAAGAGAGGAGCCCCGAAGAGGAGATACAAGGACTCTCTGAAACAATACCTCAGCCTTGGCCGTATTGACTACCATCAATGGTCCACTCTGGCCTCCAATGGGGAGGCATGGAGACACACCATCCATAACGCTGCTGCTTCTTTTGAGAACACACGCAGAATCAGTCTCGAGGAGAAAAGACAACACAGGAAGAACCGTGCCTCACCAACACCGCCTATGGAGACTTTCTGCTGTGCCTTTTGTAACCGGACTTGCCTATCTTGCATTGGCCTTTTTAGCCATCAGTGCGCTTGCACCAAACGTGGGTAGAGCCCTTCCCAAATCTTCGTTCGTGAAGCCTAGCCATGATGATGATAGTCTTTTTAAGTTAATGTAACAGAATTAGATCAAGGAAGGTGGGCAGAAGAAAAACATCTTAAGTATTTAGATACTCAGCACAGGCTAATGTCCTGAAATTTAGATTTATGTAAACTCCTTAGGATACGAAATGGTGTCTGCTGTGTTTGAGGCACAAAAGACATTCACCTAATGCATCCATTTGGATGCATTTTAAACAACGTTATTGCAGTTTCCAACTCTGTAGTAACTGTACTTTGTACTGTCTCCATTTGACCATGTGAGTGAAACAAAAGAACCAAAATACATTGCAATTATAATGTCCATCTCTCAGATGGAATTTAAATGCTTCAAAGTAAGTTGCTTCTGTAAAGTGTCCGGCAACTACTTTCTTTTTGGGCAACATTTTCTTCCAGGAGCAGAAGTGTGCTCACCTTTCTTCATGGCCATTATTCCAAGTACTACTGTATCTAGGCCAGTGTGTCTGTATCACCTATATGCTGACATGCTGCTGAAGTTTCTAAACTGTTTCACTCACAGTTGATGCTGGGAAAGCATCAACTGTGTGTAAAACAAGAAATTGAATTAAAAACCATAAACTTAAGATAATCCAAGAATTGTAGACCAGTCACGACTCTTAACAAAAGTCACTTGGGAGAGAAAAATGAAAGCATCAGAAGTTCAGTGCTGAAATTTAGTTTTAATAAATGAAACTAAGAGTAAGCAGTAAGATAGCAAAAGCCACTACACCCTTTGGTCATCTGTTAACAACAAAAATGCACAAGATCATCACAGTGAGAGAAAAAGGAGTTTTCAAAATGAAAATTAGCAGGGCTTTGCTTGAGACCTTGAGCTCTGGCCTTTGTTTACCAGAACAACCAGTGCCTAGTTGCAATTGCCTCAGTTTAAGTACACCAAGAATAACACCTTGACCATTACTGTTACGTAAGTTAAAAAGCTCAAATTTATTCAAGTCCTTCTCTCATTCACATCCATCTTCCCTCTTCCTTTGTTTCTAAGTCGAGGAAAATCAGCATTACACAGCACCAACAAGAAGAAACAAGGGTTCATTCAAGCATGGCCCAACTTGGGAAGCACAACAAACACACTCCCAGCCAGGCCACCCAACTCATGAAGCTCCCTCCTCTCAGCATGTCTATGGAAACACATCCTCCTTGAAAGGAAAACAGTGCAGGAAGAGCTACCAACCTGCCAGCCCTGAGTTTCCATTTGTGCATGGCCAGCAGCACAGCAGCTGAAAGCAGTCATCATCTCACTGCAGATTTACTCTTAGATCAGTTACTTATGCACACCTGTGCTTGCACCTATTGTTAAAGGACACACAAGCACTAAGGAATAAGAGAGAAAAAGATGGCATTTGATTACATGGCACGAAGCCTCTTTGAACTACTGTGTCTCTTGTTCTGTGACTCTTAAAACTTCGACAAAACTTCTAAGAATCATAGAATCAATAAGGTTGGAAAGGAGATCATTGGGTTCAACTATTAACATAACACTGTCTGGTCTACCACTGAAAAATGTCCCTGACTGTTACATCTTCACATTTTTAAGCACATCCAGGGATAGTGACTCCATCCTTTCCTTGGATGACCTGTTCCAATCATTGACAATCCTTTCAATGAAAAAATTTTTCCTAATATCCAATCTAAACCTCCACTGGCACAATTTGAGGTTGTTTCCTCTTGTTCCATTGCTTGTTACGTGGGAGAAGAGATTGACTCCCACCTGTCTACAACCTCCTTTTAAAAGTCTTGGCAAAAAAAGCAGCCATTCAGAAACTGGCAGTGAGTGTGAAACAGTTGTTTTTCTATCAATTGTCACACCTGTATGCAATAAAAATATCCACTGGGCTCCCACTTCACTCTGCTGGTTTTTTACACCTTTATTAGGTTAAGAATTGCATTTAACTTCCAAATCTCCAATGCTGAACTTACACTTTCAGTAGCATGATAATGTACCTGGCTACCAGGGAATATCTGTTCCAGCAGAGTTCACCTGCTCTGAAGACAGTCCTCTTAATTTCCTCATGGCTTTCATCAGCACCCTCATTGCAGCATTTGCCTATCTATGAAGACCACGTGCTATCAGAGCTTTGAACTACATCTGTCTCTTGTGAACTTCCCGAAGAGCAAAGAGCTTTTAAACTTAGAAGACAAGTTTCACTAGGGAGAAAAAAAAGCTAGAACACTAAGTGACTCCAAGTGACTAGGGAAGACAGAATGGATATTAAGAAGTCTTACAGGGTTCCACACCCTAACACTCCACGTGTCAAAAAGTGTATTTTTTTTTGCTAGCTTGCTCCTGCAAGCTAGAAGTCTTTTTTATTGAGTGATCACTTAATGTAGTTAATATTTACAGCTCCTCATGTACTATGTATCATTCATTCCAACGGATAATATGATACAAATTGACCTTTAACTAAGGTTTACATAGATTCTTCTGTAACGTGAAAAGCCTTATTTATTCAATCCTTGATAAATCAACAATGCCATATGCAGTTTTCAGACTGCAGATGTTTAAGACCATTAATTATTTGCATGCAAAACTCTAAACACCTAAAGCCTTTACTGTATCCAGTCACTCATTTCTATTCATATNTATATTATTATTTGTACAACTATTCCTGTCTATTCTGCCATTATGTTTCTCTATTAAGTACCATATGTAGAAGGCTCTGAGGTTGTAAGGTAAGGCTGACCTTGCTTGACTGTCTTGTTTCCTCATGGGCTCTTGCCAGATTTTCATGTGACATCATAGAAAGTTTTTGAACACACCTTTACTCATGCCTATAAAATAGTCTGCATATAAATATTATCAAAATCTGGACCATACTCTTGGTGCCCCAATTTCCTTTTGTAAAAGGCTCAGCTATTTCTCAAAGCCAGACCCAGATCATTTACAGAACAATTTGTAAATAAAGAAGCTGAACATTTTTCTGCATAAAGTGAGAGACAAACCTTGTGAGGATTTAATTCCTCTTTGTTCATAATCTGGTCCCTCAACATCATCAAGTCATTTTTAAGCCTTTCCTTATTCCCATCATCTCAAATTTCATAGCAACATATTTCATAATATTTCTTCACCAAAACAAAATGAAACCCCCCAAAATTCCATTTGGTATGTCAACTTTCATAACATGGTGATGCAAATAACTAAACTAAGATTTCTCTTTGTAATTAATTATGTAAATTTTTCATTTCTGGTATTGCTTTACTGCACAACAGCTAGCCAGATGTATATGCCAGATAAATTCAAGATGGTAATTTTAGCTATATTAAGTGTAAATGTGACAAGGACAAACTCTGCCATATGTTAAAAAGCTTTTCAAGGATCTCTGATTTCTGGTCCAAGATACTAAAAAACCCACTCCAGGCCAACCTTCATATACCCCCACAATTGTGGTGACTTACTAACTGATAGAACAGGAAGGAAGTTCCGAAAGACTACTTGCTGATCGTGCATTTCCTTACCAAAAACATTTTCCTCCTCCCTCCTAAAAATATTGTATTTAGAAAATTCCTTCATCAAGTGCTTACTTGAGTTAAAAAATATATAGAGATAAATTTATTTTTCAATTCTTATTTCAGTGGGGTGGAAGCCTGAAAAACAGGTGTAAGTCTATAAAATGAAGTTTTATTACTGCCAATGATAGTCAAAAATCAGGATGGATTTTTGTTTTGAAGTGCTTGCCTTGCACTCAAAAAATCAAAACTTTTAAGCTGCTTGCATCCCATGTAAATCTTTAATAAAATTCAAATTAGTTAGTGATGTATTTTCAAATATTAATTCTATTTTATTACTACTTCTATTTTATTTCATATTTAATAGATACTGACATGGTTATTAAAGAATGAGAAAAATAATTAAACAACATCCTTATTATACTCTGAATTAATACATTTAATTCAAGCACTTCAATTATAGTTACAATGCATACATGCCAAATCAAAAATGTGACACTCACTGGAACAACCCATTAACATTGACAGAAAATATCTGATAAGGCAGATACATCATTAAAATGTATTTGGTTTGTTTTCACAAGGTAGCATAAGTCTTGCAAGAGCGCTTGGTGAACTTCTAGATCTTATTAAATATTTATAATTAATCCTTACAAAGTAGCATTTCACAATGTGTGTTCTAATTAAAGGGACACTGTCAGTTTGAATTTTTTTTCTAATTTGACCCATCTAAAAACTTGAAATTTCTGTTCAAGTCCCATTTAGACTGCAGATCTCTGCTTCAAAAATGAGAAAACTTAGATTCCAAAAAAATAATTAGTCTACTTACAGAATCTTTCACATGGTCATAAGAGATATATCAAATTCTCTCAGGTTAACAACCATTGTTCTGTTCCAGCAAGCACTGACTGCTTGGGGTCTTTTTTCTGATGGCAGATTATTTTTCTCTTTGCTAATGCTGTTGCTATTCCACATAACTACTACTTAATTTTTAGCAAGGCTATTTCCAAAAGGCACAAATGTAGCAAGGAATACAACACATACTCATAATGGAAATCTAAGATTGTGGGATTCATTCCCTTGATGTAGATCATTCTTTCTTAACCTCAATTGCTTTTCCTTTTTATGTTTTCTTTTGAGATAATTAATCTAGGGACAGAATCTTTACTTTGAGCAAGTTTTCTTTACTCATACATCATGGGTCTGTTTGTGCTAGGTTGTATTTAAACAGCTTCCAAGAAAAGCAAAGGCCGCAAGAAGTAAGTGCAAACTGGTACCATTATTCTAAGTTCTCCTCTATATATTTATCATGACTTATAATAATCACCCCCATCTTGGTTCTCCCACGGCCAAGAATTATAAAACTATTATTAAAAAAAAAAAAAAAAGGAAAATTATGATTTTGCATTTAATGTGCTTTGGTTTGCATCACAGACCACTTGAATTGTTCCCTTTCAAACAAAACTAAATTAGAAGCTGAACTCCAGGACTGTGCCTACTGCATTCCAACTGCTGAACGGGGCTGGAGTCCAAAGGACCAGACTAAAACTGTAGTACCTTCACTCTACAGGACATTTGCTAGTTGCTACAGCAGGCAGAGACGTAATCTCTATTAGGTGCTCACAGTCTAAACCCAGGTTTGTACTTAATGCTTGAAAGTGGCCTAATCCTCTAACAAGAAATCAAATCCCTGAACACAACAGTGTCAATGGTCCTTGGGGGAAATGTCTAGGGGTGGGGGGGTTTTGTTTCCTTAATTAACACAAATCTGCTACAGAAAGTATCCCTATAAAAGAGAGGGTTAGTGTTTAGAGAGGACTAGACTAACACACATAGACACACTCTTTCCCAGGACTAAAATCCCAGTTTTGAGGCTGTTCATAGGTGATACAGACAGACAAAGGAGGAGGGACTAACATTGTTTCCTTCTGTGTAGCTTTCCTTGACGCAGAGGCACCTATATGGATTTGTAGCTGCGTCACAATTTTCAGCGTGGCCATGGCAGTTACACCTGAAAGAACAACAGGCAGTGAAAAAAACTGAAACGTGAAAACATATCCATCCAACAATAACATGGTCACAAAGTCAGTTTTGTGTATTACATAGTCTGATTCTTTTTAAATAAAAATAAGCGTCACCAAAGGGAAAGTTCTTAAGTGTAGTAACCTAAAAAAGACTACTTCACTCAACATCTTTTTAAGCATCAACAATTGCTTCCCAAGAACACAAAAACCAGCATGTCGTAGAGCTACTCTTGTCTTATAAAATATGTTATGAAAACTATTGCTCAGTATGCAACATTAATATGTAAAATTTTACTTAATCAATTATAATTATTCATCAATATTAAGCCTTACAGCATGACTATTTTTTCAAGAAACCTTAACCATATCAGGCATAATTTTGCAATTTAACACATTTTATGTCAGTTAAAATGTCCATTTCTTATTAAAATAAAATCTGTATAGAGTCTCAGTTAATAGTCAATAACCATACCACTCTACCTGAGGGGCTGTTCTTCAGAATGCATGGCATAGCTTTGCAAAGTACAGCTGAAATTATTTTACTGTTACACTATCACCAAGATAAAGCTATTTTAGTAAATGCATTATCATAACAAACCTAAATCCGTAATCAAAATATATTAGTAATGTAGAAAATTTTAAGGTAAACATGACCTCTCATGGGGTTCTTTCCCTCAAAATGAGAACTATTAAAATAATTTCAAGAATAATACTTAACAAAAATCTGCACCACATGCTTCTTAGAAACTATTTCATTGCCAAATTTCCATATTATTTACAGGACATAATTAGTCCTTTCACAAGACAGCACACATGATATACAATAAAGTTGTCAGTCACAGATAATGCAACACTTTTACCGAAAGATGCCCAATTTTGAAAGGAAAACTCCAGCTAAAACAAAGAGTGAGCTCTGCATTAAGACTGTTAAAATTGTCACATCTGGTAATCTATAACTTGGAAGAGTTACTGAAGTAAAGCACAAGCCATAGTTTCAGTCATAAGCCTTTGCTTAGAGGCATTGGTAATTCCAAGGAAAGGATTGCTTTTGACGGATTTATGTAATAAGTATATTTAATTGTAAAATAACATGTGACCTAATGTTTTAAAAAAACAGTACACCAATAATTTCAAAACTGATACATTGCCTCAGGTCAAATTCCTTTCTCATTAATAAATGTAAAAGCAAAAAAAAATGGACTAAATTTTAGGCAGATCCTTATATGCTTTGCACAGCTGGAATAGTCAGAGGCAGTGCTGGGTGTGGGAAGAGTCACGTAACACCTACCTTCCGCTGACTGTAACTTCATTAACTCCATAGTACCTATGCCTAAAATTCACCCAAGGCTCATTGGTGTGATACTGGCCGCGGAGACGAATCCTCACTTGTGTAGCTTTTACAAATTCTTGGAGAGATGGAGTATTATAAAAATCATTGTAACCAGGTCGGTAATTTGGTTCCGGGGTAAGAACACTAAAAGTTAGATTACCACGAGAATATGGTGTGAAGCTGTTTAAATAGAGAGGAAAGCAAATTAAAATCAAAGTATCATGTATTTTACAGATTCTGCCTCCTAATATCCTGTTTCTCAGAAATGACCTCAACTGTACACATGGTTTTTGTGCTTTCTCGGTTAAAAGTTCTTATGTCAGCGGATTCCCTGTCATCAGAATTCAAGAAGGGGAAAAAAAATATTCTCTATGTGTCTGTTTTGCCCCAAACCACCACACTCTTCTTCAGACCCTAAGTTTCCAATTAAAAGTAAAGCCTCTAGCAGGCAACTTCAAAATATGAATAAAGTGTGACTGATACAGTGTCATCTGCACTATGTTTTTAAAAAGTTTAACACACTTTGAGAAACATGAACCAGGCTTGAACCACAGAAGGAAATCATTCTGATGACTAACATAATAATTAACAGGCCCATATTGTTAGTTAGATACCTTCTAAACACATTTAAAAACCATATAGAAACAATTATTATATTTTGAATTCCAGAGTCACTGGACCATATAATCTCATTTGATGAGTGAGCAGAGTCAGAAACACATGCCACCTTCCAGCAAGTGAAGTGCAAGAGAATTTAATAGAATGCAGTAGGATTGAGAGTCAAACTGTATATTTAAGCCCAGGAAGGGGAGGGACAGTCATGAGAATTCAGACAAAGGTTGAGTAAACAAGTATATATATATTTATATATATATATATATAACTGCACATTAGGACAATTTGGCATTAATTATATGTCATGTTATTCTATGTACTAGGCAGAGTTTAGCTGTGAGCAGAACTTGCCTCTGCAAAAGAGAGTATCTGCTTATTTGCACACCTACATGGGCTCATTAAAAATAGGTAACCCACGTTACCACCTGGCACCTGACATACAACATTCAAAAAAATGTCACTTCAAAATATCTCAGAGCTTTTGAAAGATGAGATTTCTAGTTAGGCTAGGTCTGCTGAGTCATACTCCTCAGTCTTCATGAAGAGTCTTTGAATTTACTGTGCCCCAATCCAGGTCAGTCTCCACAAAAATCTCAGTGGAATAGATCTGTATGCTTCTCTGGGTGATGCTGTCTTCGCCTCTGCAGAAAACTAAATAGAATACTTTTCTTCCATGGCATATAGAACTGCAATGGAAATGTTTAGACAGGTACAAATGTCAGACAAACATCACCATCTTGGTATGGAAGCACCAGAAGGGGCAGCAGAAAGACTGTAAGGCTGACAGCAACTAGATAAGCAGGTCTTCACAATTTCAGGGTGTCAACATACAGTTTCTTAGGAAACCAGGAAAACAAAGGATATCCTAAAATAAAGTCAGTCAATACTCAGACCAAGCAAAGATTCAAGCCTCTGATATGGGGATAAAGGACAGAGAGCAACTCCAAACTTAGAGAGGTGGTACAGGACGGAGAAATAAAAACCTTAATCACTTTCATTTCCCAAAGGACGTGAAAGAGTCCATTCAATACTAACACGTGGACACCAAGAAAAAAAGAACCATAAAGTCATGGTAAGGATTTCAAAGACAAGGTCATTTGCCTTCCGTGACAACCCAGGAATCCTGGCCAGGCCACCAGGCACAAGCACACAGGTGTCTAAATCGGGACAGACAATTTGGACATGCCTACACAGTTACAAGTATGTGGCTGTGAGAGAAGGAGAGAGAAACAAGTTTGGTTTATCATAAAATCATCCTATAAAGGGAACTCTGTTACACTGCTGACACAAATTTGAAGCATTGTTCAAAAAGTAACTCTCCTTCAAGCTCGCAGAATACTCACCATTATAGGGTATATGTCTTACCTTTTTAACAGTGTTCTCTACATCACCTGTACCCAAAAATCATTCATTTGTATCATTTCTTATCATCATTTATGTTTTAATTGAAAGGGAAAAACAGTGCGGCTTACAAAAATTTTATGGAAACAGTTCATATTTAACTCCTCAGTTCTTGTCAGAAAATACACTACATATTTCTGGGCTGAAAGTGGCATTACTCCTCATTTGGGTTATTTATGCAAAAACGTGTGGCTTACTTAAGATATTTCCCTTCTCCTCTACCCTCTGGATTCCAAGGATCAGCAATAAAGCTCAGATTCCTTTGCTGAAAAGTGGTGTAACTCAAATGACCTTATGTTCCTCTCCTCAAAATACTGAACTCCTGGAGAACAGACAAAGATGCTGACACTTGAAAAGTCTTAGAAAAGTAGCAAAAGTGAAGCAACAAAAAAAGCAAAATGCTTACAGCACTTGGTAATGTGCTCTCTCACTGATTTCCAGCCAAACATCAACAAGCTTAATACTGATTGCCATCTGAATTCAGAGATAATGCATTTGAATATATGCAGTGGTACAGATTCAATTATAGAAATATGTATGTGTACATACATGCATATATGTGTGTAAAATGATAATATATTAACTATTACATGTGTTATACACTATATTTATGAAATTAATATTTGATATTACATAGCTTTAAATTAGCACACGCTAATTGTCAGTAGAAGGGTATGCAACATATTTCTGAAAGCTAATGATCCTCCGTATTCCCCTCCCGACAGGTTTATATTGGCTCTTGCTTAGAAAGATTAGAAAACTTCAAGACTTCATTTTCAAGACATTTCTTACATGTTTTGCAGGACCACTAATAAGGCTGAATAATTGGATTTTGTACTTAAGTTTGGCCTCTTTTATAAGCTTCAGAGCAAGATTTATTCTCAGAGATCAGAAGGTAGACTTTCACATCCACTAGACATTTTCAAACAATCTGTTATGTCAGTACCTTCCTTCACTTATCAACATTCTGTTATTCTACTGACAATAGCCCCTCAAAACACAAACATAAAATTTCAAAACTCTAGCTCAAAAATAATCAAGGAATCAATTTTATCACTTCATAAATGACTAAAATCTAATAAAAATGAAAATGACTATTTGGAAATCTTCTATCGAAAGGTCAGATTTAGGATCTATATATTCAGTAGTCCATAATAAAAGAGTACACCGATTTAGAAGATTCTACCTTATTGGGACATAGAGATGAATTGTGTCAGGATGTTACCTGTTCAAAGCATCTATATTACGCAGATAATACTCATACCTATGCAGCTGGAGACAGTTGACAGAGTCTGGTTTTTCCAGAGATCCATTGTTCTCCATTCCAAAAATACTGCAATTTCTAGCAAAATACTGCCAGTCTTCCCATTTTAGATCATCTCTTTTTTTTCTTTCTATTCTTATTGCTTCAGGGTGTGGGCTAAAGAACTGCAGAATAATGTAAAATACCTACAAGAAGATAACATATTTATTAACCGACATTAATGACTAAGTTATAAAACAATGAGAATACAACCTTTTTTTTTCTATTTGACTGTACAGTCTGCTTTACCACCCACAGACAAAGCATTATTTCAGCCCATACATTCCCAATTAAAACCAGACAATCTATTTTGTTAAATAAGCTCTTTGAACTCTCAGACATTACTACACAACTACTGATCTATTCCCTCAGAACTCCACTTTCTTGAAGACCATTTGAAAATGTACTACAAAGTCCATGATTTGTTACAGCAATATTATTTTAGCAAAAATGAAGGTTATAACTTTGTGTTGCCAAATATTTGATTAGTTGTTTGATAACAGGTAATCTATTTTTTAGAATCTTCCCTATTTTTAGCTCAGAATCTTATCAAATACCTGTGTTGTTCTAAAGACCACTTCCCTCAGCATACTGCTTGTGCAGAAATGTGTGTATCAAATACGCAAAATCCTAGAACTTCACATACATTTGAAATCACTTTTAACAAAAGGACTAATTCTTACTTATGTAGCCAAAGCCTGTCTTCATATTCTTTTTCTTCGCACCATTAATGAGAAAAAAAAAAAAAAAGGCTAACAAGAACACACAGACATTCTGGGAACTCCCTACTGTGAATTCAGCCCCACTACCAACATGTCTCTCCTTCCAAGACACCCTGACACTCTTCAACAGCCCAGTGGAGTCTTAGGTGCAATATGGTCTCTTCAGTCACCAGGCCTGCCTATCATTTTCTCCTTCCATATTCTTTGGGGAGCTAAACTACTGTCTCCAGAAGATCTACAAAAACAGAAATCCCCTCTGATATGTCAGTGTGCTTTTGACATGTTCAATTTCAATCGTCTGCCATCAGTTTTCCACCAGAAGGTATGAAACAAGAACTGTAAGTTTTAATAGAAATTAAAATTAAACTCTAAAATTACAAAAGTGGAGTTAAAAGACAGCAATCATTTCCTAAATATTGTTGTCTTCCCACAGGATATCCACTCTGGTGTATCTCTTCTAAATTACTGCTTGTTAAAACAAGCACATCTAAAGAGAATGACATGTGTTGCCTTTTACACTGTTAAATGCTAACAAAGGAAGCTTTCTTCCTGATCCTCTAAGAATACCATTTTAAAGAACAAGGTGTGAATTTCCTCAAAATTGCCATGAAACATCTACAGAAATATTTTCTTAGTTCTTATCTAAGAAATAGCAAACATAACCTTCCCATTACCTGATACTGTCCATTTTGTAGATCTATTGTGATCGAAACGCCACGATCCAGACCTGCAGTGTTAGCAAACACAGATGAAATCCAGGTGGTCCCAATATCATCATCATTGATGTAATACAGAGGGTGGGCTTCTGCATCCAACCTCAGCACTCTGTCGTTCGTGGTGTCGTCTGCCCCGTTGGGGATGCAGTACCTCTGTACCAATGGGTGTACTCGGGGATGACTTCCAGGGCAGCGGCACTCAGACTGGGTATGAAGGTGAGGGAATTTTCCAGAGAATACTTCCAAAATGTCTCTGTCACAGCATATAGAAATGTAATTACATACATGATAAAAAAGGACAAGTGCCACTTTGTGCCTCTAGGATCGTAAATTAAACAAAATTCAGTTTACAGTAGAAGCACTAAAGACCTGGTTTCAGCTCATAAAAATGGGGCAATCAGCTGGCAATGAAGTCCCTACAAGGTCTCTATGTTATCAATGGAGAGCAGCAGGCACCTTCAGAAGGCATTTGGGAAGAAGCATTGCAGAGCTGCTTTCATTGCTCCACGTTTGGAGATATTCAGACATGGCACTGAGGGAAATCAGTTCCTTGTTGAGGTGTCTAAATCTACGTAGGAAGAATCCAGCTGTAGATTCAAGGAGAAAAACTCTTAACATTTTATTGCAGCATCATGTCTGAGTCCAATCAGAGGTCTGGACGCTGCTTTTAAGGGTGCCATAGCATTGACATATTGCCTGTAACCACAGAAAAGTCGAATGTTTGCCCCCAAATCCTCCAAAAAGACCACCTTGAACAATATCGCATTGTACCGTAGAAAACCTGGACAGAAATGTTTTCACTTTTAACTAATTTTAATACAAATGCCCGCTTTTTAGCTGCCCCAGTTTGCAATCAATATAGTCACATCAGATCACTGAGTCACTTCAGGTTCCTCTGACATCAGCAACTGAAATAGATAATGTAGAGAGGTAGGCAGGTAGGCAAGCATAGATAGATGCATGACATGGGCAGGTCTTTATCTGTTCCTGTCTGGTGTAAAAGAAAGATTTCGTAAGCCTAGATGATACTAAATTTTCGTATTAAAAACCCGTTACTTTTCCCATTTTATCAGTAAGAACATAATCTTTGTTTACTCATTAAGCAAATAAATACTTGCTAGCTGCCACAGAACCCAAAGTTACAGGGCCTTTTACATAGCCATAGCCTTAAATTAATTGGTACACAGACTTTCCATTTTGGACCAAGTTATCTGTGGATATAAAACTAAATCTACAAAGACATCACTAGGCCACAACATTTCCTTAAATTACCTTATTTTTCAATTGTTAAACTTGATTCATTTCATTAACCTAAATTGCAGTTCAAAGGACTTGACATGCATTGCTTTGAAAAATGCAACCAACACGACTTTCATAAAACTCAGAATTCAGATTCACATTAATATTTCCAATTCACAGGAGCTCAGTTCATCATAATGTCCTGCAGACAGCTGAGCTCCCAGGAAACTGCTCTACATCTTCTTGAAAGACTATCGTTAAGCAGCCTTAAGGTCTGCAGTCACGAGTGTCAACTGCATGCAGCCTACCCAGAAGCACCACGCAGACAAATAGGACCTGACTACTTCTGGCCAGCTTGAATTGACTAGATTAATCCAGCATGAGCTGGATAACAAAGGTAACATTTCTTTGTAATGTGCTAGGAAGGGAGGCTGGAGGGCAACAGAAATTGCACTGGCAACTGTAATTTGGCCTCAGGAGCAGAGGAAGTCAAAGCGATTGCCGAGGGCTCTGTGGGCTGAGCTAGCAAAGTCATTGGCAGCTTATGGTGACAATCTAATACAGGAAGCAAGGAACAGTTAAGACAATGGCACCTCAGGGTGAGGGGAGCAGCAGGAATATCCGACATGGACATCCAATACTACGGGGAATCTGCAACCAGAGGAACGAAACAGCTAAGCGCAAGGAGCCCAGCTTGCAGCCACAAAGCCAGCACGCTAATCACTTGGAGTGCCTGTCCTCTCCATTTGGAGCACTGGTGTTTGAGTGCTCTAAACAGGACTAGTCCGCTACGCTCCCTTCCTTGCCCTACAGTTTACACGGAGCTCTGAAAAGGCTTAGCAAGTCTTATCCACCAGGCCTAAGCTTATCAGCACACACTATGATATCAGAATTATGATGAGTAGATAACACCTAGACAGTTTATAAGCATTGAAATCTAGCAACTGGATCTACTCTGTGCAGAATACACACTAAGTCAGGTTGTAACAAGGACAACAATAAGAAAAGCTCATGTTTATTACTGCTGTGTTTCACTACATATATCCTACACATACCACTACATATATTAAGCTTACTTAAGCAACAGTTCAAAAGCAAAACACATAAGGTTGTTGAATTTATTTTATCTCAAGATTTTTAAGACTAAAGGTAATCTTTGAAATGAGGTTCAGGAAACTACATCATTATAAGCAATTATCTAAGGGAAACATCTGAAAAGCACTACCCTTTGGGAAATAAACATATTGTTATCTACACCTTCTTCTCACCACACTCCTATTTTTTTACGAAAATAAAAGTTTTTTACCTGTTTGTAAGTGCCACTGGGTAAAATCGAAAATCCTGCATTCTTCCAACAAATTGCTCTAAACCTAAAAAAATATACTATAAATAATCGATTGAGCAGAAGGCAGCTTTGCACTGCACGAGAGCACCTTTAATTCAGCACTCAAGAGATCTCTCTTGCACAATTACCCCTCCTGAATGAAACCATCTTGGACCTGGACAAAACTATAGAGGGCAGCGACTTAATTTTTTTGATAAAAAAGAATGATTTATAATAACTTTATAAGAACATTTTGTACCTATCTCTTTTCTGATTAGAGAGGTGGCACAGGGATCGGCTCATTAGACAGAAGTAATGAGCCAGTCCATGTGCCACCTCTAATTAGAGAAGAGATACAGTAGGTACAACTGTACCTATCAATTTATACTATAAAGACAAGAAGCATTTTAAAATGCTCCTTTCCTTTATACAATTATTAGTTATCCAGTATTCAGAATCCAAAAGACAAATACAAGCTTCAAGACATAGGGCACAGAATATTTTCTTGCCCAAGTCCACAATAAAGATGTTATAAGTGACATATAGCCATATTTTGGAGTTAGCTTCAAATTGTGCATGTTCCTGAAGAGCAATAGTCAGTGTTCTTAGACTTGCAGAGCCAAGAATTTGCAAAAAGCCACAAAACATCCCCCCACTGTTCTGCTAGGATTATGTCATGCTGAAGTACACACAAAATTCTAGATGGAGATAAAGAGTAAAGCTCTTAAGCATTACTAGGCTGAGAGATTCTCATTCTGCAAGTGGTTTATGTGAGTATTGATAGAACTGAAGAACAAGAACAGCCAGAAATCTTCAGCTCTGTTCCCGACTCTGCACAGAGAGGAGTGTAGTCTGGTGGCTGTGCACAATCCCATTCTGAAACAGTTCCATGTATTTACTCAGAAAAACTATGATCATAAATTAATGGAATATGTCATTTTACATACATGTTTTAGAGAAGGCAGAAAAACTTACTTCTATGCAGTAACACATAGAATAAATTATGATCCTACAGGATCATCTACCAAACTTCTCTTTCAGCCAATCTTTTGAGAAAACTAATTGTACAATAGGAATTTTCTTCTGCAGAAAGGTATTACTTCTTGGCATATAGATAACCTAAAATTATTCACCCACTTCTTTTAACTACATCATGCATATTTTATTTTGAATATTCCAGTGCATTCCACTAAAATACTACAAGATTCACCTGTGACACTTTGTCCAATTCGCAGAGTACCATCAGCACCAGTATCTGCAACTGTTCCTGTCAGAATCCTTGAATCAAAAGGCGTGTTGTCATCTTCCCAGCCATTCAAGAAGAAACTAATTCGACTGTGATGCACCTATAGAATCAATGTAAAGGGGAAAACACATGCTTTATTATGCAATCACTTTGATTTCTCGACAAGTAGAGTCTATCACTGATTCACCGGTAGCATTACTTCAGCCTATTTGCTGTGTGTCTTTATTTTCAGTGCCTCCTGAAAACAGTTACCTCTTTTCTGTCCATCCAGTTAATACATCGCCATTCAGATGCACAGAGTGTAAAATTTCCACAGTAGTTAAATCAGAGAGGAAACTGCAGCACAGGGATCTGGCGGGGAAGAGAGGAAAAGGAGAAGGGCGGGTCTGTTTCACAAGGTACAAGGCTGGTTACAGCTCCATCACCACTTCAGGCCATGGGCACACGTTAGAGCTGTCACAGCTCCTCTCATGCACATCAGTTCCAACAGGCCTCAAGGGGCTGTATGCCATGCTCGGGATAACCAAAGCCAGCACGTTTCAGCCAGGCCTCTAACACCCCTCCAGAACACCTCGCTAACCCCAGCATGCTTCTCTCCAGAAGGGCTGAAGGGAACGGGATGGGAACTGCCTATGTCTGCTTTACACCCAGTGGGTAATTCCCTTACATCAAGGGAACCCTCGGCTAGGAATATGCACTCAGCCAGCACCCCAGGGTACTGTTTTCTGCAAGTGTTCCCTTCCCTGCCAATTCATTTTACATCTGAGCTAACATTTGTAGAAATACTTTATGGCATTCTCCCAGCTCCACAAAGCCACAAGATGCTGAATTTTTACAAAGTACTTTTTGGTTTTTTTTTTCTTTTTTTTTTGCATTAAAAATCCTCAGGTTTAGGTTACCTAAAATAAGGAAAATTTTAATAATATGGGAGTGTCTTTCAGCCTTACAGTTTATGGAATTCAATACTCTCATTTAAAAAATACAGGCCCACATGAAATGAAAACCATAGGTCTCATGGCTATAGTCAGCTTCCTATTAATGAACTTAATTATAGAAGCGAAGTTGAGCTTACCCAAAACTTCTACTTCAGAAAGTGATTTATTTGCAAAAATTAAATTAGTTGATTTTTAGCAATATTTAGCTTGCATAAAGCTTTTTCACATAAGAACTTGGCAGCTTTCAGAATTTGAAACACCAGTTTTATGCTTCCAATTTAGAGAGAATTATTTTAATTTTGCAGATATGGATGCCTGGTGAATCATGTCTATCAAGGCCAAATAAAAATAGAGTGCTTTAGCTCATCTTGATAGTCATGCTAATCAAAACAAAATAAACCTGGAATAATTGCTTCCGTAAGAACAAAATCTATGTGAGGACATAGAAGGTTTACAAGCCAGAATATTTGTTGCGAAGAGGAAAGACAGAACTTATTTACCAGTTAACAAGATACCAGCTTGAAAACCACAATATAAGCACTCATAATACCATTCTGCAATAAAGTCTTTCAAATTTCAGACCAAGATAAACGGACACAATTATCTATAAATCTGAGCTCAGATGATCAGCATCAGTGCCTTGGGCAACGTGAGTCTATCAGCATTTTAAGAAAGAAAACATGAAATAAGATGGAGGGCTTTGTTTTGACTTTTTTTTTTTTTTTTTAAGGCTTCAACAAAATTGTACAGATGAATTTTTCCTCCTTAAACTGCACTTTCAAACATACACATGCATGCTGAGCTTTATTGCCATTTCCAGATTCAGTCAATACTTCCCAAATTTAGACAGGAATATTTATTGCCCTTCCACTGATGGAAATTTGAAGGCTATTATCATAATTACTAAGCCTGGAGATTTGTTCAAAAAGTTATTGCATATGAGTTTCACCGCTCAAAATACATCTCTCCATTTTAAATTATCTTTTGTGTTGACACATCAATGACCTAAATACAACAGTTTTTTTATTTAATTTTAATTCAAAGCCCTCTAAACATCTGATGCCCTATTTGCAAGAGCCTAAGTATACGTATATATGGTGGTTACATTGCATTTTTTTTCTGCATCACATTTTTTACAGCCTGTTACTGTCATTTGGTGTTTGACTGTTATCATCATAAAAGATACAGCCTTTTCTATTTTGTTATTTGTAGCATTATCTCATGTTTTACAACATCTTTGCACAACATGCCCGCACATGAAATATAACTAGTGAAAAGTTCTCAGTGGTATTAATGCATAAAAAAGAATGTGGTTCCATCTCTACTGTCTTTACCCAGCCAAAAGCTGATGAACAGCCAATTTTCCTTTATCACATTAGCACAGCCATGAGGGAAACACATTTGTTCTAGTCAGCTACACTAAAGATACTATTACCAATCTAACATATACATGTTTTATATCAGCAGTATTCTCAGAGTATGAGGGAGCCAACAATATATTAACACTAGCATGACAGTTTATTTAAGAAAAGAAAATTGTCTCTGTAGAGGGACAGAAGTTAGAAATGTATGGCTAAAGCTCAGTGTCACTGGTCTAATAAAGGTAATAATTCTTAAGCTTTCTTTATAGCAGGTAACACTCCTGTGGCAGCGCTGTCATATCATTCAAATAAAAATGTTGCCTTTTACAAGTTTAAGAGTACCTTTATTTTAAGTCAGATATGAAACATGTTTCCGCTTTCCTGTTTCCACTGTAAAACCTTTGTAAGGGGAATTCAGAAATGGGCGCGCTCACCCCCACCAGCTTCTTGCAAACTTACTGTCTCAGGCACAGCTTTATAGGATTCAATTCTGCCCCTGCCCTGTGATAAGCAGAGCACTCACCTCCATGCACCCCCTACTAAAATCACTGGGTCTATTTATGACTTAAGAGCAACAGAATTAAGCCCTAAGTGACCAGGTATTTTGACTTGTTGAAAATAGGTGACTAACAACAATTTTAAATCTCCCTCCCCCCTCCCCCATCACCAATCTCTTTGAATTAAATAGGATTTAGAATAGTTGGGTTTAATATAGCACATCCCCAAGGTAGCCCTAAGCACTTTACAATGCTGAATTGGATATCAGTAGTGCAGTGACTGTGTAAGGCAAAGGCAGCAGTCATTATGCATTTGGCAGTAGCTCAATGTAATGATCCCCCTGCTGGTTATTAAAGGGGGTATGAATATCTGACATGGGAGGGAAATGTAGGAGGGAAACCATGTGTGGTATAAAAAATCCCAGCGTCTCTCCACAGTGGGAGGAGAGGAAGTCTCAAAGTTTGGTGTCAGTTTAGACTAAGCTAAATAAGAAGAAAAGCTGGCACCAAATCGGCTGTTTAATGTAGTTATTTAAGGTCTCTTGACCGTTGGCATTAAATTGCATACAATAGCACAAAACTAAAAGAACATTTTCCCTCTTGACTAGGACAACAGGATTATTCCCCTGTTGTCTTTATTAATAACATTCAACAGGAATTTGCCCCAAGAGAGTAACAGGAGATGAGTAGGAAAGGTTGGCTTAGTGGCTGTGCAGAGCGCAGGACCAGAAGCCTGGGACATCAGCCCTCTAATCCCAGCTCTGAAACCCCCTCGCACTTCTGTGCTTCCCCATCTGTCAGATACTTAGCAAATCACCTCACAAGGAGGTGGCCAGGATTAGTTACTAAGATACATTCACTCTAAAACTACATTAGCCACTGCCAACAGAGACCCTAATACCAATTCCAAGCAATGGAAAATCCATTTGAGGCGGTGAAAGATGTTCACACTCTTTCCTCAAACAGCATTCTTGTTACGATCCAGAAGAGCTTCAGATGAGGGCAAAAGAGCCGACAGGCAAATTCCTTCAGTGCATCCTGGACTAAGCTCTTACGGTTCTCTGGCACAAGCAAACTGTGCATCAGAGACAGCAATTCCAAACGGAGTCACTTCTTACCTAGGAAAACTTCCCTGCCCTATGGGACACAGTAGTGCAGAACCACAAAATCACAGAATGGGTAAGGTTGGAAGGGACCACAGTGGCTCATCTGGTCCAACTTCCCTGCTCGAGCAGGGTCATCCCAGAACACATTGCACAGGATTACGTCCATGTTATTGTTAATAAAAGGAGATAGGTACAGAAAACACGTAACAACTTCATTTTCTCACCTAAAGATCTGTGCTACTCAGACCCTTCCCATGAAAACATAACAAAATTTTACACGAATTTTTCCACTTGCTTTGGATCAGGCAGAGCTGTCATGTAAACAAAAGCCAGTATTTCCATGTATTAACTGCTAACAGAACTGCTAACTTCCACTATATTGCAGCAATCTGTGCGCCAAAAAAGAAGCATCACAACCAAATTCTCCACTTCAGAGCAGTTGCACTGGCTAAGGGACTATGGCAAAAAGCAGAAGCAGGGGAGGGTCCAGGAGCATGGCAACCTTCTATTTTACTGCTCCTGAATACTTTTTGAATCTCAAACCATCAGCAACTCAGAGACTTCACCAGTCAGCCATGGTTTCTATATATTTGTAGCTTTCCACGGATTTATTCTGCCTGATTTTGCATTGCTGCTCCTTGAATGAAGAATACCATGGGGGGGTTTTTCTCATTTTCTTTTATTAGCCTTGTATTGTATAGATGTCTATAAGTATAATGTATATTAATATAATCAATGTATAAATAAATAGTATAATAGTTTAAAAATATCATAAACATATAAGTATATAATAAAGTATTATAAAAAGATACAGTATTACAATAAAAATTAACACTATGCTTTTTTTAAAAAAAACAACTGAATATTCCTCATCATTAACATAGAGGCAGAATAGATTCTGACATCAGCTAGAAGACACAGTTACACTGACTCTCCTTTTTTGAACTACAGTGACCCTTTCCAAGCCAATGCCAATTTGAGGGAATTCTGAGACCGCAATTTACGAAGTTTTGTCTTTCACCTAACAGCACACACATTTATTAAATGGCAACCTACATGTGTGATATCTAGCCCACTTAAGCAACATACATTTTTTATGCACACACATTAATCACTCTGTCATCAAAATGTCCTGTTACATATATATAAAGGCATCTGAGACTATCTTAGTCTCCTCCATGTAGAATTGAATTGCACCGTTTCAGCCAAAAATAAATGATGCTAAGTGAATCTTTCTTCAGTGGACACTATGATCTTTCTGCATTAGGAAGATTTTTTCCATTAAAAGTCACTGCTGATATTAACACTACCCATATACCTTGAAGAAAATGTTTTCTAATAAATAGGATAGGAAGAAGAGAAATGGAAAAGAATCCTTTATGCTGTAATAATAAAAAAAAAAACAATCCTAAAGAATACCTAAATATATCATAGCAGAGTTCAAGATCACTATCCAGAGATCCATGCTTCATTGCACTAAATGACACAAAACCAACAGATGCAGTAGTCTCTTCCCAAAATATTTTACAATTTGTAATTATTATATGTTACAAAGACATATCTGTTTTTCAGTTAGTACAATCTTCCCCTACAGGTTATCTTTCCTATCACAATATTTAATGTCATGGGAAAGATTTATTAAAATATTACAGATAAATTAAAGGGACTTATTTCCAGACAACATTAATCTCTTCTGCTGGTTGAATATACATTCTTTTTATTCTTATTCATCACAGCTTCTAGTAACCATAAAATACAATCTAATCTTAGCTTTTCTTCTCATCATCTATTGTTCTAATAACTAGATCACAGTGTTTGGCAAGACAGATTAATAAACCAGAAGGATTTCTTCTCATATTTGCAGGCCAAAAATGAGGAGTTCCACAACAGAGAAAACTCTGGCACCAAAATTAAAAGGAAAAAGTCTTTTCCGGTCATTTAAGCCAAATGATACTGATCCTGGCCTACTTAGTTATCCAGCCAGCTTAGTGATAGCAAGCACTTGAACTGTAACTTCAGCTCCTATGGCTATTTAGGCCATCAGACAAAGTTTCAGATAGTAGGGGCAGGACTGACTGACACATATAAAACAAGGACATGGACCAAACATGCATCTTCCAGTACTAAGAAATTAAAAAATTCCAGTACATTTAATGGACACCACTGTTTTCAAGTAAGACGAAAAAGAAGCAGTTCTGGGATCTACAATATATATCAGACAGTGACCAAGGTTATTCCAAAAAATCAGGTAACTTACATTAAAACTAAAAAATCCAGCTAATTTTTAAGTTAAAAATGCAAATTCAGCTAGCTGCAAATGCAAGTTAAATTTAAAAATTTAATACAAACTAAAGCACAAGGCCTGTTTCTCAAGTATGAGTAAAAAAAAGTAAATTCTCCTTGAAATGAGAAAAAAAAAATTAAACTGTTAGAATACTCCAGCAATTCTGGGTTTGGTTTTCCTTTAAATAAGCTCTATTTCCACAAGAAGTAGTATCTCGGAAACAGAAATAATTATTATAAAGAAGATGATACACAAATTGAAGAATTTTAAAGTGTTTTATGAGAAGCAACTAGGTGCTATACAATTTACCTGTAAGGCATAAGAAAAGAAAGAAAAAAAGGTTCCATTTATTTTCCAGATCAGCAAGCTGGCAGAAATGAACTCTCCCTTTACCTGTCTTAAAACTAAAGTAACTCCAGAAAAAATAAAGTTACACAGGTTTTAGAGAGATGTAAATTAAAGCAAAAGTTAGCATACATAATTTGCTTAATCATTCAGAAATAACAAGGAATCAGAAATTATAAGAAATCTAGAGGAGCTGCAACTAACTCATCCAGCTCAAAAAATTATTATACAACATACCATTAGAATTGCTTACTGTCACTTAATTGGGTATGGTTCTTATAAAAGTTGCCAGCTAAACACAGCTTGCTATCTGTTAAATTAACCAAAGTTCAGAAAACCTTTTTTTCCTTCTAAACATATTGCAGATAAGTTACATTAGGAACTTTCTCAATGCGTTCATTCTATAGAAGCAGATAGTGTATTAACACATTTTCTGCCAAGGTGAGAAAACAGATTAAGGTTATGACCAAAATGACAGGCCTGTGGCTTCCTTGAATACTTTAACAGAGTCAACAAATCAACAGTGGTCACTGATGACAACAGAGGAACAAAGACAATAGATGGAAGGAGGGGAATTAGTGATGCTGCTATAATGGTCTAATCAGAAACTTGAGCATGAAACATCTTTTTCACCTGCTCATATAAAGATATACAGCATATTCTACCACTGCGGGACATACGGATTCACATCTTTACAAAAGCAGGTGTGAAAAAGAAGTGTAACAGTTAATAAGAGTAAAGGGGGTTTGCGTATCAAAGAGACGAGACACACACACGTCTGAATTTCAGTATTTTCTTGAATAATTGCAAATCTTGCTGAAGCTGCAGATAAAGAGGCTTCCACACAGCTTTAATATTTTGCAAATAAATTTCTGTAAATAGGAAAGGTCAGTGATACGGACTTCAGCAGCAGAATTTGGGGGAAAAAATAGGATGAAACCATCAGCATGAATCCAAACTTACTTTCAGCTGTAATGTAAGCAGAGCTGGTGACCAAAAGTCACCGTGATGCATTTTATATATTTTTTAAAATCTGAGCATCATGTGTCCCTAAATTGATGAATCATAAATGGCAGACACCTTTCTGTCATAATTCAACACCTTTCTCCACTAAATAAATTGCAGAATTTACACACCTTGAACATCCTTCTCAAAGGCTCCTTCCCTGCCCCCCCATTTTGGCCTTAGTATTACTTTGCATTATTCTACTAACCTTTATTTCTTCTCTCTAATCTATGTTTAGCTTAAAAAGAAAAAACAAAAACCAGTAACAAGAAAAAAAAAACCAAACATGAAAAACATAGTGAATACAGGTAGGAGGAGATTGTATGTCTCCAGGGACTATTTTCCTCCAACATTAATAAAAACAGGGAACAAAATAGTTTATCCTGGGAAGGGCAGGCACTGGTCTCTTCTCTCTGGTGACCAGTGACAGGACCTGAGAAATTCACATGAAGCTGTGTCAGGACAGGCTTAGGTTAGACATTGGGAAAAGGTTCGTCATCCAGAGCGTGGCTGGACACTGGAACAGGTTCCCCAAGGATGTGATCCCTGTGATCCCAGCACTAAGTGTGCCAGCCTTCAAGGAGTGTTTAGACATTGCTCTGAGGCAGGTGGTGTGATTCTTGGGGCTGTCCTGCGCAGGGACAGGAGCTGGACTCCACGATCCTTGTGGGTATCTTCCAACGCAGGATATTCCATGATTCCAAAACTCCTCTACTCTTCCCAAGCCTTCAGATAATCTGTCTGTCAGTCACCTTATGACTGCTTTAGAAAATAAAGAGATGCGGTAGTTCCCACAGTTAAACTTCTGTAAATGAGTCAGGATTCCTCATCACAATTAATCACCTCCTACTCCACATACTACTCACTAGCACTAGTACACAGCCTGTTCATACAGTCTTATATTGATTATCTCTCCTTTCAAATTACCACAAACAGCCTAACCCAAATATAAAAACTTAACTGAATGGATAATTCAAGAATAAGGACTATCACAGTGATGACATTATTGTTAGAGATGTTTGAGCAGATGTCTTACATACACCAAATTCTCCTGTGGTCTTTTTTTTATTTTTTTTTTTCTCCTCTCAGAGACAAAGCTTACAATCCTAAAATAAAAAGAGTTCACTTTTAGTCTTTTGCACTTTGCATTTTAATTTTTTTGCTTGGAATGAAAATTGAGACAACACAGAGGGAACTTGGCAGATCTAAAGCTTGGCAACAGATAATGAATTTATGCAGCAAACATATGAGAACAAGGATATGTCAGGAGGAATTTGTCTAGGAACTTGTTCTCAAACAGACCAAAAAAGATGCTAATAACCATGTTAATAGGGATAGAGGAGTTGTGGGAGGGAAGGCTGTTGAAATTAAAGAATAATATCCAGGAGGACAAGGCAGCTCAGACAATTTATCTGCATAATACTTGACAGACAAATGGCACCTTCTGTACCAGCAAAAGAACTGCCTGACAAATTTGCCAGTGCGTTTGGTGCTGCTTCAGCTAGAACCCCGACATGATTTCAAATCTTCAAGCCTGCTTTTAGATTGTTTGCCCAATATATAATAGCAGAAGCAAAAGCTACACACCTAATAAAATCTATTCTACCTGTTATTATTAATTCACTCTTCTAAATTCCTGATTCCATATTCAAATCCTGTACCACCTTCACATGGCAGAAAAATGCAGCAGTAGCTTTTCATTGCCACCACCACTGACATAAGTTACAGCATGGTCAGAGACTTTATTATCATCATTTTCAAAAAGAAAGTGCTTAAGTTAAGCATCCCTGGTTAGGGGACATTCGTCTACTTCCAATCATTCTATCATTTTTAGAAAGATCTGTCAACATAGTTGGATAAGGAATCTCAGTCTCCAAAATTATCAAGTCAGCTCTGGCCTCTGATTAGAATATGCCAGTCTGTAATAGCAACTGTTTTAATTTAAGTACTTTATTTTTGGTTCATTCATATCAGAACTCGAGGATGCTGCAATCCTATTCTTCACTAAGAGAAGGAAGTAAAAACTCCAAAATCTCCCTTTCAGAACCTCCTTAAGCTCTACAGAAAAATCACCTTTGGCCTTTAATAACAGAAACTGAAGCTGTGAGTGAAAATAGTATGTGTACGAGCTATTTGGCATTAAATAATTGAATTTTGCTTCAAAGTCAGGATGCTGCTTTAAGGTACTAGGAGCCCATACAAGGAAATGGTTTGATATAATTCAAAAGTTTAATTCTTTAGCATGCTCCAAATGAAGTTTCAATATATGTAAGTTCACCATAAACAGGATCAACTAACCAAATCAGTGAATGAAACTGTATATTGACTCTGTTTCAGAACCATTATGAGAAATTATGTGGAAAGATGCCTTTCTTTACAAAATTTACAGGGGATGCTAACACACATCAGTATTTGATAACACTATGCACAATCTTGTTGCAGAATCCAGAGGAGTTTAAATTTCACTAACATAACAGAGTAAGAACACCTGTGCTGATTGTATTTCCCTGCAGGGCAGAAAACTGGTAGAATACCAGAAAAACATTCCAAAAGGAAAAACACTTCTTCATCTTTGCTTATATCCTTAACTTCTTTCTTTCTAATGCTCTTGTTGTTACACTTTGACAAACACTGTTCCAGGAGCTCCTGCTAAAAATAAAAAATTTAAAAAGAAAAAAGAAACAACCTTGATTAGATAGCTTTTGAAATTAAAACTGTCTGAATGGGGAAAAAACCCGCCTTTTTTTTAATACTGAAATTGACTCATCACAACATTCTGTCCAGAGATAACAAGTGGAGTGACTAGTACTTCAGCTGTGAATTTATTTAAATGTAGACAGACACATGCAGTATTAGGAAGGCAAAACAGGATATGAAATAAACATAAGGCATCAGCTCTAAGCTCACTGTCAAAAATACACCAAGGCTTCTAACCACAGAGTTCAGCTGAAGGTAACTATCTGTCAAACGTAATCTGTGCAAGTGAATATGCTTAAGCTGGTGCTATGAATCAACCAAAATTGCTTTGGTCTTATTGACATTCAATTGCAAGAAGTTGCAGCTGATCCAGTCCAATAGATATCTGACAACACCAAGAGTGCTTCAGTGATAGAAAGCCTTAAATATAGATGCAACTATCATCACAACACACATGGAACTAAACTTTATGATCCCCCATACCATCTTCAGAAACAGGTCATCAGCTGGATGCCATAAGACCACATGGTCATCCTCTCTGCCTGTTGCCAATTTCTGCAGTTAATAAATCACTGCAACTAAAAAAAAAAAATACAGATTGACTGACAGAAAAAGACCACTCAATCAACCATCACTGTCCCACTAAATCTCTCTCCAAAATCCACGTTTCCCATTATTATCTTTGTTCACCTTTTAAAAATAAAACGCCCAACGAAAATTTCTTCAAACTGGTTGCGTTAGTCGAGGGCTGCATCTTCAGCTACTATAAACTGCCTACAGCTTCAGCAATGTCATTTTACACCTGCCTAGATTCAGAACTCAAATATGTTAGTTACTTTTTCCTCGCATCTGTTCTTTACATCTTGAAACAGGATGTCTGATAATATGTGTATACGGGAGGTTGGACAATAAAGCAACTTGTATTCTGGGTCCCAAAAAAGACACAATTTGTGTCCTAACTTTGCACTAAAGAAAGGAATACCACCTGCAACCATGCATGTGCTTGTTTCGCTCGTCTCTCAAGAACTCCTGCCATTTCAGTGGTAGATGTTCCAGCACACCACAGTGTCTTTTACTAAAAATTTTCATATATCCACACCGTCCGCGTGAGTTGTTACTTACCCCCTTGCTTTCCCTCCCCAGCTTCAGCTCCTCCTTATCTTACAGTTAATTGAAATCATCCCACACTCACAAACAGATAAAGGAAGTTGGGAAAGAAGAAATAGGTCTGCCACATACAGCTTGAAACCACGTTTAAGGGCATGCACAGTGTGTTTTAGGGGGGAAGAGGGGAAAAAGACTCATATCCATGTTATGAACACTCCGAACAGTTCTGCCCGCACTGAGAAATCCAGTGTGAAAAAAAACAGGAGGCCTGAGGAAGAAACCTCATCAGGGGACCACAGTGACAGAACTGTCTTAAAACAGAAGGGCTGGAGAGGATAAAGGGACAGGAGAAGAAATGGTAAAGAACAGCGAAGGGGAAGGAAAAAGCATAAGGTCGGGAGGGGCAAGTTGTCTCTTTGCCTTTCCTTCTTTTGCCTCAGGCCCATATCGGCCTTTCCTTTTCTTGCCTTAACTGGGATGAATTTTAATTGCAGGCTCTCTCCGTGTTTTAGACGCTATGTACTCTCTACTTGTGTGGAGTGGATTTCCCATTCATCACAGGATTGCAGGCAAAAACCCCAGGAGCATTTTGCTTTCCTTCAAAGTTAGCTTTGCTAAAATCAATAACTTTCGGGCTGCTTCCTCCATCTAGCACATACCCCCACCCCACAACCATTTCCAATTTCATGATTTTTGATCATTGGAGTTTGTTTCATACCCCCACATACAGATTTATATTTGCAACCTTTCCATAACAGTGACAATATTCTATACTGTTTCATTAACAGCATAAAGGCAACAACCTTACAGCAGCAGCGGAAACATGCTCTCATTTGTAGTTTTAATATAGTCAATATCACAACTGATCTCTAATAATCTGTCTCCCTATTTTCTCCTCCTCAATATCCCTGCATTCTTGAAATCCAAGTTCCGCTTTTCTTAGGGACACTTACATCTTAAATACTTCTATTGCTTGGGCTTTTTTTAACGATCACCTGCAAGTTGAGTGCAATTGCCAAGAATCACAACTACATTAAACTGTCCTTACCCTACATGCAAACCACTGAACTTACTTTAAAGAAATAGGGGGAAAAAAGAAGGAAGGAAGGGGGTGAGAGCAGGAGCGTTTCCTACTGCAGATTGCAGATGGAGTATCATCCCTCAGCAATATTGTTACATCTCTTCCAGCTTTATATTAACTCTCCCTTCCCTGAAACTGTGTATCTTGGCATTTTAAATCCCCCTTCATTTTCCTGGTTGTCTCTCTTATTCCAATAATATCTTTCTTATCCTTGAAAACATGTCACTCCAATTCAGCAGTCTTATTACATATGCTCCTAGAATTTGTGTAAAAGATATTTAGCTTTTCTCTTTGCCCTCCTTTACTTTTCTTTTTCACTGTCTCCTACAATGTTAATCCCTTCTCAGCGGGAAATGGTTTTCCCTCAATCCAAGTCTTTCTTTTTGTGCATATATCCACTAGTTCAGCTTGAATTCCCTGAAGAATAACTACTTTTTTTTTTTTTTTTTAAAGGGGAGGGGAGAGAGGGGATGGAACATGGAATCCTGGAGTGCTCCTTGGAGCGATTAACTCTGTTCAAGATCGAGCTATATATTAATATAGATTTGACTCCAAACAGCAAATTTGGAAAACAACCGGAATGCAGACCAATGCGTAAGACAGTTTACATGCTTAAGAAAAACTAACAGCTATTTCATGAACAAAGTCTTTAGGATGCAAAAAAGCAAATAACAGCAAGCAGAAGGATCCAAAAAAAGAAACATGTAGGTTGTTGATTTTTTTTTTTATGGGGTAATTTTAGTATTGTGTTAAAAAACGAGTGATATAATCCACACCCAGTTACCTGATAAACCAGGCTGAAGACAAAGATCAATGTGAAAAGAGACAGCTTCTGAAATGGTCTGTATTTTTAAAGAATTAGTATTTTTAAAAGTAAATATTGTTTTAAAACAAAAAGTTGAATCAGAGATTAGTGGTCCTTTTTCCACAGACTATTGCCAGGGTCAGTAGAGCTGTATCAATCCATTACTGATGCCTCAGGACAAAATAAACCTATCTGGGCAGGGGAGTGGCAGAGAGAAGCCAAGAGTTCAAAACTGCAAATACAGATTCTGTTGAAAACTAAAGTAATTAACAAATAAGCTTTGCTACAACTACTATTTTAACCACTGATCAATCTCTGCTCTTTTTATGTGGGAAGGTTTAACAAGCGACTTCTGTGCTGTAAATCAGTTCCAAATAAAAAAAACTTAAGAGGATCCTAGCCATCAGATCTGAAAATACATGGAGAACAATTGCTTTCTTGCTGCATAATGACTCTATTTTCCCCAAGTCACAGAACAAATGAGATCCAACATCCGATGATCACTATAGTAACATGAAAGGAGACAAGTATTAAGGATTCAACAAGCAGCTTTTTTAGTAGCTAAAACAGTTACATAGATTTGCCAAAATTAATTGAAACAAAAGGTCTGAAAGTACATTTTAGATAATCTCATAACAATGCACATTTTCTCTCTGCTCCCTCCATTTAAAATACAGCACAACCACTGATTCAGAATTTTCACAAACTACTTGTAATCATGTAAATTACAGATGAGATGTAGATGTCAAATGACATATCCCTTCTGAATAGTCTCTGTGCTTCACTAGTCAAAGAATAAGCAGATATCCACATAAATGAAGGGGGAAGCTGTTACTAATATACAATTATTAGCCCTGTATTACTCTATCAGGTGCACATTAAATTCTAGTCTTTTGAATTGACTATATCTGAAGAATTTTGCACAATTTTGCACCACTCAGTACTTGTAAGTCATTCCCAAATTTAATGTAAGAATACATTGGTTCTGCAAAAACTGATCAGCTCTGCTGGGACTGAAAGGTTGAAAATCCATTCCTCTGTCTTTTTTAGGAGATGATTTACATAAGAAGAAAGCAATTATTCTTGCCCTCTGAATGCTCACCACAAAAGTTCATGTATTCAGTTAAGGGATTTTTGCAAATAAAGTCTCATCTTTTCTTTCAAGGCTTAGCTTCTTTTCATGGTCAAGGAGCCACAGAATTCTGCCTTTGATTCCTGTCATACTGCTCCCCACAACCTTACTTCAGGCCCTTCCCTCCTCCTCTGTGCCCTGCTTTCTTCCCTCCATCACAAAGTCCTTTAGAAATGGTCATTCAACTATTCCTTTGTACTGTAACTCTCCAACACTCTTTTTGATGACAGTTCACTGTAAGCTTCAATTTTTGTTTTTTGATAATAACTGCTTTTCTCCAGAGCATTCTTACTAAGCATCTTACCAGCCAAGCTTTGCCACAGATCCAAACCGTGCTCTTAATTGAACACAGACCAAAGCTGACTTTGGAGGACAGTGTTTTCCTAGCTTATTTTCGGGTAAAGCTAAATGAAATAGCTTTTGCAGCAGCAGCTCTCAGCCACATTTTGCTAGAGATGGGCCAGTGGAGGAAGAGGGGAGGCTGCTCACAAAGTTCATCATGGTATCCTGTACACTTTAACATGTACAGGCCTTGAGCTAAGGATGGAAAGGCCAGGAAGGCTGCTGAACAACAGCATAGATGAGGATGTCAACAAACACAATATAAGGAAAAAGACAAAGGCCCTTCAAATATAATAAAATGCACTCAGAAGTCCAGCAGAAGAGTGACAATCCAACATACTACCAGCATAATTATCTGACTTACAGAAAAGAAGTCCATGCATATGGCACAAGTAAGTAGTAACTTGAAGAAACAGAGTATCTACTATCAAGACTCATGCAGATCACCTAGAGAAACTTGGAGAGGTGACAGACTCTTTTGACCAGTCCTGATTTCAAGAACCATGAGTCCCATGGGACATGGCCGGCAAGCTAGAAAGAGAAAGGCATATATCTCTGAGTACTGATGATAAATCTTCAAGGGTAAGCATTTCAGTGGAAAGAAAAAGAAGTTTGCAGCTCTGAAATGTCTGATTAGGTGCAGTATTGATGGTTTATTCTATGCTGCCACTGAATATCACATGATGATTTGCTTACAGGTGCAACAATTATGAACCTCACAAGACACACGGGCCATCTACGACCACCGTCAACAGCAAGGTTACACCTAAACACCCCAGAAAGGAAAGAAGAGAGGTTCAGGAGGAAAATATTTTTGGCTTTTACTCAGGAGGCGCAAGACAAAAGCCAGTACCACTCTTTGAAATGCTGCCAGTATCACAAAGGGTCAGACAAGTAAGGTGATATGATTCTGCACACAAACAGTGCATGCAAAAAGATTTAGGTCAATTCAGAATTGAGACATTTTTCTGAACAGATAGAATCAGAGTACCATCAGCTGTTCCTATACCTAAATAGAGTCAATTTATTTGTGTATCAAATTGGAAAGAAACTGAAAGTTGGGTGGAAAAAAATTAATTATCTAAACCAGAAATGTCCTAACTAAGCATGCATGTAGACTGTAGATTGTGACAAAACACGCCTATCTTTGAAATCTAAACCCTAAGATGTTTGAACCTGAATGTCAGGAATTACATAGAACATACTGCTGAAAAAGTATTGCTAAGCCTTAAAGAAAGTTCAAATTTTGATAAAGTAAATGAGCTAACTGTATTAAAACATATTACAGAAGCTGGTATTGCAGCATATTTTTTTTTTAAAAAGAGCACCTTCAGATTCAATGGAAGATCAGAAAAGCAGCTGAAACAAAAAGCAAAGCAAAACACACAAAAAACCAACCTATTTTCAATTAGCTCTGCACAGAGCAAAGAAAAATACGGAAATCAAAATTATAGACATGATGCATGATGAGGTCTTGGACCGTTTCTTCTGAGAATCCACCAAATCAAGTCTGTACCGGGTGAATTGGTTGGAAAAGCACATGGATTAATACTGTATACTAGAAAAGGCAATTTGACTTTTGAGGGAAAAAGTAAAGATCCAATTTGAATTCCTTGAAGTAAAGGTGCATGTGGATAAGGAAGAACTGACCAATATAACACACTGGCTTTCTAGAAAGGTTTCAAACTCGGGAGAGATTAAATGGCCACATTTTACACTGACAGTGGTTTATCAGTACCTCCAACAGTCTCTCCTATTTAACATTTTTGAAAAAGGATGGAGTGAATGCATCCAGATAGTAAAAGTCAAAGTTTACTTCAATGTTCCAAAGGATTTCCAAAGTGTTAAGGAACAGACAGCAAAGTAGCAGACTAATGTGTTAACCACAAGGAAGCAGACAAGATAAAAATATTCTTAGCCACGTAAACATAATACTAAATTCTGAACTGTCACTGCTCCAAGGGGTCTTACAGTTATTGTAGAGAGTTATTCACTAATGAGTAAAGAGTAAACACATTCCTTACTGGGAAAGAAATGAAAAATAAACCCATAAGACTTTATGGTTTAGAAACTTACGGTGCAAAGTCCACAAAATAATAAGTGGAGTTCTCCCTTGCATCTCCACATAACCCCAAAAGCTTCCAAAAAGATCAATGAGGATGAATAAACTGCAGAATGGCTTCAGTATAAGGAGAGATCTCATTTATAAACAATTAACACACGTGATCAAGTTCTACAGCCAAAATACCACATAGTGTAAGAATGATAAATAGAAAGAAACTGACAAAAGAAATTGGCAGACAGAAGATTTAAAATAAAGAGCACTTTCATACAGCCACAATTCCATATGAGGAAGTCACTGCCACAGGAGTGCAATGCCAAAATATAAAATATATATATGCCAATATATAAATTATAAGAAAAAGAACTAGACTATTAAAATCAAAACAGGTCAGTCAGTGGCTATTCAATACAGCCTAGCCTAAGAAGCCTCAAAAACACTGATTGTCAGAAAATAGGTCAGGGATATATCTAAAAGAAAGCTGTGCCCGTGCATCTACTCTTCTTTCATAGTCCAAGACAGAGTATCTAGACAGAGTGTCCAACTGACACAGCAGTCCTTAAATGATGCAAAAATTACAGCATTATTGAGTTGAGGCACTGGAGTGAGATACAGAGACAGGAGGAGTTCCTCCCTCTCTTTCATTCTAGAACTTTCTATCTTCCAGCCAAGCTGAGTTGTTCAGTGTCAGGAAATACTCTTTTCTTCCAAGACAAGATGACACATGTGAAGTCTTACCACAAGATGCCTCCTGTGCATGCCGCCAGCACACGTGGGTTTTACGTTGTATGAGATCTATGCATGTCATTTAGAGCACCCTCCCTCTGCTGCATGCACAGATGTCAACACAACATGTGAGAGAATTCACACCCAAATAACTGAGGCTGCACAAAGCACAACCTGAATGTTTCATCTTCCAATTCTTGATCAGACTTCTGACTTAAGTCTTTTAGCTACAAAAATCCAAAATGTAGTAATTACTTTAAAGCAAACAAGCAAAGCAAAACAAAAATAAAAATCCAGGAAAAGCAGAAGCTGTTCTATTTGGCTGTACTCCAGAAGATTTTAGACTCATCAAAAAAAGTTTTAAGTGTCCTGTGAAAGCATTTGCTTAGCAACTAACACATCACCAAGAGGGAAGGACAGTATCTGTGACCCATCTTTCCCAGCAAAGACTTTGAAACCAGTTGCCAGTTTTCTGCTCACACACTGCACGTTGCGCCAAGAAGGACCTATTAGAGGACCTTCTGTCCACATTGCAAATGGTATAGTCTAAATGGGGATACACCACTGCACAACTTCAAGCTTGGTCTCCCCAAAAAGGAATCAAATGCAAGCATATAAGCAGGGCTCTCCAGTAGACAGAAGGCAAACCTTTATCAAAAAGAATCCTTTCCATACACAAAACTGATAATGTAGATGCAACCCCATGAGTGTCAACTTAATATTTTATACCAACTGCTATACCAAGTACATGGAGACACTTCCAAGTCTCTCCCAACACGAATGCACAAGCGAAAGAACATTCATACAACTGCAGAAGTGTTCCTAAAATTCTGCCAAGCAATACATATCTGAACCCACTCAAATACATAAACATGTATTTAAGAGATTAGTTCACAAGCAAGGGCTATCTAGTTTAAAAAATACTTTTGTGTTTATGTATCCCCTAGTAGGACTTCATATTTCTAGCAGGCTGAAAATAGTTGATTCTAATCACCAGCTTAATTCACAGGATGCTGTTAAACAACACACAGCTCTTTCAGTTCTTCTGACTCCAGTCATACAACATTTACTATTATTTTGAATATTGAATTTGAACACAAAGAACACCGCTCAAAACATTCTCCTCTGAGAAGCAAGCAAGTTACTTCCATTTGGTATGACACGTCTTTTAGATTAATATGCCACCACAATCTCAAATAAAAATTATTTTTTAAAGAATATATACTTAAAATTATATTTTAACTTCAACTACACATAACAGAAACTGATGTATTGCATATTACAATGGTCACTAGAAGTTGATTCCCATTTATAAATTATCCTAAAAAAAGAAGTTATAATATGCTTAGGGAGATTCAGTTATTTCCTAATTAAACACCAACAACACCCCTGCCCAACCCCCCTTTTCCACAGTAACACAAACCATTATTTATCTCTACTTTATTTGATTTTATCTAATAAAAAAAAATTAAAAAGCAGAAGCTCACCAGATGCAAAAAAAAACAGCCCTAAGAACTGCAGTATGCTTAAAGATTTGAGACTAAGGGGGAAAATGAAGGCAAATTATTCTTAACACAGTGCTTTCATTATTAAAAATACCATTTAATTGGCTGCAACATATTGTTGTATAAAGAAGCAAACTGCTTGTAAATCAAAAATTTATGGGTTTCAAATCTTGTCTGAAACTCCCCAGACAAATTAGGCATAGCTTCTGTAAACCATTCAACACCACCTCCTCTCAACAATGGCTATACAAAAGCTTAATTCCAGTCCTACTATGGATACAGAGTCTGGGCAGACATCAGTGGGATTTGCAATAGGAATTGAAAAAAAAAAAACAAAACATTCACAATTTCCGGAATGTAGTCAAGATGGCATTGACAAAACCCATGTTTTCGCCATTCTCTGAAATTAAAATCTTGGCACAGGTGAAGTTCCTTGTCATGTATTCCCAGGCAGCTGTTGGACTATAAATTAAAATCTGCAAACATATTCAAACTCATATGCAGGAAAGAATGGAAGTAATTTAAGAGAGAGTATAAGTGAAGAGTAGATAGAGGCATCTAGGAAATATCCCAGTTTCCCAAAAAGCTGAAGTTACAACAACAGAGCTTTCAAATCAACACAAGCAGTGAGCATCCAAGTACCCATGGAACAGAAGAGGTAAGAACCACAGTAGGACTTCTAGATACAGCACCAAAAAAAAAGTTATAGTAACATCAAAGAACCCAGAGGCTGCAAGTTCCGGGGTATCTAAATGGCCTGCAACCACAGCCAAACAGATGCTGAACCAGTTGCCAAGAGAGTGCAGCTCATTGTGTCTATGAACAGTTCTCTAAAAGGACACTCAAATACATTACAGACTGTAACACGTATTTTATTTCCACTGTCTGGTGGGAGCATAGCACCAACCATATGGATAGACTGCATCATCCTAAATATTTTCAATACACAATTGCAATTAATAGACAAGAAGTTCCAAAGTGCAGAATTGATGCAAATTCTCCTCTCCCTTCTTGGGGCTGACAGACTAATCCTACTAGATAGTAAGTGATGACTTCAAGGGATCAAAGTGATTTGTTAAATTAAAATGCTTTCTTGCTGTCTCATGTCTTTACCAAACTTAGGGACTACATGGTTTAAAACACTTTGTATTTAGGAATACATACACAGAGAGTGTATAGAATAAATGTTTGCCTCCCCACTTTTAAGACTCAGGTTCTTTGCTTTTAAAATAAATTTTGAAGTATTCAAAAACTTGTTCAGAAAATAAAAGGATTTCGCAAATTGAAAAGGACAAGTTTTCTCTTGATAGTCAAACAGTTATGATGTAAAGCGGTCTCATTAAATCATAAGTACTTTAACCTTTTCTTGAAAGAACTGGAAGATTTAAAGATTTATAAAGAAATTTTGCCTAAACTAGGAAATGACTCATATTTGACATGTATTGAAATGATAATGCTGATTTCAATAGGCACTCTAAGAGCATTTTCCTCCCAGGAGAGTAATTCAGTCACGGTTACCTCTCTGCATTTAGATTTTAAACTTACTTTCTAAAGCTTTTAATGTGTTATAGTCTGCCAAAACATGGCAGAGTTACATAGATATGATCAGGCAAAATAAAGGCTAGTAAAAAGACTATTTTTATAATTGCAGACACTAAATATGAAACAAAAACATCAATCTGACATGTTCTCAAAGAATCTCCCGTTTCAGCAGCCTTGGCTGTGTCTGCAAATTCATGTTTAAATTCCATTCTTCTTAATTGGTTAAATAAATTCTGAAGTATCAAAGGGAAGGTGAAAGACTCTTAACAGTGAAAATGAGTAAGAAAATACACAACGGTGCTGCTGTTACTAAGTGGCATAAATCTGATGCTGGTTTCACTTTGCAGAGATAATAAGGTACACAATTGGCCTTAATTATGCATTGCTATGCTTTCAAATTTTTTATGTCTTTAAAAGTTAAGATCTTAAGACACCAGTTTTTCTGAGGTTACACTTCAGTGCACATCAGATACTTTAAAGTTAAGGCTATATATCTTTTACTGTACTGTGTACCTTCACAGTTTCAATTAATATACACCTAAAAATATGCAGTGAAAAATATGATTAAATCAAGATCAAACACACAGAAGGACCCTAAAACTTTCTGAAGCCTGAAGGACTTGATCCTCATCAACTGAAATCAACTAGAATAGCGGCAGTAGTTTCAAGGAAAGAGAATTCACAAATTCCGGCCTTATTAAAAAAAAAAAAAAAAAAA